>WEKX01021531.1:200-87830 GCA_013390025.1 Pitta sordida
GCTGCCGCGGGGCCACGGCTGCCGGCTTGCCGGGGCTCCCGCGGGGCTACAAACGCCAGGCTTGGCCGGAGAAACCGGCTAAGAAACTGCGCACTGTCCCTGCGTGCCCACCCCGGGGGGCGGACCCATCCCATCTCACAGGGAGAGCCAGCACTGCCCCTTGGCAAAGCAGAGGCACTGAGCATGCGTGCTCTGGGGAAGTTCGCAGACCCCGGAAGTCGGACTGCGAAAAAATTGCTTCGCAAATGGGTGAGGTCGTGAAGGAGAAGTCGCGATATAGGGAGGATTCACTGTATTAAGTATTTCTGCCTTTTCCTCATCTTTAGTTACTACATTTTCCTCTGCATCCAATAAGGAGTGAAGGTTGTTGCAGCCTATCTTTTTACTGTTGATGTACTTTCAGAAACATTTCTTGCTGTCCTTTACAGAAACAGCTAGTTTGAGTTCCATCTGGGCCTTTGCCTCTCTAGTTTTTCTCCTGCATGACTTGACAACTTCCTTAAACACACCCTGACTTACCTCCCCCTTCTTTCTCTCTTCCTTCTCCCTTTCCCCTCCCCTCTTCCTGGGGTTTGATCTTGAGTTATTTTTACTTAGGAAGCCAAATGCTTCCTAAGCCTAAAGAGGCTCCAATAAGGAGCCATTGGGTGGACGAGTATGGTGGCTTCTTGCACAACTCAAAAATGGACAGAAAATGATGTGCCAGGGACAGAAATGTCCCTCCCTGACCTTTCCCCCTCTCCACCAGCAGGTCAATGGGGCAGCAAGGACCTCACAGAGATGCCGTGTGGGCCTTTGGCTTGTCCCAGGTTTTAGTGGTGGTCTCTGGAAAGCAGCATTGGCTGGGAGCAACCCAGGTGCAGGCTGGAGAAACCCACTCTCCTTGTAGAGGATGTTATGAAAGGCTGAGCAGGAGCCCAAAATGATTTGGGGATTTTATGCACCTTATTATCTTAGGTGTAGGTTTTTGGTGGGTTTTTATCTATTTTTTTTTTAAATCCCAGCAAGGAGTAATCCTCTTTTTCAGGTTGGAACAGAAATGGCTTGATGCCGTGAGGCAAAAAATAAAAGGAAGCTCTACCCGGTGCTGCGATGATTTGCAAGGCTAGTGAGAGACTACAGAAGGCGTTTTCAAATAGACTCCAATATTTCCAGTGCTTGAAGAGGGCCCGACTACACGACACCTTTTTTGAAGCCCTGATTTACAATGGCCCCAGGCTGAGTGCATTATAATTTGCTGCTCGAAGTTCCAAAGTCGCAGTAGTTTCAATAATGAGGAGAGAAACCCTAATATGATGAGACTTTTTTTCTCTCTTTTTTGGGGTATTGTGTTTAATGAAAAGCTAAAAATGTGCTAATTTGTAAGTCCTGTTGTGGTAGTGGCGTCGGAGGCTTTTGAAATGCGTTACTGACTTGGGGAGTATTAAGGAAAAATGACATTTTGCTACTAGCAGAAAAGTCAATTATAATGTTTCCACACTTTAGAAAATTGCTGATGCAGGATGGGAGTTAATAGAACAGTCAGCTTCACTTTGTGTCACAGGATTTGGGGGGTTTTGCTGAGAAATGTCGGCTTGTTTTTTAATCCCGATGGCAACTTCAATGAGCCACCACAGGTGCTGTGTGTCTGGGGCTCGTCTCAGTGAGGGTGTGGTGGAAGGAGATGTATTCCCTTGGTTGTTCCCACCTGGAGTTGGTTCTTTGCCAGCCTGGCATGATGCAGACTGCCCACGAGCAGGGAAAATGAGCATAAATAAAGATTCAGGGGCGTGTTGCAGTCGAATTGATGTCCCTGATGGTGGAGAAAGAGGTGCCAAAGCACTGAGCCCGGTGCAGTCTGTTCCCAGCACTTTGCAGAAGGGTCCTGGTAACTTAGTGAAAACCATTTAAAGCAAGAAACAGGAGGACACAGCCATCCTTGACCACTGTACTCTCGATGGAGCTTCCTCCCATCTATTGCTGTTTTCTTCTCCAGGAAACTTTTCCTAAGCTCCCAGGGAAAGGAGGGTGGGAGCTCTGGGAGACCCACTGCTGTCAGAGTTTTATGTAGCTGTGGTGATAAAACACCCAGTGCTGGAGGAGTCAGCTTTTAGGAAGGCAGGGACAATCCTAATAATCCCATCTCTAAATTGGTACAGGCGAGGAGGCAGAATATCTCCTGAGGAGCTGGCAGGGATCAGAGCCAGGGGCTGGCACTGCTGTTAACAGCGTTTGATTAAAGGGCTTTGGCATAGGGCAGGGGCCTAATAATACCTGAGCATGTTGTGGGAGCAGTGACTTCATGGCAGCTGCATCCCTGGGAGCTCCTGCCAGGAGGGAGAGGTGTCTCCTGCAGGCTGCCAATGGGGGTTGTGCCTGGGGTCTGCAGAGAGACCGATGTGGCTCTTCCCTGGGTGCTGTAGGGTGGTGTGGAGGCGATGCCCCATCATAAAGCAGAGGGTGGTTTGGGTTGGAAGAGACATTAAAGCTCCTCTCATTTGGCCCCTGCCATGGGCAGGGACACCTCCCACTACCCCAGGTTGCTCCAAGCCCTGTCCAACCTGGCCTTGGACACTTTCAGGGATGGGGCGGCCACAGTTGCTCTGGGCAACCTGTGCCAGGGCCTCCCCACCCTCACAGCCAGGAATTCCTTCCCAATGTTCCATCTATCCATGCCCTCTGGCAGTGGGAAGCCAATCCTCCTTGTCCCTCTCCAGCTCTCCTGGAGCCCCTTTAGGCCCTGGAAGGGTCTTTAAGGTTTCCCCAGAGCCTTCCCCAGTTTGAACACCCCAAACTCTCCTGACTGGGCTCCATTTGATTTGGTTTCTTACTCATCCCATGGTGGTAAATATCTTGTGTTTCTTGGGATTACAGCCAAGGTTTAAATCTGTTGGCAGACAGATTCAGGGTATGTCCACTGCACATCTCAAATCCAAAGTACAGAACATACTGGTCTTTTGGTATTTCCAGCTGGTGCAAGTGTATTGTCTGCAGCTTGAATTTCTGCTCTGACTGGTTTGGTTGATGTTTAGTTGTTGGGGATTGGGACTTACTGGTGTTTTGGGGAGGCAAAGGTGAACGTGGAGAACTTGTACCACAAGGAGGAGGGTGACAGTGGCTCCCAGGGGATGTCCCCTGCTCAGTGCTCCTTGCCCACCACCCAGGACCCTGCACAGCTGGCCCTGAACCCTGGGCTCCTGCCCCAAGAATGGCCTCAGGGCCTTTATTAAAAGCACATTAAAATCCACAGAGTTGGGCCATGCCAGGACTTTGTTGCTTCTGAGAGAGTGAAGTCACCCTTCCCTCCCTCTTCCAGGTGTTTCAGAGGGGGTTCCTGCTTGATGTGGTTAAAGCAGAAAGATGGGAAGTGAGCATGAAGACTTTTTTAGAAGTCACGTCATATGTAGCTCTCCCAGGTTTGGAGGAAGCAATTAAGCCAATTAATTTATTGGTAAATTATCTTATGATGAAGTACAAAATAACTGCAATGAAATGCTGACATTCACATTAATACCAAATTAGTTACTGTATTATGACTGTTCTTACAATGAATGCCCAGTAATTTAATAGTAATGGGACATTTAAATAATTTAGTTGATAATTCTCTAGATCACTTACATATATAAATGAGCATGACAGCTTCTTCTCTCAACTTTGCTGCTGCTGCTGGATTACCTCCCACTGCCACCCCAGGAGGCAAAGCAGCCTGGCCCCCTTCTCTGCTGCCCCTCAGAACTCCCCTCTTGCTGGGAGCCAAGTGGGGATCAGGGTGTAACAAAGGGGCTTCTCCTCCTCCAGCAGATTTTGGGATTGCTGTGGCTGGCAGTGGAGCAGAATTGCTCTGTGCTGGGCTTAGCAAACCCACAATCTTTGCTTGTATCCCTTTCCATGGTGAAAGATCTCTGTGTGGAGATGCAGGAGGAACATCTCTAGAGATGTTCCTGTGAGAGCACTGCTCAGCCTCACAAGTGTGGGAGATCCACCCAGGGACACTCAAGTGAATAATTCAACCATTGACACTGAAATTACTGTGTGTTGGCTCTGCCTGATGCAGCTGCTTCATTTTTCAAGTAGCTACACTTTCTTTAATAATAATTATAAATAGCATTAGGATTGTTCCTCATTTTTCCCTCATGCCTGTGAGAGGACTCTCCTATGGAGAGTGAGGGCTTGGCAGCTACACAGGGCAGAGGTTTTCTGCTTTATAGAATCCCAGATTCCCTGGTTTGGGTTGGAAGGGACCTTAAACATCCACTCATCCCACCCCCTGCCATGGGGCAGGGACACCTCCCACTATCCCAGGCTGCTCCAACCTGGCCTTGGACACTTCCAGGGACGGGGCAGCCACAGCTTCTCTGGGCAGCCTGTGCCAGGGCCTCACCATCCTTTACTGCCACGGAGCTGTTCATAGATCCCCCAGCCGTGGCTTCCAGGTCCCCATGGAAAACAAGAAATGCAGTTTATACTGCAAGCAGCAGCCGTTGCAAACTACACCTATAGGATAAATTGCCCAGTGCTTTTTCCCCTTAAACTGGTGAATAGTGGAGGGAAAGTGCAGGTCTGTGCTCTGTGAGCACACCTGGGGTGGCAGGAGGCTCAGCATCCTCCTGGATGGGGTCAGAGTCATGCCCTGGAGATGGATGGTGCCAGTCAGTGCATTACTTTGCCACTGAGATTGCACTGAACCCGCTGAAATATGAGTTAATGGGCTTGCTTACGTCCCACCTAAATGTGGCCTTTTCATCACATCACGTTCTGCTGTCAAACCTGTTGTGGAGAGGAGTATTCCACTGTCGGCAAGATTGAGGACAGAATTATCCAAATTAGTTTCCTTGCGGGTGAGCGCAGAGATGAGGTGTTCTAGTGCAAATCCTGTCCCCACTTTGGGGAGCCTGGCTTCTCTCCCCAAGGAGGAATTTGGAAGTGCCTTGTTTTATAAAATTGGGGTGTGCCCCCAAATTTAGGGAGCCAGGGACTTGACCTAAGCAAGTGTCTGCAAGGAAAGGAGAGCCCAAGTTTGTGGCTGCTCTCTTGCAAGTGATTAAATGCAGAGACTGGCAGCTCACCTTTTGTGGCTCATGCTGATACTCCAGCAGCTGGATTCCTGCTGGGGTGGCTGTAGAATGACCTGTGTGCACTGGAAGTGTCCTGAGGAGGTGAACACAGGAGATGCAGCCAAGCATTTCCTCTTTTATCACTCGTACCTCCTTGGCAGGGCTGGCGATTCAGCCTGGAGGTTGGAAGGGTGAAATCATGGGGAGCCCGGTACCAGAAAGCAAAATCCATACAGCCTGAGGCCCCCAGAGACCCCAGCCCTGTCCTGCGTGCTCCAGCAGCATGGCAGCCTCTTCTTCCCACAGGAAGAAGATTCCCTTTATTAACTAGACCCATCCAGTTCCATCCACTGTGTGCAATGATACAACTGCTTGAATATCTTTTTCTGTGCAATTAGTTACTTCCAGGAATTCTCCTGGGCCTTTTCATCAGACATTCCTGTTTCCAGGAGCATCTTTTCTCATTTGAATTTCTCCTTAGGAGCAGGAGAGGCTCAATACCATCCCTTTGCCAGCCCCTGTGCCTCCCTGGGGATGGTGGGCCCTGTGTTTCTAGGGAAATGGGGATTGCCAATAGCCTGTTGTCAAATCCATGCAGGAATGCTGCGACCAGAGGTGAAAACAGGGATTTGTGGCTCTTGCTTGTCAAAGATCCTGGTGAATGTGGTCCTGTGCTTGCCATAAAGGTGGTGCTGGCTCCATCAATGCCATGTGGTGTGTCCTGGGCACCGTTTATAAACTCTTTGCTCCCCAGGTCGCCTATTTGTGAGTAAACAAGGCACATCAAGCAACAAGCAGTGCTGCTTGTGCAAGCAAGGTGATTAGGGGCTGGTTAATGTGGCAAAATGGATCCTCAGGACATCTGCCAGAATTAACTTTTGTTCTGCTTATCAGTGTTCTCTGGTAACAACCACAAATGTGAATTTGTCCGTGGTAAGGCATCAGAAGGTGAAAGTGCTGGTCCCTCCTGCAGCTGTGTAAATATTCAGCTTGTGCTGGATTGCATGAAGTGTCCCCTAATCCATCCCAATTAAAAAGCAGTCTTCATGGCTGTAATGGTTTTACTGAGAACTGTAACGCGTTAGACCTACAGATATATAAAGCAGTTAGTTTTATAAAGCATATAGGACATTAAAGTAATGAAAGACATTAATGTGACATCAATTTTTAAGGAGAGTTACTTGCTGAAATAAATGAGTGTAGCCTAAAAGTTGATGGCATGTTACAGTCCTGAGTAATGAACCCTTCTGCCCCCCAAAATCTCTTAGAATAAGGAATGCTTCAGCGAGCCAGTGGTTGTTAACTCTTTATTCTCTGAGAACTACATATAATTCTTTTTTTTTTTAACATTTAAAAATTAATCCAGAAAGGAATCCTGTTTCCTGGAATACCTGTAAGTTCAGGTGTGCTCCTCTGCCAGGTCTGCTTTCCTGATGCCTTCCCCCTTTCCTGTGATTGGGGTTGCCAGATGCAGAATTCTCCAGGAAGTTACTTTTTCCCTTTCTTTGCTTTTGCTTTTTCTGCCTCCCTTTTTGCCTGTGCTGTGCTCCAGGCCCTGCCCAGCGGTGTCTTGGCGTACCAGGCCTGAGGGATCAAAAAGCATGTGAATGTTTTAATAAAATTAAAAAACCAAAAAGACCACTTAAATGTTTTACTGGTATAATAGAGCATTCCCTTAAAAAAACCCCAAACCTCTTAAAATCCAAGCTGGCTTGTGGAGAAGCAGAAATGAAATCCTCAGATCTCTTGAGAACATTATTGTTCCAAGAAGTACAGCAGTTGATTGAACCGAGTCTCATTACCAGCAATACTTAGCTGGGCCATTTGTGTTGCTATAGCTATGGAAATGTTGGAACTTCCACCATCAACCCTATTTCCAGGGAATACAGCTCTTGTCAAAACTCCCTGTGCTCTGAACTTGGCAGCAGACACATCACACACGTCTTGTGGCTCTGCAAATCGATCCAGACAGTTTTGATTTCAGTGAGGGAGCTTAAGAAGCAAAACAAACCCCGAACATTAAAAACCTGTTTATTGCTTTCAGATGCCTGTTCACAGGCCTGTGACTTGCAAATGATTTTGGTAGAGTTGCTCTGCACACTTGCCAAGCTCCTGGGCTGTGATGTCAGGGAGGCAGCTCTGGGCCATGTGAAAATAATGTGAAGTGAAGAAGGTGATGATTTAAAGTTAGCAGTGGGTAAGAATGGCTCCTCCCTGGACAGGAGCCTCTCCCAGGAGGGCTCTGCCTGAACCAGAGATGGAAATGTCCCCAGGTGTTGACATGATTGATAAAAATGCCTTCCTTTTGGTCACAGAGCCCTGTTCAGCACCACAACTGCTTCCTCTGCCCTTCCCTCGTGCCCTTGCCATCTTCGACCTCCCTATCAAGGTGGCCTTTTCCATATGACCCATCCCAAATGCTGCCTCCAGCCCGAGCCTGGTCAGGCAGCCCCCAGGAATTTGCCAGGCTGCAGCAGGGCCAGCATTGGCACAGGGTTACAGGGATGAAACCCCCTCATGTTCCTCTCCTGCCCCCAGATGGTCCTTCATGGTGTCAGCCTTCTCGAAGGCCTCCTCTGGGTCCCAAAAGGGCTGCTGATGGACGTCCTGCAGATGAAATACTGTCAGCAGGTGTCTGACAGGGGTGCAAGGTCCAGCTGGCTCTGGGCAGCCCTCACGCTGATCTCTGCTCCAATGGTCGGGATTAGCTGAGCACTCCTGTCCCCGCTGATAAACACGTGTGTGCCCACATGGTGCCATGGGTGGTGCTGGGGGCAGCTCCCGGGCCCTCAGGGCATGGGCTGGGCAGTTAAATCCTACTGTCCTAAGGATGGCCTTGGGCCCAGCTGTTCCTGAGACAGGATGGAGCAGGGAGAGGTCTGGAGGTGACTGTTTCTGGTCCTTCCCAAGTGTTCAGTAAGGAGGATAATGTGGTGATTGTGGTGGAATTATTTTCAATATTATTATTAAAATATTATTGTATTAATTTTGGGTGGAATTAACTTCTCAGCAGTAGGAATCCAGTGGCTTCTCTCTAGCCTCCTGTGAGATAGAGGACACAGAAATTTTATTTTCCCTCCAGTTTTGTTGTCCTGAGTATAACGTTCTCCAGACCCCAAGTGGGAGATGGGTTAGAGTAAGAAAACCTTGCCAAGAAGGACACCTCCTCACTTGTGTTTAAAATAACAGTAGATTTATGGTATCACTAATTACTATGTGAGTTCCTGGCAGCAGGTGAGTGACCAGAGTTCAAACGTTTGCTTGTTGGAGGAATGATGTCCACAGTCTCTGGAATGGGTTTTCTCTTGCCTTAGAAGTAACATGAGCATTGCCCAGAGTAGTGTGGACACCACATCCCTGGAAGTATCCAAGGCCAGACTGGATGGAGTTTGGAGCAGCCTGGCATCGTGGAAGGTGTCCCTGCCCATGGCAGGGGGATGAGTTTTAAGGTTCCTTCCAACCCAAATCATTCTCTGATTTTTGTTCCAGCCACTGCCAGGCAGAACTAGTGTGGTAGTTGGCTTTGCCTTTCCAAGACTACAATTATTTCTGTGTAAAGACTTGTATCAACCACCCCTGGTGCTCTAATTTATAATTTCAAAAAATGTGGATGTATAATTGGGGCAGAAATTTGAGTAAATGGAATGAAGAAATCACATTATCACAAATTTTGCATTATTTATATTCATTTTGGAACACTGGCAGAATATAAATGTCAAACGGGGAGATTCATGCTTCCAGGGAAGAGGAACCAAAGATTCATCACAGGGCTAATCTTCAGCTGGAATTTAGCTGCCCTACTTCAAAGCTTAAGCAGGGGAAGAAGGGGCCAGAAATGGCAATGATCAGAAGCTTGGGAAGAAGGGCTTCTGTGTGGGGAGAGATGGAGGTGATGGAGTTAATTAATGCATGAGGCCATTTGGACAATCTTCCTCTTCCCCTGTGCCATCTTACAGGTGCTGGGCTTCCAGGACATCTAAGGGAAACCAACTTCCAATGGATAAAAGGAAATAGTTTCTTAAGGGCTGTAATTAATGCAAAGAGGTGATTGCCCTGGGCCACTGAAGACAGTCTCATTGTAGCCACGCTCAGGATGAAGGGCTGCCTGCACACTTGGGGCTGTACCAAACAGGCACATTTAGAGAAAGTGGGATAATATTTTCAAGTTAAGCTCTGACTAAGTACTTGCTCTCATGTTTCAGAGTACAAATGCATTACTACTTGGAGCTCGGAATGACAGAGTATTTTATTTTCCTTTGCTGCAACACTAAACCATTAGCCTTTCCCAGAGGAAAGATACTGGTTTAGATAGGAAGCATGAAGGAAAAAAAAAAGAGTAATTTGCCAAATATCACAAATGCTGCCTGTGTTGAGTGAGCCAAATGGCTCTAAATGGAAACTGGAAAGTATTCAGGGCTGGGAGAAATATGTGCTGCCATGAGGGCAGCAGTGGAAGAAGCCTTGGACAAAGCTATGTGAAACTGCACCTTGTTTTCTGTGGGAGGTGCCCTGGGAATTCCAACCCAGGGGGGATTCAAGGAGCAGGATGACAAGGAAACCTTTCAGCCAGGAAAAGTGGGGGGTCTATAAGTGTGTCTGGGTTGAAGTTCTGGGGGATATGGGACTGGGAAAGCTCTTTTGGGCTCTCCTGGCTGCAGTCCAGGGGTCCTGTCCCATTTAAAGCCAGTGAATATAATAAACCTTAAATATACTACATCTTGCCTTCAGGATTTTATAACCCTGAGGGCAGGGAGAGAGGGATAGAATTTGAGCCAGAAACCAATTCTTTTAAAGCCTGAGATAAAAACTCTTGTAAGAAAATTATTTTTGAAATGCTTTGAAAGAGGGATGGGATCTTGATCCCCCCATGGAACACCCTGGGGACACTGCATGCCCAAGTTTTTACCTTCCAAGGTGATACAGCCAGGTTTGCTGAACACCTCAGCTCTGAAGGGAAAAGGAGCAGTGCATGGCACTGATGGCACCTGTGATTTATCTGGGCTCCTGAAGGCCCCTCTGCCCAGTGGGAGCTGGGTGCCAGCAGCAGGTTCAGCACAGCAATATTCCAGCTGTGCTGCCATAATAATGAGTGTTTGGGCACATCCCAAAATGGGGGGGATTGACTGTTGGGCCATCCGGCATCACTCAAATTGTGACGTGCACAATGAGCAGGTCTCCACACCAGTGTAGCTGGACAAGGGCATGGCATAGGATGACAAAAAAAAAAGTTGACAGCGCTCTGAAAGTCACCTCAAATGCTTCTTCCTCCTCTTTGTACACGGGGATGTGTCTGGCCAGAGAAGTCACGAACTCCACAGTCCTCAGTGGCTTCCTGGGCATCTGCAGGAGCCTCAGCTCACTCAGGACAGTCTGTGCCACGTCCAGGATGTGTCCCTGGGTGAAGCCATCTGACACCTGTGCCAGGCAGCTGAGGTCCACCAGGTTGGAGAAGGTTCCACCGTTCTGCAGGATGAAGTGCTTCCAGAATGCTGCTCATGGGGAAACAGAGAATGCCAAATTCAAGGAAAGAGGAGTAATATGCTTTGTGCTTTGAAACTGAAATAGGAAGACAAGGGCCATCAGAGAGGAAAGCCAGGATGCAGCTTTTCTAGTTAGGTGTTTGTTCCATCTGTGTGGGTTTGTAGTAGAGGCCTTTAGGCAGCGTGTTCCTGAACCACTACCCGTGAATTTGTTGGCTAGGAAGTCATTAAAGTGAGGTGAATGTGTGTGTACAAATGCAAACAACTACTTAGAGGTGCCTGTGTGTGCACACAGAACCCGTCCAGAGCGTTCCCATTGGATGGGCAGAGTGAAGGGCCTTTATCCCAGCCTGGTTTTCCTCCCCTGACCCTGGTCACGGGTCACTCCTGCTGAACTGAAGGATGCTCTGGGGACTCCCTGTGTGCTTTGGAAGCCAAAGGCTTCCAGCTCTGCAGGCACAAGGCAGAGTTTCAAGGGCCACGTGCAAATTCCTGACTGGCATTTTGCTGGGTACTTAGAAGGGGAACCTGGCTGTATCTTTTAGCTGGGAACCTCTGGGACATGATTTTTTTAAGGGTTGTGAAGGGGTTGAGATTTTGCTTCCAGACAAATAGGAGTAATATCATGTTTTGGTTTCTTTTATGTTAAGTAAGCATCTGTTTTAGAGAAACTTGGTAAAACTTTGATGTCATCTCCCCAGGCTTTCCTTTAAAGCATTGTATGGAAGCATTTGGGGTGAAAAAGAATTAAGAATTATCAAATTTAATTATTAATAATTGAAAACACTGAATGCTCCTATAGAGCAAGAAAATGCTGGGTGGGAGGTGAATGGTGCTGTCTGTTGGAGCAAACCTGCTTTGTCCTGCCTTTGATTGCAGTGTCAATACCTCACACTTGTGCCCGTAACTATCGACAGCTTTGCACTACATTTTTCACTTGAGCCAATTGTGGTCTTCCATGTGAATTACATCTGTGCTCAGTAAATATTGGCTGAATCCCCAGTTCATAAAAGGGGAATTGATGCACACAGCAGCAGGCAGCACTTGAGCACAGCCATGGATTGTGCTGCAGCTCCTGGTGCAGGTGGGATCCTGTGTGACACTTGCCGGATGATTAACGGCAAGAAATCAGCACAGGATTGTGAATCTTCCAGTTGAATGATTCTCACTGTATGTTCACTGTTTCCACTGAGCACAGATCAGGGTGTTCTGCCTGTAACAACAGGAAGGGTTGTAGCAGACAGGTAGCTGTGCCACAAGTATGGGTTATGTCATTACTGTATTTCTTTGTCAAAGCAAGTTTCTTGACTTTCCAAATTGGGTGTCAGGAAGTGAAAATTGGCAGGATTGGAAGGTGAAAGTCTTATTTCCATCGAGCTTCAGGAAAGGTTGGAGCTAAAGAACAAGCCACTGTCTTAGTTGGGACAATGTCAGAGAATTATGGACACAAGTTTAATCTGCTTTAAAATGCCACTTGTTACCTTTGCAGGGCACCCTGAAACTTGCAGCTGAAATCCCTTCAGCTGGTCCTTTTTTTGACTCCAAGTTAGTGGTGAGGCTCCCAGAATGTGACAGATCAATCCCCAGAAGTGAACACAGCTCAATTCAGCTGCTGTCACCTCCTTTCTCTGGGTTTTATTCCTGTCTCTTATCTGTCAGAGCTGTAACCTAAGATGAAACACACGCTCTCTTGCTCAGAGACCATTTCCCTTCCACACTAAGCAAATGAGAGATTTACAGTGTGCTGAGCACCCAAAACCTGGCTGCAGCCTGCCCGGTGCATCCCCTCAGTGCCTTGGCTGCCTCTGTGAGGTGCAGGATGAAACTGGGCTGCACAATGTACTTGTAGGATTTTTGCAGTAAGGTGCCTGTGGACAGGGCAGTGTTGGAGTCAGGGTATGGCTCTAACAATGTCCCAGAGCCAAACGTGTTCCTTCACCTCTGTTTTCTTGTGAGATACGGGCTATGAAGGGAGTGTGTTTTCCTGCATGTGGGATACTCAGACAAAAGTCATTGAGAGCCTTAACCTGGAAGTTTAGGTGCTGTTCTGAATAACCCAAAAGCTTTTATCCATGTTCTCTTTAGATTAAATTTAAATGTCCCTTTTCTGCTCCTGAGTGACCTCATCCAAGCTCCTTAATACAGAGAAAAGTGTTCTAAACCACAGGATATCAGGGATTAAACCACAGCGGGAAAATTATTTCTGGGAACAAAAGCCCTTCCACTTGTGAAGGATGTGGACAAACCACTATTTTTCAAGCAGCAATTGATTCACATTATTAAGCTTAATTTGGAGCATGTCTTCCCAGTCAATACTGATCTATTGTAGACTTGAAGGTGATTAAAAGCTGAAAACAAACTTGCATTTCTGGAAGTTTGTCTTTCTCTAGGTGTGTAAACTGGTCTCCTCCCATGCTTTGAGTCCCAGTATGAGGAGTACTCAGTGAATTTGTCAGAATTTGGGAGGGCCTGCCTGTCACTGTAAACACATGACAGACCAGACATGCAAAACCTTGGATGCCTCCACGATTTCTGTCGTGATCTGTAGGCACAAAAAGTGAAATTTGATAGTGACAAAATTTAGTCTTCCAGCCCTGGTTCTGTTTTGGAGAGGCCCAGGAATCTTGTTGTTTGGAGTATGGAAACTAGAAATTCAGGATTTCAAATGGAGACTCCCTGTGTAAAGTAGAGGCTGAAAAAATATTTGCTGAAATAGGATTTTATCCTTCATCCAGGGGGAAGACCAGCTTGGACTGAGCTTGGTGCACTCTAAACTCAGATTAATCACTGCTGAACAGTATTTTAAACTCTCTTCCCAAGTCTCACTTTTACTATTTGATCTTTGGGGTAGCCTGTATCGGTTGAACCTGAATTTTCAGGAGTTGAGATGCACCAGGGGCGTGACCTAAGTTTAAAGTCAGTTCTGAGGGTACCCAGACAAAATAAGATTTTACATGGGAGCAGTAACCACCAGGATGACGTGAAATACTTGCCAAATCTTGCCAGGTAGTCAGGGCGAGGGATCAGGATGATCTTCTGGTAAAGTTTGCAGAAAGGTCCGACGTCGGCCTCGAAGGGACGGCTGGTGGTTCCCACCAGGAGTACCCTGTCCTGTGCCTTCAGAGCCTTGAGGAACAGGGGCAGCATCTTCCCCAGGCGTTTCAGGTTCATCTTTGGTTTGTACACGGACACAAAGGGAGGAAGGAGTTGTTGGTTAACGAGGTGAAGTTGTACATGTTGGACCCAAGCAGGATCTGGGGGGTTTTAGCAGTCTAGTTGCATTTGGTATAAGCAGACTGGACATCAACCCAAGCAGGGCCATCTTGCCTTCTCCAGGCCAGGGAAACACTTGATTTCTGGTGCATTCCTGGGTCTGTGGTGGTGCCTCTCACTGCTCAGTTTACTGGTTGTGTTATTGAAAGAAAACAACTCACTTAAAGAAGGGAAATCCTCATTCCCAGTTCCAGGAGAAATATTCCAGAGACCTGCACACCTGAGAAACCTTAACAGGTAGAAAAATTGTAACCTAGTCTGGAATCCTCCTAGCTCCTGGGGGTTCCTGACTCCTATCCATGGTTTAAATGTGGAAAATACACTCCTTAATCTCTGCAGTGATTTCTGACTTGCTGGGGCTCTGAGAACACAAGATGTTTGCAATAATTTATTACTTGACTTTATAACTTGTATTTAACTGCTACTCACAGGAGTATTGAGCAAAATGTGTTCTTGGGTAGTTCTATTTGATAATGCTCAAGCGCACGTTGGCTGGAGAAGCCTAATCCAAGGAAGCTGGAAGGGAATAACGGGGTGAGGGTTGTGCAGCCAAGAAGGCCAAGGACTTGGAAGTCTCTTTTTAGAAATGATTGAGGCTTATCATCCAATTCACTGACACTCACTTGAGAACTTCATGCTCTGGATCACCTTAATGATTTATTTATTTAATTGGTTTTTAATACATTTGCCTATATGGTGGGCAGCTCCCTGACAAAGTAGAACTTCCATATCAAATCAGCCTTCCTTATTATCAACAAGAAACTGTCCTGCAAACCCTCTCAGATGAGAGGGCAGTAATTTACATTGCAAGTGCAACCTTTGTGATTCAGCTTTTCTGCTGTCTGCACTAACAGCTGCAGAAAGGAGAAAAATCTCTGCTCTTTGGAAGGAAAGCCATGTCAGGAAACCAAGAAGAAATCCCAACAATTTTGGGGTAGAGCTGCTGCTACAGAACTGCCTTAGAAGTTTTAGCCAAACTTGTCACCTTTGCTCTGCCAGGGAGATCTGGTCAGAGCAATGACTGAAATGTGGATTTGCTTTGTTATTAATAGTTTCTATGCTGGTCAAATTACTCTCTATGATTTATTTGCTGCTACTCATAGGCTTTCCTTCTGTCCATGTGTTTTGGAAGGAAGGACAAATATTCTCCAAGACATCAGGGTGGCTAGAAAAGTTGGAATCATTATATTATTTTAGGTTTATCCTCAGCAATTAAAACCTTTTTTTTCTGGGTGACAATTTATGGTTTCCCTCAGATCTAGAGGTGGCTACAGCACATGTTGATCAGCTTGTAGGAATCTTAAAGTTTTAAATGGAGGAAAGTGGGATGAATTGGGAAGGTGACCCCTCTTTATTTATGTGGGAGTGGCTGAACTGCACATCATCCTTGGGAAGTGGGTTTGCCATAATGTATTTGATATTTTATCTGGTTTGTATCCTCTGGGGAGAACTGGAGACAGGCTCCTTTCTCAGTGAGTACTGGAGGAGTTGGAGGCTTTGTACCAGGTTCAGTCGTGGTGGCAGACACGTCACCTTGGCATGGGCACAGTGACTGACACTGGCTTTGGCTGGTGAGGGCTGAGCTTAGCTCTTCTTGGATGGGGCTTGGAGCAACCTGGGACAGTGGAAGGTGTCCTTGCCCATGGCATGGATGAACTTTAAGGTCCCTTCCAACCCAAACTGTTGTATGGCTCTCCAAAATCCTGCTGGTGCTGAGGAAGGGTCCCCAGGCTCTCAGTTACCTCTGCCTGTCCCTCCACCTTCATGCTTTCTCCTCCAAATCCATACTGGCTATGCTGTAAATATTGTGGATAGGAGTGATTCCAAGCCTGGAGCCACCCACTCCCACCAAGGGAAGAGACTTCTTGTTGAACACCTGCAGGTCTTGGGATGTGGCAAAAGGGGTGCAGGTGACACCCTGGATTCTGAGAAGGGCAGCACTACACTTGGTGTCAAGGTTAAAACCCAAGAGAAAGGTTCCCTCTCGTTGTGGAGACCACTAAGAGCATCAATCACTGCTCACCCATCACCCCAAACAGCCCTTGCAGGAGGTGACAGCCCATCCAAGGTGACACTGTGCTGCCCTTCTGAAATACAGGCTTGTGACCACCCCACAGTCTGAATGGACGGGACTCGCCCCAGGAGAAAAGATTCCATTTTTCCTAGAGCTCCAAAAGCAAAATGTTTTGTAGGCAACACGAATGAATCCAATCAGGATTTCGGGTGAGCTGCTCCCTGCTGTGGTGGGTTTGTTGCTGTGGCTGCTGGGCAGTGTTTAAATTTTGTTTCCAGTGGGGAAGCCACATGTGAGAGGAAGGAATGGAAGCAATGCTTTTGGGGCTCCTGGGAGCTCAAAGGAAATAACCTGTAAATGTAACTATTTAACATAACCTCTTTGTTTTTGCAGGGGAAATTTATCCTTGTTACTTTATTGTTCACTTTGGCTCTCTCCAATTTCTGAGCTGAACAATTTAAGCTCATCTTTACTTTCAGCTTTTTGCCTTATATTTTGAAATTCTCCATTATATTCCCTTTTACCTTCCAGTGCACTGATGAGCAGTGACTGGACTATTTTTAAATAAAGCAAAGATAGGTGGAGGAGAGAAATGTGACCTCTTGGGGGCTCTTAAGAAGTCACAAGACTATCTAAAAAGAGGGAAGAAAATGCTACTGAGACAAGCTATTATCAAGCAAGCTTTGGCAGGTCTGGTCATAGTGGTATGTGCTCAGCTAAGAATTCACTTGTCCCTTTGTGTGGGATGTAATGCAACAGGAGAAATTACCTGCACTGAAATGAAGGAGAAACTCACCTCTTCTCCCTTCCATGCTTTAGAAAATAGTTTTTCTGTGTTTCCAATCCACACGACTGAAGGCTGCAATTGCTTTCCCACCTAAGAGCAAATGAGGGAGAGAACGCAAGAAGTTGATTAAAATGGCCACAATTTCATACCTGGGAGCCCATCGTTATGCTTTTGAATCCGAACTCCAGCAGTTCAATTAGCCTGTCTGATTTATTATTTTTTTCCTGAGATGTTCAGCACTCATGATTAGCCCTGGCTCTGCTCTGCAGCCTTGGCAAACCAAACCCTTCCTAGCTGGGAATGGAGCACCAGGAACCCACTTTACTGTGCTCATCGTTGGTTCTCAGCCCTGGTTCAGCTGCAGTTGTGCCAAGGGAAGCCTGGATTTGGAGCTCAGTGGCAAATGATGGTCCACCAGCAGCTTTGGGCTGTCTGTGGGATCCCACCCCGGTATTCCAAGGGGCATAAGGATGGAGAGGCACAGGCAGGACGTGGCTGAGGGTACTCATCTTGAAGCAAAACAGGCTGGTCTGCAATTGTCTGCGTTAAAGCCCAGGCTTTAATGCGCAGTTAGCCCAGGAATTAACGCGGGAGCTGTTCCCTTCCAAGGATGTCCGCAAAAGGGTTTTCGGGCTCCGAAGTCGGAGGCACTGTTCCTCTGGCTCACAGCAGGATGGCAGCAATGCTACAGGCTTTTTCCCGTCTCCCACGCCTCCCGATTGCTATAGAAACGCTGCCGCTTTAGACATTCTGCTGCCAAATTCTAATCACTTCCCAGTGGCTCTCAGAGCCCCGTCAGTTTGCTCAGCAACAAAAGTGATTGCTCGAGGAGTCAACGGGTAACGAGACACACATTCTTCTGTCCTGCTTTTTTTTTTTCTTATTCCCTCTAGTTGAAACTGCTGCTTCCAGGAAGGAAGCTGGCAAAATCGATAGGCTGTGTACATCAGAGGCTCCTGTGTGATTGACACTGCAGGAAGGATTAAGTTGTGAATGTCGTTTTTCACAGCACCACGGTTCATTTTTATGGACCTGTTTCCAAAGTACCAAGTGTGTGTGTGTCTGTACAGCACAAACAGATTTAAGACAGGGGAAAGGAATAGCAGGTGAGGTGGTTAAAGCTGTTTGTTGTGGTGGTGATGGGGTGAAGTGGAAATAATGCCATCTTCAGCTGTGACACTTTATTGATGGTAACCCTTCAGTCCTAGACATGCCAAGTGATACCTCCAAGTTCAGAACAGTTGAAATACAGAATCATGGAATGGCCTGGTTTGGAAGAGGCTCAGTTGCCATGGGCAAGGACACCTTCCACTCCAACCTGGCCTCGGACACTTCCAGAGATGGGGCAACCACAGCTTCCCTGGGCAACCTGTGCTGGGGCCTGCCCACCCTCAGAGGGAGGAATTTCTTCCTAAAGTATTTAATCTAAATCTAGTCTCTTTCTTTGTGGAACCATTCCCCCTTGTCCTGGCACTCTGGGCCCCTGTAAATAATCTCTGTCCATCTTCCCTGTCAGCTCCCTTCAGGTCCTGCAAGTCCCCAAAGCCTTCTCTTTTCCAGGCTGCACATTCCAAATTCTCTCAGCCTCTCCTCACAGCTTCAGCCCTCTAATCAACTTGGTGGCCTCCTCTGGACTCGTTCCAACAGGTGCATGTCTTTCCTCTGTACTGAGGAAAATTGAGCTTTTACTGTTGCTAGAAGGCAGTTTGTTGTTAATAATGAGGATTTTAAGTATAAAACCCCAAACGCAGCTTAAGAGATAATGTGAAAATCCTGCAGAAGCTGGTGTGTGGACAGGCACTTCTGTGGATGTTTTCCTGCACAGCTTGAAGGGGAACTTCTCATTCTGGGACTGTACTGAGCACACAAGTTGGAAATAAATGACAGATTAAAACTGTACAGCAGTAATACCTGCCAGTTTAAGGCCAGGTGATATTCCCTCTATCTCCTGTTTATCTGTTTCCAGAGGTTTGTTTGGCACATTCCAGCACATTCCTGTACACCTGCAGAGCACAAGGTACCTCTGAGAGGGGGAGTAGTGGCTTTCCTTGGACTGAGCTGCGCAGCAGCTTTGGACTCAGGAGTTTCTGACTGAGACACCTTGCAAAATGCAAGCCAGTGCTACTGATTTGCACTTCTGGGTGAGTTCTCTCAGCTTTGGATGTCTGAAAACAGGCTTGGAGAAGGTGGGGAAAGAAATGCAATGTGATGGCATGATCACATGGAGGAGATGGGATAAGTGACATTTTTGGTGGAATTAAGACTCAGAAAAATATGAGTGCAGTTGAAGTTGTGGAAAGAAACCTCCAGTTTCTTAAAGAAGTGCATTTGCATTTCATGCAGTGGCTGTGAGGTGTGGGAGCCGTGAGTCAGAGCCCTGTGCTGAACCTGCACTGTTAATGAATGCATTGTCAGCTGGGCCTTCCTCGTGTCCCTCAGGGGCACTTCTACCTTCAGAAACATGAGATAACAACCATTTTTTGCTCTTGCTCGGTGCCTGCTTGGAGAGGATGACAGGAGGGAGATGAGGCAGTGGGAGACTGTTTCCCTTGACTTGCCTGTCCCCCTGGTGAAGCTTGAGCTGGGTGGTTGCTGTCTGCTCAAGTGGAATCATGGAGTGTCTTGACCTGGAAGGATCCACAGGGATCATCCAGTCCAGCTCCTGGCCCTGCACAGGGCACTCCAACACTCCCACCCTGTCCCTGAGTGTTGTCTAAACCCTGCTGGAGCTGTGGCAGCCCTGGGACTGTGACCAAACCCTGTGAGTCTGTTCAGTGCCTGTGTGTCTGAGGCTGCAGTGGGTTCTGTCTGTGTGGGGGGGGCAGGTTACAGAGTCTGTAAAAGCTGTTGCCAAAGGTTGAACTCTGCTTGTGTCCTTCAAAGGGAACCTCATTGTCCTTTCATTGAGGCACCACAGGCTGGGAGGGGCAGATATTCCTCATTTGGCTCAGGGATGGTTTCTGTGGTTACCTGCCCTCTCCAATGCAGCCTGAAGCTGTACAGACTGCACTTTCATTTTAACCCTCACTGTTGTCACACCCATCATCTCATCTGCCCCTTTATTTCCTTGCTAAGTGGAAATATAATGAATAACCCCAGTTTTAGCTCTTAGAGAGAGAATTTTCCGTGTTTTCTGTTTTGAGGCAAAGATCTAAATGTCAAAAACGTGTATTTATTGCCCAGAGAAGCTGTGGCTGCCCCATCCCTGCAAGTGTCCCAGGTCAGGTTGGAGCAGCCTGGGATAGTGGGAGGTGTCCCTGCCCATGGCAGGACTTATAAATAGATGATCTTTAAGGTTCCATCCAACCCAACCCATTCTGTGATCTGATGATTTTTCTGGCGTTGATAAACGTTAATATGACCAAATTCAGCACACTGTGTTTGGGCCTGGCTGTGTCTCCTTTTAAAGGCAGATCAGACACCCAGAATCCATCAGGATCTCATTTAAATTGTTGGCAGATACGTAGCAGACTGTGTATCCCCCCGTGAAAGTGCTTCATTTGAATAATCCATGGACAGTTTGAATCCATGGATAATTAAATGCACTGTACATAATTAATTTGTAATTGAAATTTTATTGGCTTTGCTGCAATTCCACAATTTGTTGGAGCTGCCAGCAGAT
This sequence comes from Pitta sordida, assembly GCA_013390025.1. NCBI lineage: Eukaryota > Metazoa > Chordata > Aves > Passeriformes > Pittidae > Pitta > Pitta sordida. Next base: position 20,410 of record WEKX01021531.1, read on the forward strand.
GGCTCCTTAACCCTTCTAATACCACACTGAGATTTGCTCCAGGAAAATCATTATGAATTAAAAAAAATCACAAACCCTTTCCTCCTGCCGCCTGTCAACAGCCATCAAAGATCAAACAGCACTTTTGAAAGCCTTGGGTTAAACTTTTCAAACTTGAGAGCCAGAGTTTAACAGTTAAATTGTTACACTTGAAAATGCAGAAATTTGATTCTTGCCCAGCACATGTGCACAAGGCTCCTCCAAACTTGAAGGATTTGATGGGATTTTTTTTTTTAAAGGCCCAAGACTTTCTAGAAGCTCAAGTTCTTACTGAAAACTGCTCAATACTCTGTAGTTTATACACCCAGAAATGCTTTAGAACAGCCAAATGCTGAAGTCTGTGATTAGATCCTGCCAGTTGGGAGCCTCACCAGGGAACTACTCCAGGGCTACAGTGATGATGCATCTGTGTTCTGGTTTGTTAGGCAGAAAATAACTATGGTTAGAGTCTTCCAACAGGATGAAGTTAATTTTTAACATTAGAGGAGCACAACATAAAGATGCTTTGTCACAGAAATAACACTGGATGTTTGAGCACTGGTGGCATTTAACACTTTGGGGGTCTAAGGACTCCAGCAGGTTGAGCTGCACCAAGAGAAAATAATTGCTCTGGGTGCCTGGAAGAAAGACTGACTGTAGTGTTCCCAAATTTTAGCTGTAATGGAAGAGTCTTGTGTGGCATGGAAATGCTAAACTTGTGTCGCTGTACCCCAGGGTAAGCTGTTCTTGGGACTGCCAGAAAAATGTCCTGTCTGAAGGGAACAGCACTGCAATGGTTACGAACAAATGACCCTGATTCAGTGGGGGACAAAATAAATTCATGCCAGACTTAAATTATGTTGCTTCTAAACCCATGGATTTTATCATTTAATCTTAAATAAACACTCCATCCTGTTCCTTTTTTGGTGTAACACTTGGATCCTCACCTCTGACTTACTAAACAGCATAACGTGATAAGAGTCCCCCGGCACTGGTGGTGTTGAGTAGTTGTGCAGTTTGCTGCTCTGTCAAACCCTCTGGCTGCTTGGAGCAGCTGCACAACACCCTCTGAGGTGCTGAAGCATCCCTGACTTCCCTGCTGGCATTTCTTCCCGGCTGCCTCCTCCTCAACCTTTGGACCTGGTCAATGGTGCCCTGCTGACATTGTGCCAGGTGTGCCTGTGGGCACAATGTGCTCTGTGTGCTGCTGTGGCCCTGGACATGAACCCCCTGAGAGGGATTGTGTCCCTCTGGCAGTGATGAACTCCCTGGCTGCATTATGGCAGTGCTTGTCAGGTTTGTTGCCCTGAACCACCTGCACTTTGACACTTGGATGTCCTGGAGCTGTGCATTCTGCACTCTCTCCTCAACCCTTCCTGGCCTTGATTTGGTTTCTGTGCATCCTTCACTACCTTCCTTTGCCTCTCCTCTCTAAGCTGTTGCACCTCAGAAGTGTTTTGTTCCTCTGTGGGCACACGGGACAGCTGAGCCTTTGCCTGGCACAAGTTGGCACAGAGCTCTATGGAGCTCAGGCTGGCAAAAATGGGGCTTAACTGAAACACTCCAGCGTGTTTGGTTTGCTCTTGAAGGCTGAGTTTTGTTCTGGGGAGTGCTGGGAAGTGTGTCTGTGTTAGACACAGCTCCTCTGCTCTGGCTCTGCTGCAGAGCTGACCTGGCAGACACGTTGCCGTGTCTCTATGGAGAACACAAGTGCTCAGGCCTGGCGTTTGCAGCATCTCTGAATGCTTTTCCTATTCAATATCAATCTTCCTTACATTTCCTTTGAACAGGCAGATTGAAATGTTGGTGTTTGGCTGTTGTGGTATGAGAAGTCATTTCCTCCCCACGACATTGAAATGCCTGCCCTGAGGAGCACACAGCCCCACCCCATCAGGGCTGCTGTGGCTCTTTCAAGTCTCCTCCCCGAAATAAAGGAGGGGGAGAAAACCAGAATTGGGCCCTTGCATCTGAAACAAATTAAAGTTTCATTTTCCCCCAATACTGTTCCCTTCTTTAAGGCGTCTCCCACAAAACAAGGGCCAGCAGCCAACAGTCAGTGATGGAAGGGAAGTTTCCTAATGGTCATTTCATGCTCTCCAGAGTTTCCTTTCACTACAGGAACTCTGTTGTTTGCAGATGTGGCAGGTAATCAAAATTGCAAGGTGACTTCACCTTTATCACAGAGCACCATTAATCCTTATTTACTAAATCCTGGTGTTTAACGGTGGTTACATGGATCACAAGACAACAGAGAAAGAACTGTCATGTTTCCTGTCATTCCCTCCCAGCTCTAAGTGGAAGGTCTGTGTTCAGCTTGGCTAACTCTCTGTGAAGGCAATTCTGGGAAGCTGGAGCAGCAAGTTGCTAGATACCAGCCACAGCTGCTGTTTGCAGGAGCCCTGCCCGGCCCTGTGTGGTGAGTTTCTAGCGTTGATGTGCAGGCAGGGCACTGTACCCAGGGGCACTGGGGGGTGTCAGACCAGCCTGGCAACTGGGGGTGGTAAATGTGACATGGCAGCTGCCATGGCTTTTCTGCCACAGGTGCCACTGTATAGTGCAGTCTCACAACAATCCAAATATATTTACTCCAGAATTTTTGTTCCATGGTGAAAGATAAACTTTTTGGGGGGCAAGTACTACTGTGTAGCTTCCTCTTGAGGAGGAATTTGTTTTCGATGGGTATTGCCCTCATGTTTGTAAATTCCTGCAGATTAAGGTATAGAAGAGTCCCTATCCTTTGATTGATTGCAAAAACTTTTCCCTTAATATACAAACAATTTTCCTTGTTGCAGCTTGTGCCCGTTGCCTCTAGTCCTGTTTCTGTGCTCCTCTGGGAAAAGTCTGGCTCTGCTCTCTGTATTATCCCACGAAGCCATGAAAGCAGCAGTCAGACTCCCTCTCGCCTCCTTTTAGTCTGGGACAACTGGGTTTGTCCAGCTTATCCCATGCACTCCAGCCCCCTTATCGCCACTGCTCTGCCCTGGATCTGATTGTCAGTGCCTGTCTTGAACAGGAGACAGTGTCCAGTTGTGGTCTGATAAACTGCCAAACCCCAGGGAATAATTAATTCCTTCAGGAGGTTTGCTGTACTCTTGCTGGTACAGGGCTGATTTTTGCTGCCTGGACACGTTGTTAATTCGTGTTTCCTGAGGAGCCTCCAGTCCTTTCCTGCACAGCTGAGGTGGGGTTGGTGGTTCAGCCTGGTCCTCTTGGCTGCTCCCTGGAGTTACCACATCCCAGCTGCAGGAATGTCACGCTGGGGGGGAGCACTGGGGCAGGACAAAGGGAGGGAATGGCTGGGGGAGGGACTTGAGGACCCGAGATGGGAAAGGAGGCATGTTTGGCATTGTCAGGAGTAAAAGAAGGTGTGTGGCTGGAGGATTGTTTCCAGCCTGGCTCTGAGAACCTACAGAATCCGAGCTGAAATCAGCAGCAGCTTGGCCATATTGGTGACTGAGCCCTGGGGACAGGAGGTGGTAGGGAGAGGAGAAACAATCAATGGAACTGAGAATGGAAACTGAACTGTTGGTTTGAGTGACGCTACAACAGGCCAGTCCTGTGTCACAGAAATCTGTACTGGTTTGGCTGGGAAGGGACCTCAGAGATCATCCATGGACAGGGACACCTCCCACTATCCCAGGCTGCTCCAACCTGGCCTTGGACACTTCCAGGGATGGGGCAGCCACAGCTTCTCTGGGAAACCTGTGCCAGGGCCTCCCCAGCCTGCCAGGGAAGGATTGAGCATGCAGAAAATGTATTCCTTGGAAAGAGAGACCCTGTGCTGTGCTAGAGCAGGAGCAGAGGTTGAAGCAGTGCTGTTGTTACAGCTGGAACAAGTCACCTTTTGATAAGCAAGTGCCTGGACAGCCCGTATTGTGTGTGATTGACTGTGAGCAACTTCCATCCCTGGAACTCACCGAGGTTCACCCAAGTGTCATTGCTGCTTTTGTAAGAGAGAAACAGACCAGTCAGCCTGGACTGCTGCCTGTCCTTTGGGGAGGGGGTTGGATTGTGCTGCCATTTATTTCTAACTAATGTGGAAAAACCTACATATATACATACATACACGTATATGTAAAGTGTGTATGTGTATTCTCATATATGTGTATAGACACACACACATTTATGTATGTTCCAATCATTGCATATACTGTATATATGCATGTATAAAGGAAACACCTTGCTATCTCATCTGGAACCTTCCAGGAATGAAAAGGCTGTTCTTCTTTCTTCTGTGCTTAAAGGCCTTGTGCTCCGGCAGGGACAGTGTGTGCTGTGCCTGCAGCCAGAAATGTGCTTTGCCATTGATGAGGGCAGAGAAATAAGTGGAGGAGGGTGAAATGTGCAGAGGAGAGGGAGGATTAGCTCAGCCTAATGGCAGTCACTCGTGTCACGGAGTGCCCGTGCTGGAGCATCAAAGGTGCCTGATCACAGCAGTGTGGCTCTTCCCTGGGCACTGCTCTGACCTGGGCATTGCTTTGCTTTTAGCTGTGAGACGTGTCCTCTTTGGGGATGGAGGCACCTGTCACAAAACCTGCTGTAATACTGGATTTAATAGAATACATCTGATAACTCCCAGGCAAAGCCAATTTTAGTAGGCCTCTGGCACTGAAAAATTATTGCATTTGGCTTTTTCCTGGTGTATGTGCTGTGTTTATTCGTCTGGAAATATCTGCCAGCTTCCTTCCGTAGCAGAAATGCTGAGGACTTGGGATGTGGGAGAAATCCTGCCAGGATAGTAACTTTCTCCCCCCCGCCCTCCCGAAGAGGGTTTGGGATATGTTTTTCACAGTTCATACACCTTCTTTCAATTCCAGGCTTGTAATATATGTATTCCTCTTCCTTGACCTAGGATTCCTTCTTTTGAAAAGCTCACTGATAGGTAAACAGGGAGCAGTATAGGAGAGAGAGCTCTTGTAGAGCAGCAGTCCCAGAGAGGAAATTTCTGACCACCCCCAGCCCAGCATTTGATTAAATGCTGCATGACAAGCATTCCTGGCTGATGTGCTTATAAACAGAGAACAGAATTTTCTTTATCTGTGATGCTTTTCATATTCAAGGTAACACAAAGCTCACATAAATGTTAATGTGAAAAATGTGGCTGCTCTGAGGGATTTCTCAAGGGGCAGTAAATTCTCTGCAGAGGTTCACACACTGCCTGTCAATGAGTGGTTTTCACAGAATCCCATAATCATTGGGGTTGGAAAAGACCTCTATAGTCCAAGCTGTGCCCACTCCCCACCTTGTCCCCCAGCCCAGAGCACTTAGTGCCACCTCCAGTTTTCCTTGAATGCCTCCAGGGATGGGGACTCCAAACCTCCCTGGGCAGTTCATACCAGTGTTACACAACCCTTTCTATGAAGAAAATCCTCCTGATGTTTTGAACACTGAAAGGCAGGGAAGGGATTTCAAGTTGGGTTGGCAGCACTTTGAACCTTGAGCAGCTCTGCTCAAGGTGTGCGTTCCCTGATAATGGAGAAACTCCAGTTCTCTGTTTGTCCCACAAAGGATGTGATGAGCTGAACCCACTTTGTAAAGAATTCCCCAAGACATGGTACCTTGAGAACCATGTGAAGCATCATCAGCAGGGCCTCCATGCCTGAGTATTTGCCAGCAATGTTGGAAGGGGTTAAGTTGAAGAGGTTGGCTCCTGTTTCAGTGCAGATGGCATGGACCAACATTTTCTTCCCAACACCGGCAGGTCCAGCCAGTAACATGGATTTCACCAAGGGAGCATTCTCATGGACCACTTGGGAACCTGTAAAAAGTCATATGGCACAATTATTGCTTTCATTTAAGTCTGTCATAAAGGTGATGGGATGATTCTTCCTTTTCATTCACTGTAAATAATTTATAATGTGAATTAATTGTTTCTTTACTATGGCACAAGTGCTCTTGAGTCCAATTCTGTGTAACTAGAGCTGTGATTCCATGGATTTAACATCCCTTATTTGTACCTTCTGACGGGCAAACTTCAGCTCTAAATCAATGTGAGCTGAAAGGACAATTTGAGACCAGAGTAGCAGGAAATGTCAAATGCTTTATCCATGCCCATTGGTAGGACAGTAACATCACTTTCTCCATGCCTAAAAATGTCCTGTGCCAGTAGTGGTAATGGTTACATGTCTTTAAAAATCAGAGTGAGCACCCACCACATCTGTAGGTCTCTGAGAGAGGTGTCCCTCAGACTGGGGGGGAACTTGGCCCCAGAGGAGCCTATGGCTTAGCCTGGAGAAGTGCTCTGGGTAAGGGGCACAGCCAGGTTAATGACAGGATTTAAAACAAATCCAATCAGGCTGCCTCTGTGTCCTAATGGTCTAACATCCCAAATAAATGAGAGTGAGAGTGCAGGGACAATGCCATTATTGCAGCACAGTGCAGGACATAGTAGTGAAATTGTCAGCCACCCAGGCTTTATTAATATTTGGTCATTCCACACCAATCTATTACTATTACACAAAGATTTATTATGAGGGGAGCAGCAGACTCCTCTGTGGTTAAAGATGAAGTGTATCATCTACTATTATTTCTCCTTTTAGCTGCTTATAATTTTCTTAATGTCATTTAAGCTGGGGCTTTCCTTGCCACCAGGTGACTACTTTGAGAGAAACTTTCACTTCCACAATACACAATTATATAATGATGAACTAATTTGGTGACCAGTTAAGTGGAATGTCATCCATAACAAATCACCCCAAAGGTGAAGCCGTTCCTGTACCTTTTTTTGGCTCATGTAATACATTCTTTTCACTCAAATGCATTTTTCAAACGGCTGTTGCAAATACCTTTGGTTTGTTTAACTAGTCCAGGGTCTCTTCTCATTAGAATTTACACCAATTGTGTAAATGGTAGAAAATTTATGGGTTCTTCTTCTTCCTGCCTCAGAGGGTGTCTTTGGGCTTGATTTTCCTCCATGATGCTAAAAGGTAACCTTGAAGGAGTTCTGGGCTGTGTGAAACCACAGTGCCTTGAGCAGACAGGGAGAACTACTGAGCTCTATCAGTGGTCAGACCTGCAGCCAAAGGGTCCCCCAGAGCAGCTGAGGGTGTTTCAGGTAGGAATTACCCCACCCTGGCTGAAGGAAGGTGCTGTTAGAAGGCTGTTGGTTGGCTTGGCTCTTCAGATGGAGCTGCTTGAGAACTCTTATCAACCTCAACAACACAGAGCTCCAGGCTTGGAGCTTTTCCATGGAGCCTGCTTTGGGCATGGGGAGCCAGGGAATGCCTGAGAAGAGCCACAGAACACGGATGTACAGCAGCCTGAGCACTGCTCCTTGGAAGGTGTGCAAGGGGAGGGAAAAGCAAAGGCTCTGTGTCTGCCAGGATGGGAGGCAGGGAGACATTGGCTGAGGGGATCAGCAGACAATGACAGCCTCGGGGAGGACCTGCCTAGTTCAAATCTCCCTGGAATCCAATCAGGAATGGAAAAAGATGCAACTGAAGTATTGACTAGAGGCTGAAAAATCCAGTCAGGAATGGAAAAGGAGGAAAGCAAAGTATTGAGTAAAGGCCCTTGAAAACAGACACTTCTTGCAATCACTAAAGTTTGGCTTAATGCCATTCCCAAGTAAAATATGGGATAGACTTTACATTAAAAGCAAACAATCTGACCCAGCAAAGCCTTGTTAGATATTGGCTAAGTCTGGCATTAAAACTGGTAGGGCATCTACAAGTGTTCTCTGGGATGTACAAAACGTATTCGGAGCAGTTCCTTCAATGATTGCATTGTGCAGCACTGAGTAGGAACATGAGCCAGCTTGTAAAAGGTAAATTGCAACCTTAGCCCTTCCCTTAACTTGATTAATTTTGATCACTGGAGCTTGTTTCAGCTATTATCTCCCCCAAGTGATTTCCTTTTATGTGCTGCCATTCACAAAGTGCTGCCATGCAAACAGGGGTGGGATGGAGAGGCAATACCTGCCCAGGGCTTGGGCACGCTCCTTTATGCACTATTGAAATGGTATTAATTGAAAAACAATTAGACTGCAAAATGCTTTAGATTGCGACTAATGAAGCCCTGTCAAAGCCAGTACAAATGCCCATTTCTGTCAGGAAGCAAAGCCAGTGTGTTTTTCCCTCCTGTGCTCTTACCTAAGGGCAATATTCCGTAGAGGGCCACGAGCTGTCTGACATCTCGGGGCGAGGGCAGGGGCTGTGCCGCCGGCCCACGAAGGACGTTCCTCACGAAGCTGTCCTGGCCTGTGGGAAGCAAGCAGGGCCTTAATAAATGTAACACTGCGTGGTTATAAAACACATTTTCCAGGGGATGAAAGGCTGCTCTGGGACACACACTCCCAGCAAGGCCGGGGATGTCAGGGGACAAGGACTCGAGCAGGGCAGCACTGCTGTGGAATGTGGCCCTGAGAAAGGTGACCTGCAAGGGCAGATGTAAGTGGAACAGGCTGGGGAAGGCGTTCAGCAGAGCAGCCGCTCTCGAGTGACCTCTGAAAGGAACTTGGTGGGGAAGAATCATTAGTAGTACCATAAATCACACTGCTGGCAAAGGATGTCTGGATTGGGGATTCTGTGGGGCTGGGATCCCAGTGAACCAGGAGGATTTTAGAAGGGGGGAGAAGTTATTTTAACAAGCTTTTCCCTGGCTGTGTCCCATCTCAGCTCCTCGCTGTGTGAGATGTTGAAGTGTGTCACCTAATTTGGTGGGGCTCTCTGCTTTGCAGTTCCTGTTGTTCTGTTCAATAAACCCCCTCCGCAAAACTGCCCAAGAAAACTAAGAATCCCTGATGTGAGCTGAGAGGATTTAATCTTGCCTTGGCTCTTGTTGCAGAGCTATAATCACATTGCTTGCCCTGTCAAAATCCATATACAAGACATGTTATGAGAACAAAGATCCAGGAGGATGGGCCACAAGCAGGAAAACCAGTTGTGATGTAGTCAGTGCTTATTTTTAGCATAAATTACATGTCATTATGGTGAATATTACTGAAAAATAATAGCATAATATGTTTTATTGGAGATAAAAAGGAAGAGGGCTAAAGCTCACTGGAGCAGAGGTAAGTTCCAGTGGTTAAGAGAGAAAGTGGAGGTGTAATCTGGGGGCAAAAAGGCAGACAAGTCCTGGTGCAACTGCCCCCTCCCCTCTGAAGAACAAAATTCATTTCAGGTTTTATCTTCTATTTAAGGAGAAATCAAAAGAACTGGATAGGAATTAATCTTCACAGATTTAATTAGAAGGCATCAAAGGGTTTAATTGCAACCGAACATAAATCACGTTGGATATTCTCTGACTAATTTAGATAAGGTCACCAAGAAAATTAGTTCAGTGATGTCGGTTTGTCATAGAGGGGGGACATTTCAGTGCCTTTACTGGCTGTGTAGCACAATCCACTCTTTGTCCTTTCCCCAGAAACTGGAAGTGACCTTCATTAGGCCTCAGCCCTGTAAGGCTGAGCAGATGAGAACTTATTTCTCTGCAGGCTTTGATTGTGTCCTTGCACCCTTAAAGGGAGGTGTATTGGATTAAACAAACAAACAAACAAAAGCAGCCAGTTCTAGATTCCAGGCCAGCTTTAAATACCTCATGTTGTTGTGGCAGCTCAAGAAGCACGGGTGGGTTTGGAGATGGGAAGAGCTGGCTCTGGCAGTCTGGGCCTTCACCTGTGCAGGTGACTTTTGTCAGGGGGTTTTGTGCCCACAGTCTTCTTTTGGGAAGGCAACATTGCCAGGATAACTTGGAGCAGTCCTTGTGTTCCTCTGTGCTGCCAAGAAACCAAAACTTCAAAGCTCAGGGTCAGAGGATGACGGCCCAGAGCCATCTCAGCTCTTCCCATGTTGGACACCACCAGCTAGTGTTACCCACAGGTGAAGATGTGCTGGTTCAAAACCAGTCTTGCTGGGGAAGGTTTGTTGGACAAAAGTGGCCTTGATGGGTTGGGTGAACAAAGGAATAAGGAAAATCCTCATTTTGACTTCAGGATGAGCCTAAAATGGATAGGACACTTGTTAACTCAGCCTTCAACTGAATGGGCAAAGGCTCTGAAGGCTAAACTGGTGCTTCTAAGAATTTGCATAAATGTGACATTTAGAGGTGATGGAGGAGAATGTGGTGTTTGTGGGTCCCAGCCATGTTGTACTAACCACCAGTGGCACTGCTGCTTCTGGATGGCTGCAAATTCAAATTATGGCCTTTGAAACCATTTAAATATTGTGGGGGTTTGCTGCTAAGTTTGATGAGGTTTTTATACTGTATGCCACCAAATGCTTTTGGAGATGGTGTCAAACCCCTCTGCAGTCTGAAAATGTGGGTTTGAAGGGGTTTTTTTCCCCTTTTGTCTGTGTAGAGCAGAGACAAGCGTGTCAGACTGCAGCTGCAGGTAACAGAAACCAGGCAAGTGGGCTGTGAAATGCAGAACTAGGCAGAGACACATCTTACTCAAATCAGGGGCCAGATATTCATCAAAGCACTACTCAAAGTTCACAAGGAGGTGGAGGGAAGGGAGTGAATGAACAAAGGTTGGGGACATGATTTTTGCTGTTCTCCAGGAAAGGTTCCTGATGGATTTTGACCCCATGTCTATTAGGCTTGCACTGTCTTGCCCATGTCTGGCCAGGGTTCCCTAAAGGCTGTTCTGGTTTTGCCTCAGAGTGGCTCATGACATCCAAACCCATCCAGGGCTGCCAGATGTCAGTGCCTGGAGGGAAGGACCAGCTTTGCAAACAGCTCCTGGTTGCAGTAGCACAAGTGAAAGGCCCTGAGCACCCTGCAGAAACAGATTTGATTTGCCTACAGGGCTTTAGGCATTCGAGTTTGAAATTCCTGAAAGGCCAATTACTCTTGAACTGCCTCTGGACTGGAAACAGTGGTGAGTGAGCATGGGATGGCAGAGGGTTGGTCAGATCAGCTGTAAAAGGTGTCCTTTACCAATATAATTGGAGAGATTCACGGTCTTGGCTTTGATCAGCAATCCTTCTTCTGCAAGTTCCTGGTACAGGGAATCGATGGTCCTACAGGCAAGAGACATCACTCAGACATTGCAGGGCACTGGAAATGAAAGCTCAGTCCTCCCATAACTGAAACAGCTCAAGAGTTATTTATGTTTTATAAATGTACTTTGTAGCTCAGAGGTAAAGGTGATTAGTGCCATCGATATGAAATCAATAAATACCATTTTCTGTTATGGCAAGGAATCTTTTATTACCTCACACACAGCACCTGATTCCATTTACCCATTTCCAGGTGATGCAGGATCAGTTATGACTTGTGTAATAGACTCATTCATTAATATCAATTACAGGGAAATTATTTTTAAATTACACAATAATAGCAATCCTAGCACTACTATACTTATTCACTTCGCTCTCCAATTAGTAGTAGTTCATTAATTCTTCTTGGAATTTATTGTGTTTGCAATAGACAGCCTCATCTCCCCAGGAACACACTGGGAATGAGCAACTGGTGATCCACTGACTGCAGTGTCAGGGTCATGGTGGCCCGAGGGAGGAAAACATACAGTGGAAGTGTCGTCTCAATCCCTGGAAGTGTCCAAGGCCAGGCTGGGCAGGGTTTGGAGCAACCTGGGATAGTGAAAGGTGTCCCTGCTCATGGCAAGGGGTGGAACAAGATGAGCTTTAGGGTCTCCAGGAAGCCAAACCATTCTGGGATTCTGTGAAATGGACAAAGTTTCTCCAGTGGAACAGTTTGTTCTTGTCTCCACTGGCAGTTGGAAGTAGTTCCCCATAATGGAGAATTTAATCCCCTTACATTTGTGTGTGGTTTGCTGTTGGTGTGGGTGTTCCCCACACCCTCTTTTGGAGGTCTAAGCAGTCATTTCAATGACAGTTTTGGCACTTGGTTCTATATGTTGATACTGCTTCAAGGATTGCATAAAATGAACAAGCCTGTTGGAAATTTTTGTATTGACAGCATAAACAATAGTAATTTCTATCTCTTTAGGTCTTTCACTGGTTTTGTACACTTTTCACACTTCTTTCCCTCAATATCTGAGCTTTTTGATTTTCTTTTTTGCTGATCTTATTTGGGACATCCTGGTATGGCTACAATAAAAATATTTAATAGTGCCTCTCAGCTGGCTAATAAACCTACAGGTATAATTTGAGGTCTGCAGCCTTTTTTCTATTGCAGCTGAGAATGTTTATGCAGTGTTAGTGGCAGAATTAATATAGGAGTAGGAATAAGCAAATCCAAAATTTAATGCACCTTCAGCAACGTGGATTTTGCTGCTCTGACTTCGTGCTTTCCTCCTCGGTGTTTTACGTTGGGAACGCATCATAAAACAGGCAGGAGGCAGAATGGGACTAACCTGGCAGTTCTGGTGGGAGAACGGCTTCTACTTTTCCTGTCCTATTATTTTTACTGTGCGAGTTTAATGATGCATGTCCCGAATTTCTTTGACTAAAGCCCCCTGTGCCAAAATGGAGATGAGCCTGAGCTTCTCCTGGTTGTTTCTGAAATGCTCAGTAGGGAAGAGCAAAGCACGGAGCCAAAATGCCAGATAAACTCAACTGAAAGTCAGCTACTAAAAAGATTGTGTTTTTAACTGCCTGTATGTTATGTTTGTGTCTAAGGAAGCAGGAATGTGCAAGAGTGAATTTGAAGGATGGACCATATGTGTCCTTGTTGGACTTTGGCACTGCTCTCTAAGAGAGGGTGTGCTCTGTCAGAATCCATGATACATGTATTTTATTTGCCTGGAGAGGTTTTTTATCTGAGGTGATGGGCTGATTGTGCAGTGCCAGAGCCCAGGTCTGGCTGTCGGTGTGTGGGTTTGGGGGGTGAATCCTGTGCTCTCCTGCAGGGGCTGGGGGAGTGAGTTTGTCCTGGGTGATGTGTACAGGTGACAGATGGCTGGATTATCAGGGAACGACTCCACAGAAATGTCATGTCAAAAGCAGGAATTCTCTCAAATCCCCCAAATAAAACAAGGGTGCTTAAAAGAGCAAGGGTGCACAAGAAATGGCTGGATCTGCCAGAGCTTGTTGGTAAATCACACTGATTTATGACATGTACACTCCACCTGAGCCACGAGGGGTGATTTATAGGGAACAGGGGCCTGGCTGCAGCCTCCCTTGTCAGGTTTCAGCTGGGATGGGAAATCTGACAGTCCACAAACGTGCCAGGTGCTCCTGGAGCGGACAGGGAAGAGGCACACAGGGCACATCCCACCTCAGTGGTCCAGGTGTTCTGCAGACTGGAATGAACCTGCCTGAAGCTGGTGGAGGCTGGGCCTGGGCTGTGTTGTTGCAGAATGGGGACTTTAACTTGCATGTGTTGTTGAAGATGAGGAAAACCAAGGCTGGTAGCAAATGTGCTGCAAACAGGGTCTCTCTTTACCTGTCAGGAGTTAGATCCCTCTCCAGCTGGGATATTGTCTTCTTCTTGGAGGCCTTGCCTTTCTGAGGGGCACAAAACAGGCAGGAATTAGTGACCTGAGCACTGACACATATATTGGAATGTACTGAAGCAAAGTGAGGGCTGGGACAGCCACTGTTGGTGTTTGAATGTGCTCCTGATGTACTTGGATGATGTACTTGGTGGCATGACCTAGATATTAGGGTAGTGTGTTATAGGTAGGATGGTGTGTTGGTAGCAGGATGGCAACAGGTTAGGTAACAGGTTTGGCTAGGTTAGGTAATAGGTGATAGGTTGGACTCGATGATCTCTAAGGTCTTTTCCAACCTTACTGATTCTGTGATTCTGTGATTCTGATGGGAGCTCCTGAGGGAACACAGATGGAACCATCATATCCTTAAACAATGTTCCCACTCCTTCCAGTGGAGGCTATGCAGGAAAGCATCCCTGGGGTATTTTGCACCAAGAGAAAAATCTTCTCTCCTTCCTTTTGATGGAATATTAGACAAATGTTTTTTAGTGGCACAAGTGCCCAGGTGGAGTCCCCATCCTTGGAGGGATTTAAAAGCCCTGTGGATGTGGCACTTGGGGGTATGGTGGCCTTGGCAGTGCTGGCTCAAGGGCTGGACTCGGTGGTCTTAGACGCCTTTTCCAACCCAAATGGTTCTGTGATTCTTTTTGTCTGATCCTTTCTGGAGCACAGCTCTATGGGTGAGGGGTGGGTGGCCCTTTCCCAGGAAGGAAGCAGGAAGGAACAGGGTGTGGGGTCCAAGTAGCTGCTGCACAGACTGTTTATATCTCCTTTTATATTGAAGTGAGATGTACTATAAGGAGCTTCCCTGAGGGGAAAACCTCCTGAGACTCTGGCTCCCCTCCTAACCATTAGACATCCGCCTGCCTTCTCTTTCCTAAAGCCTCAGGGAAGAAGCTTGAAGAGGTCAGAGAAAAGACAAACCACTCAAACCACTCTTTTCATGTTTTCACCACGTTTTCACTGTGGAAAGGTTTCCATTTGTGTGACTGGTTTCTTTACATACTGCAAAAAAACCTCATGGAAAACATAAATAAAAAAGATGTGACTCAGGACTGTCAAACCCCCCTCCATTAATTACAGCTCACAAGGCATAAATATGGTCCAGGATAATTAGTAGTGGAGAGGGCATCATTAATCCACGTTAGTGCCCACCACTGGCACCTCAGAATTCTTAAAAAGTGGAACTATCTGCACAGCAACATTTGTGCACCAGGGATTTCTTCAACAGCTTAAATTTAAGCACGTGCTTAAATGCTTAGTGGGACAAGACAGCTTATTCTTTCCAAAAGTTTATGTTCACTTTCCTGGGAATACCGTCATTTACTTTATTTTTTTTTGTAATAGTGAATATTTCTGCAGAGCTCTAGAGGCTGCCTTGTTGAGTTAAAAATTCCTACCCAATTATCTGGAAAATACTGGGTTTTATACAGAATGGATCAGCAGTCTTCAGAAATAGACCAATTTTAAGCTTTCGAGGATAGACATAATATAAATAAGATGTGGTTCAAACACCTGTTACAGTTTATGATGCCCGCAAAGATAATCCAGATGGAAATGTAACCTAAGCCCAGCACAGGGTGGACAAGTTAACTTGGGAAAGGGGGATGCTTTCAAATTTTGAGTTGGAATAATGCAACCAACTCTTGCATTTGCAGAGTTTATACTTTGGGTTTTTCTCATAACTAAGTTTGACAGCTAATACTCATCAGAATGTGCCAGTGGTATTTTGTTTAAAGAGAAGGAATGGGGTAGAAGAAAGCATGTGCCACGCTGCTTTAACAACTGAGAACATACTGAGACTGTCACTGGTTTGTTTTTGCTGTTCCTCCAGTTTTGTCTCTTTAATCTTTCCTCCAATGAGCCAGAAACTACATATCCTGGGGCCTGACTGGGAAGGAAAGCTCCCTTCTACCTATGTAAAGACACTAAGCATATGTTAAATTTATTGGCCTACTGGTATTGTCCTCAAGGCAGCTTCACCAATGAAGTAACTCAAGAGCAAACCAGAAATGAACTATGTAGGGGAAAAATGTGTTTTCCTAATTAACATCAGCATTTGTGGGAAATTTGGCAAAGGCTGAGATGTGATAAGGAGAAATATGAATTGTAGACAATGGCTTGGCTCCAAAATGTCTTATTTGGAACGGCTTTTATTTAGAAAATGATAATGTTTAATGAATGTGAACATGCTCATGGTTTATAATGGAAATCTCCCTGATTCTCTCTCTGAAATGTCAGTCAAGCTCCTGTGTAGCCATCCCTTGACTGGGTTATTTTCTGCTTTGGTAATTCCCATGGAGTGAAAGGCATTAGCTGAGAGGTGACAGGGGACTGTGCTCAGTGTGGGGTGTCTTGTCTGGCTGTGCAGGCTCATGAAAATGTTTTGGGCAGCTCAGAGGTTGCTATGAGCACATCAGAGCTCATCTCAGACCAGATTCCAGAGCAGTGTGTCCACCACAAGGGAGAGGGTATCCCAAATGACCCATTGAGGGAACTGCAGGATCTGTGTCACCCTGTGGCTGTGATCACACAGGTCCTGCTGCCATCAGCTCCCCACTGTAGTACCTACTGCTCCCAAGGAGCATAAAATCAGAAAGTGGCCTCAAAGCCCACCCCGTTCCACCCCTGCCATGGGCAGGGACACCTTCCACTATCCCACGTTGCTCCAAGTCCTGCCCAGCCTGGCCTTGGACACTTACAGGGCTGGGGCTTGTGCGGACAGCCTGTGCCAGGGCCTTGCCATCCTCACAGGGAGGGGTTTTTTACTAACATCTCATCTGAACCTACTCTGTTTGAAGCCATGCTCTCTTGTCCCTGTGTTCTCTTGTAAAAAGTCCCTCCCCATGTTTCTCGTAGGCTCCCTCGTGCAAGAGGAGACAGAGGAAAGTGCTCCTGTGGTTTAAGAGGAATAAGCAGGAGTCTGTGCAGCTCTCAGTGGATTGCTTGGATCACGTGTGGAGGCTGAGCAAGGGCAGATTTGCACTGTGCATGTGTTGAGAAGTGGTTTCTGGAGGTGCTCAGATAAAACAAGCAACTGTGGACACTTGTACTGAAAAAGTCCTTAGACAAAGAGCTTCCTACTGATTAATAAGCTCTTGCTAAATGAGGGCTCTGGTCTCTAATCCCTGTTGGATTTAGGTACAGCATCCAGAGGTTCCAGCCCCCACAGCTGGCTGAGAGCTCTGGGTGCTGATCTGAACCAGCTACAGGAGATCCCACAGGGGCTGGGAATCACAGTCCTCAAACCCAGCCTGGCTTCTGGCCTCATTCTCTAAGGCTTTGCTCTTATCAACTCTTTAGACTTTTGTCAATGTTTTTGCTGTAGACATTTGTGGTTTTCTTTGCTCCTGGCAACTTCATCCAGAAGTATGTTGAGAGGCCAGCAAGGCCTATTTCAGAAGCAGCTTGGAGTTCTTATGTCCCCTCTTCTGCCTCTTTTTTGGTAGTTTTTCTGACTCCTGGCCATGCCTTTGTGTAGGTGTGGGTGTGTCCATTTCCAGTGCATTGCTTTACCTGCAGTTGGGTCAGAAACAAACCCTTGGGAGCAGGAAAAGCAGCACAATGGACTTGATAAAACACACTTTGATAAGTTCTTAAATGTAACTTCCAGGTCATTAATTGGCATATTCCTCACTAGGAGGCAATGTCCCTCAGTCTGTCCCTGTACAGGTGTTCCAGTCCCAGCTGGGCAGGTGAAAAGCTGGGCATAGTGAAGAAAGATGCAATTTGCACCAGAGCTGAACCACATTTCTTTTTCTTTTGCATCTGTTTTTCATTTGTATCTGTATTTGTTTCTCCTGTGACAGTCAGTGGATCAGGAGCTGCCTGGGAGAATCAGAGTCCAGCACAGTGTGTCTTTTAGGAAGGACAATATCTGTATTATGTGCCCTGTATGTTATATTCCCTGTCAGTGCTGGCCATAGGGGTGGGACAGTCTGTGGAAAGGGATGCTTCCAACATGGAAAGAGCACAGGATCTGTGCCTCAAATGACAGCACTGTGGCTTATTGCATATTAGGTGCCATCTAATTAGTTTTGGTACTTCCAGAGCAGACTATTGGTCTGGAGAGCCACTTGTCATGAGAAGAGCAATTTGCCTTTTCCCTCCAAGTTCATTCTTCCACAAAGGTGGCAAATGGGATTCTTATCTTGAGGAGCAATAGGAGCAGCTCTTGGTGTGGGGTTAAGTGTCAGCTTTCAGTGATTTGAAGGTTGGAGAGTCAGTGCTAAAGTACAGCCTAGAATATCTAGAGTCTGGAAGTAAAGGAGTGGCTGCGGGTATGGCTGGAGCTGGTAAATTTTGTTTGTCTAGAGCTGAGATCTCTGAAACATTGAAAGGAGAAATTATCCTCCCTGTGCTTTTCCTTTAGAGTCCTATTCCAAAATGCCTTTGCTGAATTCCCCACAAAAGTAACTCTCAAACAGGATTTCAAGCTCAAATCATTTCCTGAGGGTCAGGCAGATGGACTTGACAGAAATTGTACAGGACTTATCCTAAGGTGTGCTTGAACAGGCAGAGGATGTCTACGCCTGTTCCCTGACCAAGGAAAAGCCCCAGTTGTACTGTGGTGTCTCCCTACACAGAAGGGACAAGCAATGCCTCCTTAGAACAGAGGGGATGGCCAAATGTGGCACTGGGAACTTGGCATGACTGTTCCTAGAAATAAAATTCCACTTGTAAGCGTTCTCTTAAAGAAAATGCCCTTTCAGTGCCTATTCCCCACTGACAGAGTGCAGGAAAAGATCTCATTTCTCTGAAGAATGCTGAACCCTCCTGAGAACGTTTTTCTGTGCAGAATATGCCCCTTTTTTGGGGGGGTGGGTGGGGGAATGTGTCTTACATCATAGTCCAGACATGCTCGTGGCTGCAAGGGAAATCCAGTTATTTCACATATTTCACTGGGGGAGATTTACAGGACCTAGGATGTGGTACCACATGCCTGGAAAAACTAGAGGACTTTTCCCCTAAAAAATAAATTAATAAACTGCTTCCAAAACTTTCCAGCTTGTGTTATTCTCACTAAATAGACCAGGTTTTCATGAAGCAGGTCTGAGGTCTGTGTGCACAGGTAGGCACACCCTGAGTTGGTTTGTGACTGAGATAGACGTGCAAATACCAATTGGAAAAACCCTTTCCCAATGCTCATTGTACATTTCAAATAGTTTTGCACAGGGAAAATATGTTTTGATTAACCCTGGATCCTTCCTTCCATTCCCCACCCCTCGAATAGGTCTGGTTTGGTTTTGGTGGGGTTTCTTCAGATAAAATCTTTAAGGAATTTGTATTATCCAATTAATACTTCTTCCTCCTCTTCCCCCCCCACCTCGTTGTCTCAGGCTACTGGCACAACTTGGGAAAACAAAAGTTAAATTATCTCCTTCCACCCTAATCTGTTCCAATGCTTTATTGAAGGAAAAAAGGCCCAACCACCCCTCACACAATTCCTGTAATTCCTGGTGAGGGTTTGCAGTCGGGCACTGACTGAGCTGAACGTGACTGCCCAGGACCACTTGGGGAAGACTGTTGCAATATTTTGTCTGTATATTTTAAGCCTCCCTATTTTTGAAACAGATTTAGGAATCCAGTTGGGATCGGTTTTCAGAGTTGCTCCAGTCTTTTATTTTTAGCTTGTCCCTGCACATTTGTCAGGTGAAAGAGCGTTTTTAAAGACAATCTGAGAAGCTGAAGAGCAACAGCAGGTATTTCCATGCTAAAAGGATTATAGAAATGAAATACAACTTGAGATTAGTGTTGGCCATTTGCGCTGAGGATTTTAAGTGGATCTGCTGATTGAGTGGTGGGGTCTGTAAGCTCTGAGTTATTTTGCACTGACATGATCTATAGTTTAAATGCCTGGGTAAGGAATTCAGGGAACTACGAGCTGTGTAATTCTTCATGTGGTACTGCTGTGAACCTAGATGTGAACATGACATATGCTGTGTTTCAGGGGGTTTAACCTCATTTATATGCCTAAATAACCTTGGCTTAATTGCAAATTCCCAAACCCTTCAATTATAAGTAGCAATGCAATGTGTACCTGTGATCTATGCAGTGTTACAGAGAAATGAAAGGTTACACCAAAACATTCACAGGGATTTTTTTTGGTGTACAGTCCTTATTTAGGAGGAGAACAGCCAGCAGCTGGAAAACTTACTGGCCCTCCACCTCTGTGTCTTCCTTGGAAAACTGTATTAATTTGAACTGGCCACCTTGAAAATAGCCCCAGGGGAACAGATTTTTCACCGTTTCTGACCTGAGAGAAGACTGGATGAGGAGCTCAGTGACATGGTCTAGTTGGTGGGGAGTTGGACTCGATGATCCTGTGGGTCCCTTCCAACTCAGAATAACCTGTGAACCTGTGAGATTTGCCAGATGTTTGAGGTGGACATTTTGGTGTCAGTACCTGAACACCACTGTACCTGGGCTGAGACTAACCCCAAATCCTCCCCCTTGTGGCTCTTACCTTGCCACCTTTGCCACCTTTTTTCTTGGTGCCAATCTTCTCTCCATCCACGTGCACTTTGAGATTCCTCAGTTTCTCTTGCATCAATTCATCCACCTGCCCAGACAAACACAGCTCAACTCTTCTGTTCTGTTCTGCCCCCTCAGCTCAGCCAAACGTTCCCCCCAACAAGTGTTAAAGCACAGAACAGGCAGAAGCGGCTCTGGAGGGAGGGGAGATCTGTACCAGGGCCAGTTCTTCCAGCTGGAGAGAAACAGGCCCAGGTAATGCACAGGATGAGTGTCCTCTCCCTATTGTCAGCACACCTGCACTCTGATCTCTTCTTCCACTTCTTCCCGCTTCCCTTCTTTGATCAGCTCCGGGTCGTGATCCTGGAGAAAATCCAATCTGTTCTCTCTGTTCTGCCAAAAGACTGTTATCCAAGAGAAAGAGAAAAGGGGAAAAAGTTACAGAAGCCGTTGGTCTCTCCAACTGCTTCTGGAGGCAAAAAATGGCTAGTTTTAGGCAGCTTTTATTAAATTATTAGCTGTATGAAAGGAGCAGGCTCGAGGGACCCATACCAAGTTCAGAGCCCAGTTGTGTGTTTTAGGATCTGTAAATCTTGAGATTAAGAGGGGTTTTTTGCCTTTGGCTGCAAACTGGTATTGGATTTCAGGAGGACAGTGGGACACTGAGGTTGTCATTTGGAGGTTGGAAAGCTGAGTGTCGTTGATCTTCAGGGTCAGTCTCGACCCAAACATCTTGTGCTGATATTGGTGTTATTTCTCTGTTTAACAGCACAGTGCTCCAGCGTGTCCCGTGAGGGAGGCACAGAGGTGACTCCTGCCCTCAGGGCTGTGCTCTCCAGGAGTGGCTCTTGGCTGCCGTGAGGAGGGACTTCCTTGGGGACCAAAGGAAGGGGGTTAATTTAAACCACAAAGTTCCCTTGGTCTCCCCTCTGCTCAGCCATCTAATAACAAGTTAAAGCTGCTGCCACCTTGTGAGTTGGCCTTTGTAGTAATTCACAGGAGGGTGAAATACGGGCCAGGGGCACTGAAAGAGATACACGTAAAACCCTGCACTGAGCACACGGACATAAATGGGAGAGGGGGGAGGGCCAGTGAGTGTGACAGAGCAATAACCTGGATCTCAGCCACGAGTGGTGTTTGGCCACCCAGAGGTTTCACTTTGGGGAATTTTAGGCTTGATGCAGTAATTGAGAGGCAGACAAAGTGCCTTCCAAGAAGAGACAAGTCCCAGCTGCCACAGCAGCTCCATTTCTGAGTGTTTGTTGCCAAAGGTAAGGAGAGCAACACCCAGTCAAAGAAAGCCTGTGCAAACTGGGGGTCTGAAAACCTATTTGAGATAAAGTACCTAATGATCCCGAGGTGCAGCTCTTCAGTTTCGTTGAGGCAAACTGCAATTTACTCTTTAAGACTAAATGAAATCTGATGAGCTCGGTGCACAATGACTTCTCTGCTATTAGCAAAGTATCTTTCCTAATGGAAAGACCTTTTTTTCCTACAATTCTTGAAGTAATTTGAAGGAAGGCAATTCACATCTTGCATTTCCTTGCATTTTGAGCTGTGATAGTAAATACCTTCCTAAAGGACAGCTCATCTCCAGCAGTATCTACTAACTCAATTTGCAGATGATGCAAAGTCACAGCTTTCCACCCTTTCCACAGGCTGCTCCATGAATCTGTTTTGCACAGGATCCTCTTCCTTGTCCCCACTGCCATGCCCAAGGCACCAGACATTCAGGCAGGTTTCACAGCACCCACAGGAGATCATTCAGCTTTTAGCCCAGGTAATACAAGACCAGCTGCTATTTCCATCCCCTCCAAATTTTCTGAGCCCAATTAAGTGCAGAACATTTGTGGTTTTACACAGGGAGGAGTTTTTGCAGGTGATTGGTGTTAATTTCACAGCTGAAAACAGTGGAGATGGAGAAGGACCGTGGATATTTGGGTAATAAAAGAAACCCAGAAGCGTAGACATTAATTTCTTCAGGTTATTTGTGGGTCATGAGATGGCATGACAGATGTCACTTAATATGGCAGGAGGAGAAGCTGCTTTCCCTCAGTTCAAAGGCACCTCCTCCAGCCTGGAATTCCAGCCTTGGGGAAAGGTGAAGTTGCAAAAGGAGTTATGTGAATTTTTAAACACTTTCCTGACTGGGTCAGCAGGTTGGAAGTGCTATGTTTTCACAGGACTAGTAGGATTTAGGTATTTATTTTTCATGGAGAAATCCATAGATTTTTATTCTGGGGTTTTTTTCCCCCTCATAATTGTTTGTTGTAATTTTTTAAGTTGACTGGTGGTTCAATAACCACTGCAGGCAGACCAGTGGCAGTCCCCACAGACATCCCCTGGGTGCTGTACGAGCCACCAGACTAAAGGTGCCTAATTTTAGTGATCAATAACTCCTAGGTGTTACACACTCTGTTATTCTTTCATAGATCAACAGAACGTTTGCAAGTTAATTTGGAAGGGGGGGTCAGGAGGCTGAGGATGGTGTTTTCACTGGGTACAGGCAGGGTCATCCAGCTCCAGGGGCTATTTCTGTCCAAGTGTGTGTGCAGTGCAATTTGTCACCTTCCCTAAAACAGTGGATGCTTCTTTGGGGATTATTTTACATGCACAACTAGCTCAGGGCTCAAAGGGAACCCCAGTTCACTGACACAACTCCCAACATCAGCACCTCAGCTCTGCAGAGCAGCAGGTAATTCCAATATCCCTGAGCTTCAGAGATCTGATTGCAATATATTGATTTGAAGCACGATGCTTTTCTGAAAATGGCTCATCTCTCAAATCCTGTTTGCCAGGAGGTGTCTGGCTAAAAAGACATAATATTGGCACACACACCTTAAGGATTGGGCCACAGAGGACTTATGTGGAGTTAAAACATTCCCTGCCACACTGAACAAACCAGAAATCTCTGTAAAATGGGGAAAATAGCAGAGGGCACTGCAAAAGTAAAGCCCAGAAGAGGAAGGTGGTGGTTCAGACTGCTCACATAACTCACATAAACTCTTGCTATGCCAGTGGGAAAGGAGATGTCACACAAAGTGGCTGTTTCCAACAGCACTATTTGGGATAAGTGTTTCAGAGCTCGGCAAATGTAGTTTAGCAACTAGAAAAACTGCCAAATACAGTTCTAAACAAAAGCAGCTTCATGAATTCTAGTGAAGTTTAGGCAGCCATTGCAGCTTGTAGAGGAGGGAGAACCATGGAGTGAGGAAGTTTGTTTCTGAAGTGCTTAGATTTTTGTGAACAATGACTGCTGTATATATTAAAATATTCAGGTAACCTCAGCATAAAGTGCCAGTTTCAGGGAATGGGAAGACTTTCTTAGTTTGGTCAGCTATTGTTTAGGGAAACTTTCAACACCCTTGTAAGGGACTTCAATGATTCCATTGCAGGTTTCTGATACAAACCTTTCTTAATCAAGCTCCCTTCAAGGTTTATATACAGATAAATCTGAACTTCTGTGCAAATGCTGATAGTAAGTGATGTATTTCTATATAAGAATAGAAGAAAGTTCCCAGTGCAGAAAGACCCAACTCAAACCTACTTTTTCTGCGCAATCCTGCTACTGAAATGAAAGCAAGCAAAAATTACAAATACAAGGCATTGCTTATGGTGTTCTGGTCCGATGTGACTGTAGATCTAATTCTGGAGGCTGTGATGGAAGAACCTTACTCATGGTTAGGTTAAAAGTAAAATAATTTGGAACACTCCCCAGGTAGTGCTGTGTCTGTGTCCTGCAATAGACAGCAGCAAGTGCTTGTGAATGAGGCTGGGGATTGTGCTGCAAGGAGGAATTAACAGCTGTTTGCTCAAAGTAAGTGTGGTTTCCAATAGCCCTGGTTCCTAGGAGAAAGGGAGGGCAAGAAACCCCATGGGAAGTTGAACTGCACAGCTCCAGACTCTGACTGTGCCCACGGCAGAACTGCAGGAACTCTTTGAAGCCTGTAAGAGCTCTCTTCCCTCTGAGGGTTTCTGGTTGTGCTCTGTGCAGAGAACGGTTCCTTCTCATGTGTCTTTGGAGCTGGGGAGCAGCTGTCAGCTCTGGAGAGGAGTGGGGGGTGTTTAACTCGGAGCTGCCACAAAGGGCTGCTGCCCGTGCCTGACCCACCCGAGCATCTTATCCCAGAATCACAGAGGTGCTCTCAGAGACTGCTCTGGGTACCAATCTGGGTGCATGAATGGCAGTGTAGGCTCCACAGACAGCTGCTGAGCTGCCCTTTGCAGGCTCTGTCAGTAGTACAGGTGCAGTGCTCACCTTCATGTACAAAGCTAGCACAGAGAACCCCCCAGGTTGTGCATTGCAGGACTCTTGCTTTCTGTCCACGTAAAGTGTGGGTGACAAACATGTTCCACATCCCCTCATAATGCCCCTGTGGAATTATTACTTGGGATAGTTGTGAGACATGGGCTCTCTGTTGCTGGTGAAGAAACCCACTGACCCCTGTGGCATTTTCACTCCTCACTGCTGTGTTGGGAAGCACAGTATCACAGTATCACAGTATAGATAAGGCTGGAAAGGACCTTGAAGATCATCTAGTCCAACCTATAATCCAACTAACTAACTAACCGTGCTTTCAACTAAGCACAGTTGAAAGCCCCTGTGTTGAGGTTACAGCCAATACTTGCTGCAATCCAGCCCCTCCTGCCTTCCTTGTGCTTCATCCCGAGGTCTCCACGCTGCTCCTTCACTCCCTGGGGAATTGTTGGGTGGGAACCCTGGCCTTGCTACAGCTGGTTTTGAGCTCCAGGTGCCATTTTGTCCTGAGTGCATGGAAAAGCACAATAAAGGTTCTTGGCAAAAGGAAGAAGCCCAGATGAATTTGATCCTTATCTGAAACTCCTGCTGACTTCAGTGGGGTCCTGACGTGGCCTTCGAGGGGAGAGTCTGGGATGAAAAGCTCCTTTTTTAGCCATAAAGCTGCTTAATGATTTATAATGTGTAAAAAAATCCTAATTGCTACAAGTCAGAGGTCAGGCAAAGCTACCGGGGCACATTCAGCAAACTGTGCACTGGTGTCTCTCCAGCCACCCCAGACCAGGCGGAAAACCTGACGCCAGTCATTTGTCAGAGGGAGGGGACAATGGGGACTTGTCACGGGAGGAATTTTAGCCAGGCACTGAGTCTGCAGAGTGGAGAGCAGGAGAGAGATTGTCCAAATTGTAGTAGAATGGGACCTGCATTAAACACACAAAAATAAGGCCGTTCCCAATTCAGACAAGTGTGTGACTTCTGTGCTGGCCAGGCCGGGTACAAGGGATGGATTGGTGGCTCACTTGTGGTACACACTGAGGACAAGAGTTATGAAGAGGGGAGGGAGAGGATAGAAGAGAACTAGAAAAGAACAAAATGCTCTTTCATGATTTTTCCCCCCCATTTTTGTTGAGAAATCCCTACTTTTGGGTGCTTCTTCAAAGTGGAAAACCAGCTGTAAGTCTGGACTATATTTGTTTGACATGCTGGGCATAGAGCAAGTTTATCCACAGTTGTGCAGCATTTCTTGTGCCTCTGCTTAAAAGGATCCTCTTACTAAAACACATAATCAAAATGAATTTCAGTAGGTAATGTAAGTGAAGGAGTCCATGGACTCTTCCCATGATCTGTCATACACGGAGGAGACAGGACACACAGAGTATGAAAACATGAATGGTGAAGCTGGGTGTGCAGTGCTGTGCCTTGGAATCATTGGCTGTTCAGGTGTCATTTTTCCTGCCCTCAGAAAATCCAAAAATGCCTTCACATATGTATTGCTTCTAGCTTGTCCACTTTCACCCCCAGAAACACACCTTCCTGCACAATTAGCTCAATGATTTTGACAGATTCCTGAGAATCTTCTGGAACACAATTTTTCCTTCCTAACCACAGTTTTTCAATCAAATGGCCTCATTTCTATAATGTTCTGTGGTTGGGGCAGCTGCCTGCTTGACCTCATAGGAACGAACTGAGATTGAGCTGAGCTGGGAGAACATTCCAGCTGTAATTGTTATCTTTTTCTACTGACCTTTGTATCGCCTGCTTCCTTCCTCCAGGATTGACAGGAAATTACTTGGACCCATTTTCCAGCCTTCATCCACTTCCTAGATTGGGGGGAAAAGTGAAAAGAGAAATTGTTGACAGCATTGTTTCATAAAATTATGGAGTGGATTGGGAGAGACCTGAAAGACCTAATTCCCCCCCTGCCATGGGCAAGGGACACCTCTCACTGTCCCAGGCTGCTCCAACCTGCCCTTGGACACTTCCAGGGATCCAGAGGCAGCCACAGCTTCTCTGGGCAACCTGTGCCAGGAGAGAAGTGAGGGGGTGCAATTTTGTCAACTGAACCGTCTCAAGAGTTAAAGCTTATCTTGTCTGGGGATGTGATGTAGGCAGGAGACTTGCAATACTGAAATTAAATTACAGACTTTGCTATTTTCTTCAGTTGTTCTTACTGCCATTGCCATGTTTCTGAAACAGTTTAATTTCATTGCACCCTTATTTCTGATGGATAATGATCCAAGTTTCTTCATAGTGTGTCAGCCAGTTGGTGATGGGAAGTTAGACCCCTGTTTGGGAAGGAGGTGGATGTGGATTTATGCAGAACTGCACAAGGTGGATCAGGCTTTGCTGAGGAAACCACTTGTTATCAGCAGGATACAAAATGCAGCTCCTGGGATAACTAAATCTAAATATGCCCCATAATTAGGTGCTCTGCTGCCTGCAGATACAGTTGCAGCCCCACCATGTGAGTTATTAAATATCTGTTTTTAATTGACGTTCTGTTACAGTAACTACAGTTTGGGCCTGGAAGGAAATGCAAAAGCTAAATGAATGTTTCACTTCTACCCTAAACTCTATAAATACATTTGAAAGAGACTCAGTGACTGAACATCAAGAACTGTTTGGGTAAAGCAAGAGTTTGAGGATTGGAACTCAAATCCCCAGTTACTCTCATGCATTCCCAGTTTCACAGGGTATGAAGCATTTGGAGTTTCATCCTTGGATCTTTTGCAGTTGGCTCAATCTATTCTTCTGCCGTTATTCTGTGGTATTTTATAGAAAATGATTAAAACATGATGCCCTAAGACCAAATACTGAGAAGTGCTAACTAATAAAACACCCACCAAACGAATCCCCCCCAGCCTAAAAATGGGTTAATTTTTAGCCTCTTACAGGACACATTAATGTTTCCTTTATTGTTATAAATAAGCCAATGAATAATTTCAGTTATTTTTCTATACTGGTGTAAACTATGTTGTTTCAGTGGAATTGATTTCAATGAACCCCCCTGTCTTGTCTCTAAAGGACCAGTTGCAGGTGGTTGTTCTGTTTTTCCTCTTGCCTCAATGAACAGTCTAAGAGTCAATTTAGTGAAAAGAACTTTTCATTTGAAGCCAGTATTTATCCATGTTCAGTTGTTTGATTCTGTGCTTGTTCTGTGTTAAATGTGTTAAGACCTCTTGAACCAACAGGTACAGGTTTGATCTAAGCAGTAACATGAAAATAAGAGTCAGAATCCATTTCTGAGGTTTTCTAAAGCCTAGTCCACACCAGTGATTGTCATCCAGCAGCAGAGAAAACTGGGTCTGCTCCACTGTGCATTTCTGTGGAGATTTTCCTGCTGGGATTCACTAAGGACAATTTTGGTGAGATCTGGGGATGCAGAGCAGTGCCCCTGCTCAGTGGGACAAGCTGCAGCAGGTTCTGGGTGAGGCAGCCCGGGCTGGCTCTGTGCTGAAAAGAGGGATTATGTGGGGATGAAGCTGTGGGTTGTTTTCCTTAAGGGCCTGATGGGAAATCAAATCAGCACCTTGCGGAGAAAAGAAAGTGAAGTTGCTTTGATACCAAATCCTCTTTGTAAAGATTGCTATCAGGCTTTTCAGAAATACTTAAATTTCCTTCTGGGATCCAACTTTTGTTTTCTTTAAGAGCTGAACTTTGGAGCAGAGATTTTTTCTGCCTGCATCCTTATGACTTATAGCCTGTACTTATTTTGATAAGAGTCCTGCTGTTAGAACTTTTCCAAATACTTCTCAACTGGTCTAAGATACTATTTTTCCCCCTGTCAGTGCTACAACCTTGGAGAGAATGTTCCCTTTGTTCTTTCTCAATGAACCATAGAGAACCTGATATAATGGCTCAGAATTTTACTTGACAGGACTTGTGATGGGTGAAGAGATGAGAATGACGTGAAGTCATAAACCCCCAGAGCTCTGTGCTGTTATTTCACCCCATTTCAAAACAACCTGTCAGAGGCTGTGAGGGGACTGAGATGCAATTTTGGCATTGTTGGTTCTTACCTACTGAAATGTGCAAGAACAAGAAGGAATCAGATTTATCCTGTGAAAGCCAGATTTTTAAGCAGATGAACGAGCTGCCACCCACTTTCAGGGTTGGGTTTGGCATTTTCAGCGTGCCTGAAATGTCTCACTCTGACTGAGACTGAAGTGTCTGGAACAGCCTTTTTCATCCCTTGTGCGAGGGCAGAGGCATCCCGGGGGTTTGTTCCGGGCAGGCTGGGTTGGGAAGGAGCAGGACAAGGGCAGAGCTGCAGGGCCATTAGAGGACACCCTTGTGAAGGCCTTCAAAGGGCCGGGGCTGCCCGAGATGCTGCAGCTTCTGTCGCTCCGAATGACAATGCCTCTTGCAAGCCTCTAATTTCAAAAGCTTTGCGAAGCCGCTGCCTTTTGTCTGCTCTTCCCCATGGCGGCGTGCAGTGTCTGTGCTGATTTGAGGGGCTACACCTCCGAGGGGTCCCACAGAGCTGAACTCAGCACTAGTGCCAGCCAGCACCAGTCTCAGGGACGATAAACAACGTGGGGCTGGGGCGGGTCTGCAGGCACTGCACCCCCCTCTGCCCTGTGGCTCTGCAAAAACCACCTCCCCCTGCCTTGGGGGTGATGCCTTCACTGGTGCTGGGACAGTGTCACCCTGAGGACGTGTGTGACCGGGACTTAAAAACTACCCTTCCCAGTCAGCAATGAAAGACTAGGCTTAAAGAGCTTGGGAAGCTCTCTATTTTCATTTAAAGGGGGGAAACACCTCCAAATATCGTTTTGTATGACCCAAATAGTGTTTTCAACCAGCAAAAGTGCTGCGCTACAGGTTCACAGTTTGGCATCTACCTCCCAATTAAATTGACTGATGCCTTCTAAATTCATGTAATTTAGGTTCCTGACTAGATGTCATGAGAGCTCTGGCCCGATTAATGGATGTTGTCCAAGAAAAGCATTGTTTTTTGATACGTTTGTTCTAGTGTTCGGCCTTAAAATTAATTTGTGTAAAACTTGCAGTGAAGCTTTGCCCTAG
The DNA here is from genome assembly GCA_013390025.1 of Pitta sordida. Classification (NCBI taxonomy): domain Eukaryota; kingdom Metazoa; phylum Chordata; class Aves; order Passeriformes; family Pittidae; genus Pitta; species Pitta sordida. The sequence continues at coordinate 49,545 of WEKX01021531.1, forward strand.
AAAACTCGCCCTTCTCCTCCACATACTTGGTGAGAGATTAATGACTCTTATTAAAAATATATATATATTGTTTCAACTCTTGTTTATACTATGGAGTAAATGAGAGAAGCTGCTGCTTCAGCAAAAGCCCAGAATCTTTGTTGCATAGCTTGCTTTTGAAGATGCCTTTTGGTCACTGCAGTATTTCACAGGTGCTTTTCTCTGTCAGGTAATTTGGAAGCATCTCTCCTGTGAACCCAGCCCTTTATAGCAGAGATTTCAGGGAGTAGATTGGTGAGAATGTGAACTGAACATTCAGGACTTTTACTTCCAGGTTTAGGAAATACTGGTTTGCAGCAAAAAGTATGCTACTGCCTAATACACTTTAAAAATTAGTTTGAAATCCACAGAAGCTCTGAGGTGGGTTTCTGAGTCAGACTAGGGTTCTTGTTTCCTAATTCTGCAAGGGGCTGGCAGAACTCAATCCTCTGTACACACACAGAAGTGGAAATGCCTGGTTAGACAGCTGGGCACCACTTTGATCTCCATCTCACTGTCCTTGGAAATGGTGTCAAAGCCCTCAAGTGTATTTTTGCCCTCATCTTTATCTCCATACCTACGTTAGCTTTTCCCACTGAGCTCAGTCATGGCCATTCCTAAAATATGAGATAGAATTCAGTTCCCCAGAATTATCAAAGGCTGAGAGGGACTGGTCTCGGCCAATTTTTGTCATCTGAACCCGGAGCCTTGGTGACCATGAAATGCCAATTAACAGCCTCTGCCCAAGCTGGGCTGAACAGGTAGTACAGCACTTTGTCTCCCTCTCCATAACTCGCTTTTCCTGCAGGATGCCTTACTTTCTTTCCAGCTTTCTGTGGCTTTTTTATTTCCGGCTTTTGCTTCTCTTCTCTTTTGTTTTTCTCCTGTTGGGCTTTTTCCTCCATCTTCTCTTTGGCATCCAGTTTTTCAGCCACCTGAAAGAGATGCAGAGTGCTGTGAATTGCTGGCTGAGTGTTCCCTGTGTGGGGTGTGTTACACACGTGCTGGAGGGCTGGGAAACTGTGCCTGTTTTCCCCCCAAGGTTTTCAGCCTTCCAATGCTGGGGAAACACAACTTCCAGTAGGGTGTCCTCCAGGAATTCCTCTGTGCCTGATCATTCCAGAGAAACCCTTTTACTGAGAGCACTCCCACCTGCAAACTCCAGGACAGGTGCTGACTATCCCAATGTATCACAAGGAAAAAGGAGATTTCTCTGTTCCAAACCTGGAGGGCTTTTATGGAGTAAGATCAGAAACCAGCTAGTGGCACAATATTCTAATGACACACAACTTAAGGTTCCCTCTGGCCTTGGACTCAGCTTATGAATTTGCCCTGGTGTTTCTAAGGCAGATTGATTTTTATAGAGATGGATTTTGAGAGGTTGCCCTGAGGCGTGTCTAATTTCAATATGTGGCTAAAGACTGAAGTTGTTCTAGTGGGTGAGGGAGATTGGATAGAGAGATTGTGACAAACTCTGACAGATACACATGGATAGCTCAGCATCTTTATCCCTGCGAGCTCAGAACAGCTGATAACTGCCTACAGCTCCATCAATTTCCATAACTTTAGTTCCTGGCCATTTACACTTTATTATCTGAAAAAGGCAGACAGTGAAATTTGCTGTTCCTACCATTATCTTGTTTCCAGGCACTTCTCATTGTGTTCTCTTGTCCCTGAGAGGAATTTTAAGATCACTTACTGATGAGTGTAAATCAGAAAATCTGTGGCCATTGAAGTTTATTAATGGGTCATTAACATTGACAGTACCATGAAAGAGTAGAAAATAAAGCATTTCCAATCATAAGACGTGCTTCCTGTAACAGTAAAAATATTTGTTTTCTAAAGAATGTACTGAGGGCTGGACACTGGAAAGGGACAATGACAGGGGTCATGCTTTGCAGCCAGTGCAATTTCATTAGTGGATCTCCCCAAGCATCTCAGTATCTTATATTTAATTAAACGTGGTAATTTAACCCTCAAGCACTGTTCGGTCACATCTCGAGGTGATAAGCAGCGAAGCATTTCATTCCCTGGGATAGATTAACAGACTGACTGGAGTTCAAAATAGCTTTTCAGTGTCCCTACAGGCCTGTTGTATCCAAAACCAACAGAGCTCCTCCGAGTGTATCCTGTCCTTAGTCTCAGACCCAGGCAGAACTCCAACCTTGCCCCCCCTGCCCTGCCCACAAAGGATAACCACAACCAGCACCTCGGGTGGCTTTATCCAGCAGGATACCTGCAAACACACAGGATGGACAAAAGCTTTGAATTTTTAGCACTGTTTGTGCCTTCTATGGGTGATACTTTAAGTGTATCCCAACTCTCCTGTTTGAACATGGATGAAATCCACTTTAGTACAGTGGAGAGCGTCCCCACCTCTCATGTGAGAGACTAGGCATTCAATTCCCACCAGGGAGGCAGTGGTGTCATTTAAGAGCTGGACTCGAAGATCCTTGTGGGTCCCTTCCAATTCAGAATATTCTGTGATTCTGTGAATGAGACTGGCAGAGATTACACAGAGTTTCTGTTTTCATGGACCTGCTGGGATGAGACTGAAGAGTTGAACTGTCCTTATCCTTCCTCAGGTTTGTCCTCCTTTGGTGCAGCTCTGCAGCTCTGCTCTCCCCTCTGCTCCTGGAAGATCCCAGGGCACTGGGAGCTGGGTGAGGCTGGCTGTGTTTCTAACCTTGAATGGCTCCCACTCTTACACTGAACCATTTCCCCTCCAGCTACAAGATGCCTGAAGAATCTGACAAAAGAGGAGGAGAGAAAGGGGAAGGGCAAGCAAAGGCTAGTCTGAGATTCTAAGCAATTCACTCACATTATGATACAGTTGGGTTTTCTTCCCCTGAAGAAAGTGGAAATGTTTTGCTAAATTGCCCTGTCCTTTGCGAGGCTGCCTCTTTCTGAAGAAGAGAAGCAGACAGAAAACTCTTAAAATTGAGGAAGAGAATTCCACTAGGAGCAGATGATTTTTAGCTTCTGTGGATTTTTTCCTAGTCTTTCCTAGGACTCCTGTTGTCTTAGTGGTGACTCTTCCCCAGCAACCTTTTCTTCTGAGGCTGAAAAGACATTTTCCTTTGAACTGATAAACCACAATGGCTGAATTGACTTTTCTATCCATGCACCAGTTCAGGTGCATTTCTGAACTCTTGCAGTGCAAATCTTCGGAAGGAGATGGGCACTAGAACAGAGTGCAGCCCATGAATGGAAGTGACTGGTCCTGCTTTATATGAGCCAATGTGAGCAAACCTCCAGCTGCCAGCAGGGCTCACTTGTGTTCAGTGTTCCTCAGCCACAGGGGGCTTGGTGTTGGCTCAGGTAAAGTGATACCTGAGGGAGATGCTCTTCAAGAGTAAGCATCATTCCTTGAAAGAAGACCTTACTTGAACTTCCTCCCTTTCAGTGCTGTGGGCATAAAAGAGAAGCAGGGCTAGAGTGAGTTTGGAATGCTGGATCTCCAGCTGTGCCAGGGGAGAGCCAGCCTCAGAGCCTGGCTCCAAACCAGTGGGAACAGAAACACTTCCCAGGCATAAAGCCTGGTGTTTCTGGAGACAAAAGCTGTTCTCTTGGAGTATTAACTCTGCAGAAAGAAGCTATTTTGGAATCTAAGAAATGTTTCCTCTTTAAGTAAACTGGAGCTTTTACTTTCATCAGGGACTCTGTACCACCCAAGACAGCTGAGGGCCAGTGGTCTGGACTAGTTCCCCCTTACAGGTAAATCCATTTGGGAAGCTTTTCACAGAATCATTTAAGTTGTAAAAAAACCCCCTTCAATATGGAGTCAAAGCTTTCTGAGCACTGTTTGCTTTCAGATGTGCACCTGAAGCAAAACTTAAGCTGCAAAAACAAGCCCAGTGATTTGTCTCTTGCAGGAATGAATCTCAAATGCGGGGGGATTTCAGAGCTTTGTGGGATCCTGCATACCCTGATGGTTGGCTTCAACTCATCCATTTCAGTCCATGATTGATGCAGCTGTAGGGTTTTTCCACCTGGTAGATAGCAAGTGCTTCAAAACCCTGGTGTCCATTGAAGGTGTTTATGAAAATTCCATGTTCTTTGCTCTGTGTGGGGTGGTGGGTTTTTAGGGAAGCTGGATTGCTGTCTGGAGCCTGTGGAATAGCTGAAGAGAGGCTCACTACATGAGAGGCTTCCATGGTTAACTGGAAATAATTGGAATATGGGAATGCTTGGTGAAATGTGGTTAGTGTAGTTGCTGTCAGGATAAAAGCCTGTTTGAAAGGTGCTGGATACAAAAAGTGCAGTTCCAGGGAGATCTGAGTCCTTCTCTGACACTTCTTTTTCCTGGTAGGTTATTTAATATCGGAAATGAGAGGGAGTTGGGAGAGGGGGAAATACCTGCTAAATGGCAACTCTCTTGGCTTATTTTCATGGTGATGAGACTTAATGAACTACAGGAAAAGATGGTAATTTTGTTGGCAGCAGGATAAGGGCAAAGCTAAAAATGGTCACATCTGATGATTATCTGTGGAGCAGGACATGAAAAACCATTAGGGGTAGAAATCTGGAACAGATGCAGGGAGATTGCACTGATGTCCTGGAATCTTAAATTTCTCTTGAAGAGGAAGCAAAGCAGAGAAAAGCTTCAGTCAAGAGAGAGCACTTCTTTTTCTGGCTAAAGCACCAGGTACTTGCACTGGGATCTCTTTGGCACGTCTTGTGGCCAGGTATTTGTAAAATGTCCTGGAAGCAGCTTGTGCAGGAGGGCAGCTGCGTTACAAAGTCAGGTAAGGTCAGAGTTGTCAAAGGATTGAGAAATATGGGATGTATAATAATGCAGCAATGGTTCGTGAAGTGATTAATTTGTATTTTATTTTCCCCAAAGTGTCTTTACCTAAGCCTTATAAAATGCTCACTTTTTAAATACAGTTCGGTCTTGATTTTTCAGGGAGTTTAACTTGGAAGTAACCAAGCCCTGCACAGAGGCTCTTCTGTACCAGAGGTGGATCCTCGTCTGCCCTGGAGCCAAGGACAAAACTCCCATCAGCTCCAGGGGGGCCAGGATTTCCTGCACGATGTTGCCCAGTGGACCAGTGAGGAACAGACCCAGTGGCCTCAGGGACTTTTAATATGCAGCTGACTCAGTGAAACAAAAAGTGTTTAACTGGTGTGACATTCAGGTAAAACCATGATTGCTCTGAACCTCCTTTTGCCACCTTCATTGTGGAGATCTGTAAAGGTTACGTGACACACACTCTGAGAAGAGAGGAAAAGCAGGCCCCAAACCCATTGAAAATCAGATATTTGCTGGTGAAAATTAATTGGGAAAATAAGTGCAGGGTTATTCTTTCAGGATGTAGGGAAAACAGGCAGTAAGACAATTTCTCTGGACTTTTGGTTTCTATTTCTTTTTGCAAAAAGCAGATGCTCAGGAAAGGCAGTAGAACAGCTCAGGGTGGGAATTCAAAGCTGGGAGCAGGACAGGAAGAGTAAATCTGTTTCTCTGGAATCTGCCTCCATATCCAGTGTTGCTCAGTGTAAGTTATACAGTTTCATTCCTGAGTTGTTTATCCGTGTTGGTACCAGGGCTAATCAGCATCCCATTCCCTAAGCCTTCTCCAGGGATGAGCCCCACTCTCTGGGTGGCTCCTGGCTGCAAACAGCCAGCAAAGCCTTCCTGCCCCTGGCATGTGTTTCCACTTTAGGAGCTGAAAACTGAACTGAGGGTGTCCTTCACTCTGTCTGTGGAACAAGAGAGCGACTGAGATGCTGAGGCCAGCAAGGCTGACCTTAGCAGGCTCTGAACTTGGCTACAACCAGGAGCACACCCTGAGCTCAGTTTTAGTGGGGCACAGAGAGCTGCTTGCGGCAGTTTTCCTGCATTTTTTTGGAAGCAGAGAAGCTCCTGGTCAGTGCTGTGGTCTGTGCTGGGCCAGCCTGTATTTACATCCCTGCAAACCACACACAAAACTGCTGGTGTGTCCCTGACTGAGCCCAAACCCCCATCCCTGGAAGTCTCCAAGGCCAGGTTGGACAGGGCTTGGAGCCACCTGGGACAGTGGAAGGTGTCCCTGCCCACGGCAGGGGGTGGCACTGGATGAGCTTTAGGTTCCTTCCAATCCAGACCATTCTCTGAAAATCCTGTTTTACTGTATTTGATCCCCAGGTGCAGGCAGCTCATGCACCAGTTTGCCTCAGTAATGGAGCTTTAAGGGCTGCACAATTCAGGTTTTGGCTGCTCAGTTTTTCTGGCCCACCAGTAGGCACCACACCTGGTCCAGTCCTGCTCCCCTGTTCAGACCTGCCCTCCCCAGGCTCATCACCCTGCTGGATCCTTGGAGAGCTGACCACTGCCTCCAGCTGGGTCTAATCCCTCTCCCTGTGGGACACCAGGATGATCAGAGGAAGGGATTATCAGCCACCCCTATTAGCCAGAGAAATCAGGAGGGGGCTTTACCAGGAAAAACAACTGAGTTCACTACAAGAATACATGAGATAAACTAAGATACTTCCTTTACTTAGATGTTAAACTTGCTTAATGAGCCTTGGCAGTAAACCAAGGCTTAGGCCTGCCTGCACAAGAAACTTCTCTGCTTCAAACTGACCTAATTATTGCTGGGCTGTGCTGGTAGTGAATACAAACACACTGGGACCAGTTTCAGCCTCTGGGTTCAGCCTTTGCTGATCTGCTGGAAACAAAGGCCATGTTAAAGACACACAGTTCTACTGGTAGCCAGGACCAGTTTAATCATGTGGATTTTGCAACAGGACAGTAGCTCTTGGTAGCTGAGCCCTTTCCTGCACCTTCTGCCACCTGCTCCATCCCCTGAGCACCTTCAGTCACGACTAAGTGGCTGCACAGCCTGAAAGGGAACAGATTGTGGTCCCTGACTTTTGTGGAAAAACTCATCGTTTCGCTTGCAGCAAAAAGCTTTTTAACCATCAGGCCCCTGGAGTTCCAGAGACATTGTTAGCAAAAAATTGCCCCTTAAATAAGCAGACAAGTTGTGTGGCATTTCCTTCCCCAGTCTTATTAAGAAAAGGATTCACAGTACCTCCAGTGGAGTTTTTTCAGAAAAAAGAGCCTTTGAACCTCCTGCCTTCTCAGTAGGGTAGTCAGGAAACCTGCCTGTGATGTGCCTGTGTGAGAAACAAAAGTGGAATAGGAATTAAAATGCATAATCTTTCACCTGGATGACAAAAAATGTTAAATAGTGGGGAAGCCTCTTATGGCAGTGCCTTTTTGTCCAGTAAATTCATTTAAGTTGTTGCCAACCTGTGTCTCTTACCCCATGGTCCCTTCAAACTGGAAATGCTTTGGGAATTTCTTAGAACTGAATATCGCTTCAGAGCCGAGAAATTGAGTTTAAAGTGTTTATCCCTGGAAGTGTCCAAGGCAACCCAGGATATAGTGGGAGGTGTCCCTGCCCATGGCAGGGGGTGGGATGGGATGAGCTTTGAGGTCCCTCCCAGCCCAAATCATCCCGGGATTCTCTGATTTTGTGTTTATAGCTCTGTTCTCTGCTTTCAACTCCCAGCTTTTGAAAGGAAAGGGATTTGATTTAAACCAGGTTTTACTGTGCAAGTTCCCGACTGTAATTCCGTGTGAGGATTTCCACCCTGAAAAGCTTCAGAGCACTTGCTCAAGTAGGTGGTGATGGGAGATGGTGAGGGGCAATAATGACTCGGTGCTGAGCCTTCATGGACAGCAGGATAACACGGGGAGCTTCCAGCCCCTCCAGAAAGACTTTAAAACACAGCGATAACAGCTGCACTCCAAAGGCCATTTATAAGACCCTTTAACTTTTCTTTTTTATCACTCTTTGGAATCTATCAGTAAGATTTTCTGTTTCTTTGGTAATATCAGGAAGGTTTTTCTGTTCCAAAGAAAATTCTGACGCTGCAGAAAAATCCTGGTGCGGCTTTCAAAGAGCACAGTAATGTTTCCTCTAAATTAAGTTGAATTTCCCTCGAGAAGAAAAGAGCTTGGAAAGGTCAATGTGATTCCTAAAAATTGCTTTCATTTTTAAAAAACAACCAATACCTTAAGGGACTTTCTTAGTTTGCTGCTGAACTGAGATGTCAGTGTTAAGCTGAGCTCTCTGGGACAGAGCATCTGTTGTTTCTGCAGTAACCTGTGCAGGGTCTGGCTCTCCTCGGCATTAAAGTAACACCAATTACACAGAACCAACAAACACTCGTCTGTGTTTGTAAGCTCTGACTCTGGTGTTGGACAATTCCTGGTTCTGTCTGCAAACAGATGCACATCTTTGGTCACTGAGTTCCCAGAAACCAGCCTGCGCCAACAAAGGGCTGTCATTGTTACTGTGGGCTTTGAAATCTGGTAAAAATGGGATTTTGGCCTCAAACACCCACCTCACTGAGTCAGCTCGTGTTTCATTTCTTACAAACAGCCAGAAGACAGCTCAGTTTTCTGTGAAATGGTACTGCACGTCTGGTTTACAGTAACAAATTTCCCCAATCCTGATGTTTAAGCTGTTGCTGCTTTAATGCCAGCTGGGAAGCAGGCAAGGCAATTCCCACTGTGGGTGAGGAACCAGTTCAGAGCCTGCTGCCCACTGAATGGGGTACAGGGCCAGCTTTCAGTATTTATTAGTGTCACATTTGGTATTTGTACTCGCCTTTTCACTTTTAAATCATTTACAGCTCCTGGAGATGGGGGGGGCGGTGGGGGAGTCTGGAATTAGATGAGCTTTAAGGTCCCTCCCAGCCCAACCATCCTGGGATTCTGTGATGTTTGCCCCTCCGGTCTGAGGAGTGCTGGAGAAATTCTGCCATATGCTGAAATGTGAAGGTATATAACCTGTCTTTGCTGGGTGATTCTTCTCCTCCCAGCTAGTGCAGCTGTCTGGGCTGTTGTGTCATCTCACCCTTTTAGTAGCAGCTACAGCAGGTGCTGATGCTGGAAACCAATGTGAGGTGAGGAGAAGACAATGAACAGTGTCGGGCCTTTCCTGACCAGTCAGGGACGACTGGTTTTGTTGCTGAGGATACTCAGGGATGTAATTTCCTGTGGTCATCAGTGTCCCTGAGAGGAGACAGATCCCACATATTTTGACTGCGCTCACCCCTCACAGTCATCTGCTTTTATTTTTTTTGCCTGTCTTCATCTTTTCCTCCGTGCTGTTGTTTGCCAAGTCAGTTGTTGTTTGATGGTCTGGGAGCAGTGTTCTTAAATCCTGTTTCCCTATCCAACCTGTCTTGGGTTTTTCTCTTTTTCTGCTGGGTAGCAATGGCTACAGCTTCAATCTGGTAGTGCCTGGGAACTGTGCACATGCACGACCCTGGCAGGCAAATTCCTCCCTTTATGAAACCCTCTGAGTTCAGAGGTTAAACCAGGGATTCATTGGACCTATAAATCTGCCCAGGAAAATGCAGTCATTGATCTTCCTGGTCAAACGTCCACCTTAACCCTAATGAATCTCAATTTTCATTCTCCCTTCACTTTTTGGCAGCATTTTATCACAATGGGTTGTGTCATGCATTTGCAGTAAGATGCTAATTTGGATTCAGCTGGACCTGAACTCTTTGGATGAGCTTGTTTTAGAGTTGCAAACCCTAAAACGAGCAGCCAGTGTGCACCCTGTGACCAGGCAGAGCAGCTGTGGCTGCCCCATCCCTGGAAGTGTTCAGGGCCAGGTTGGAGCAGCCTGGGATGGTGGCAGGGGATGGAATGAGATGGTTTGACAGACTGGGGTGTGTCCAGCTCACAGGTTGCCCACTGGTTTTTCCCACCAATTTTTCCCCCCTGCTGCTGAGAAAGGAGAAGCAAAACCTAAACTGGTGGTCAGGGAAGCCTGAACGTCTTGTTGCATGGTGATGGGAAGAGGAGAATGTCAAAAGCTTAAGCTCTTGCTAACAGGAGTATTGGAGTGTGTAATGTATTTGAGAGACATGGTCCATGTCAGGAACACCTCGATCCGAGGCCAGTCAGGACTCGGGGAATCTGTTTCTCATTATTTGTCTCGGTGTTTGCAGGGGAAAAAAAAATAAATCCAGTTTTACTTTTGCAGCATCTCGTAAAAATGTGTAAATGCCAGAACTGGAAGAAGCAACTCTTATTTTCAATGATTGCTTCAGTGGGAGTGCTGACAATGTGTTAAGGACTACAAGCAAAAGCAGAAGCAAATTGTCTTGGATTTCATAAGGAGGACGCAGTTCTAGTAAAACCAGGTGCTTGAAGGAACAAAAGAAATCTGTAAAAAGTATTTTATAAGTCAGAGTGGAGGTGCCACAGCTGTCAGGGCTGAGCAGAGACTACCAATCACACCCACTTGTACCAGCCTGGGGGAGATTTGGAGACCAAAGATGGAAAGGTGCGGGCAGCAATAAAGCTCCTCCTTGTGAGACAAACCCCAGCAGCAGCCTGGGGAAGCTCTGAGGGACTCAGGCCCCCAGAACCTGCAGAGAGGGAGCTGGGGATGGTTCCTGGGGCTGACCTGCTCCCTTGGGTGTGTTCCCAGGCCACTGGACAGCTCTGCTGTGGGAGCTCTGCCTGCACTGTCTAAAATCAAACCAAGGAGTGTCGGAGGTCACGGCAGGCCAAACACCTTCCCTTGGGTCAGAGCCACTGCTTTAACACCTCTGCTCTGGAGGATGTTGGTGAAGAAGGGACCTTTAGAGACTGTGGCTTGTGAGAAATACATTACTTTTCTGGAAAGCAGTGAAATCCTGCCAACGGAAGCAGAGGTTTGGAAAACAGCTTTTAGAGCAAAGTCATCTAACTGGGATGAATGGGGGCCCTAAATCTGAATCAAACCCGCTCAGCCAGAAGTGTTAGGGGATGAACAAGGACGGAGGGGAGAAAAAATGATCTTCCACTCTCAGCTGAAAAAAAGAAAAAATGGAATAAAGGATCTGATGAGGTTTTCACACTGTTTCTCCAATTACATCATGTTCTCTGGTTCACTGTTACTGCTCCAAACCTCTTCCTCTTATAATAACTCAGATCTGTCAAGTGGAATTGAAAAGGAATGGTCTTTTATGGTCTGCAGTGCAAACTCTTTTGTCTCTGATCGTGTAGCAAAGACTTCTGGCTCTTCTGGGCTCAGTTTTTGTTCCAGCACTCTGCCTCCATAACTGTCCAAGTTTTAACGAGGTTCGAATGGTTCTTTAATCTCCATCCCCCCCAGCCCGGTGCAGGTGGGTGTGATTGGCAGGCTCTTGCCAGCCCCGAGAGCTGTGGCACCTCCGTTCTGACCTGTAAAACAAATCCCTTGGCTGGGCGATGACCCTGCCTTGTGCTTGGCTCATCTGCTGCTTCTTCCTCTCCTTCTCTCAGGAGCTTCATCTTTTTTTAAAGTGTTTTCTCTCTATTGCTCAGGGATGGTTATAGTTAAAGCTAAATATGGCCTTTGATTTATGACAACACACCATTGATTTAAACATTTTGTCTGGTAATAGACTCAACAAGTTCCTACCTACTCTGTTCTCTGGCGTGGTTTTACATGTGTTATTCTTTCTTTTTGGCCATGGCTTCTCTAGCTAATTGCATAAAAGGCCTTGTCAGGAAAAATAAATTGTTCTTTGGAGGAACAAGAGCGTTTAACTCTTTTTCAGGGTAAGAAAGGATGTGGGCTGTGTGCAGGAGAGAAGGCTTGAATCATGCTCTGGTTGGAGAGACAGAGAAGAAAAGGGACAAAAACAAAGTGGGGGGAGCCCTTTAAAGAAATAAACCCCTCGTTGTTTTGTAGTTCTTGCCTATTTCTGTAACCCCACCTGATGTGGGTTCTCTCAGACTACTTGAATAGCAGAGCTGGTTTATTTTAGGTGTCTTCGGTCCTGTAATTTTTTATCCCTTCGTGTGTGTATGCTTTCTTTGGCTCTTTGAAAATCACTTCCAGAAAAAATAACCTAGGCAAATACAGAATTACTCATAAAGCAAGATTAATCTTCCCAGCATTCTTACCATCTTTAATGAGTTTGGACATGGACAGATTAGGAGCGATGTTTTATCTGAGGTCCTGATCTCCTCAGAGTTTGCCTGTGTGTGATTGTTATCCATGGAAGCCTTTCAGTGCAGGGACATGCAGGGAGGTTTAGCTGGAGGATCAGAAACTTTATTGTCCTGGATAAATATTCAGCTTTAAAAATTTAAGTGAGGCCAACAATGTGCAAGGAGAAACATTCCCATGGAGGAATGAGAGTGCAAGGTTTGTGGGGAAAGGTGATATCCTTTATTACAGTAACTATCATAATTAGAACGGTCTTTTGGGTTCCCAATGCCTGCCTTAGATCTGAAATGGGAGAAGTGAACTTCAAAGCCTAGTAATGGTTGGGAACAGTTGTTGGAGGGGACAGACCTAAATGTGGAATGTGGTAATTCTCTCTGATAGTTTTATTGCACGTAGTATTACTGGCCAGGAAAGGTAGACCTTTGGCTGACCCAGTGCAGTTGTTCTTAAGCTCCTCGAGTTCTTACAATGAAATAGTCTGTTCTGCTTTGTCATAAAGTTATTAGCTTTTCAAGGACCCTTTTGGTCTTTTAGGGATAGCAATAGATAATTAGTGTACTGGAAAAAGGGGAATCTGTTCCCCTTCACAAAGACTCAGGCATGAGCTTTTTCTGCCAGGACTCCTGGTTATCTTGATTCCTGCTGCAAATCATGGGGAATTTTTCTTTTTTTACCTATTGGTACCTAAAAAATTCTGACAAATCATTCCTGGTTAAAAATGGCAATAGCTTCTTCTCCTTGGAATAACTGGAGACATGGGTGATAAATGGAATGCAAATTCCTCCTAAGTTTTTGAATGGAAATCTAAAAGGCAATATGGGCATGAGTTATGCCAAGGAGAAACAAAAAGATTTATCAGTCTAATATTAGCTGAAATGAAAAAAAACCTGCAAAAATCAGAAGAAAAACTTGGCAATATTAACACTCACAGAATGTCCTGGTGCTCTGATTTCTGTCCCTCTGTACGCCCAAAAGATATTGTCCAATGTTTTCCTAGAGGAAAAATCTTAATTAACTGAGGACTGGGAGGAATCCCATCCTGAGTGATGTAACTGAACTGCTTTGCAAGAGCCCAGAGCAGCTGAGCTGTCCTGAAAGCCTGGACAAACATTAAGGGGCACGAAAGGTCCCCACCAGGGCCTGGAAGTGGAGAGGGGACTGAAGGGCAGCAGGTCCCTGGGAGGTGTCTGGGATCTTGGGCTGGGCTCCTGCAGGGCTGCCAGACCTGGGGTGAGGCTGTGCAGGGACAATGGCAGCAGCAGAGAGTGCAGGTGAATGGTGCCACATCCAGCTGGCAGCCAGTCACTAGTGGAGTCCCACAGGGGTCAGTGTTAGACCCGGCAATGTTCAACATCTTTATTGACGATATGGATGAAGGAATTGAGTCCATCATCAGCAAGTTTGCAGATGATACCAAGCAGGGGGCAGATGTTTAACTGCCAGAGGGTAGGAGGGCCCTTCAGAGGGACCTTGACAGTCTAGTTAAATGGGCAGACTCCAATAATATGAGATTTAACAAGACTAAGTGCCGGGTTCTTCACTTTGGACATAACAACCCCATGCATCGATATCAACTGGGGGATGAGTGGCTGGAGAGTGGTGAACTGGAGAGGGATTTAGGTGTAATGATTGACAGAAAACTAAACATAAGCCAGCAGTGTGCCCAGGTGGCTCAGAGGGCCAATGGCATCCTGGCCTGGATCAGGAACAGTGTGGTCAGTCGGACTACGGAAGTTCTTCCCCTGTACTTGGTGCTGGTNACATGTCCCCTCGCTGCACTCGGAGGGAAAACTGCCACAGCGCTGCTCAGTCCTGTTCTCTGGGTCTGAGGCTCCAGGAGTGCCTTTCCTTCTCCATGGCCCTGCTCCTTCTGCCGCTGGGGGGCTGTGAGGGGCAGCTGCTCCCCCTGGCCCACAGTCCCCATCCCCAGGCCTGTTCCCAGTGTCAGCTCCCTGCTGCCTGCCTGTGGCCTTTGGGGGACTGCGATCCTGGGAGCCCTGCCGGGGACAGCGGCTGAGCAGCCCTTCCTGCCCCCAGGGACTGCCCCGGGGCTGGGGCTTGGCTGCTGGAGCACACAGCTCCCATTAAACTCTCAGCTGTTTGCATTTTTTCATATCTTTCCACCGTCTTTACAGCAAGGTCAGAAATACAGAAGCTGCCTCAAAGAAACACCAGGTCACATTCCCCTTGTGTTTACTGAATTCCTTACCTTTGCTCAGCTTATCCTGCCCTCACAGAGCACCGAATCCTGACTCAAGTTTGGCAATATTTCCAATGCTTAGCATTAAACTTAAGAGACTGAAACAATTATGGGCAGTTCTAAGCAAGATTACTTTAGCTCAGACTAGAAGCTTTGCGAGAATAGTTTTCCTGCAGAGTCAGCCAGAGGGAATCAACAGAACTTTATTAACACAATATGAATCCTGTAAAGAGGAAAATAAAGCATGCCATTTTTTGTAGCAAGGCCAGCCAAAAGAAATAACTTGCCCTCCAACATCACAAGTTTCTGTGGGATTTGGAGTGAAATGGAGTATAGAGAGCATTTTGTCTGATGGGATTTGTTTATGAGAAATTCGAGGAATTGTTTTTGCCTCTTAGAAGTCCAAGGTGTTGGTGTAATAGAATTATCTCTGGAAGGGGAAGAAGTCTGGAAACTGGGGATGGCTGCTTTGAACTGCTTTGCCGTGGCCCATCTCTTTAACATCAGGACAATGTTTTGGGGAGGGTTCCGAAATGGTGCCTGAAATAGTCACCCATCTGGAAAAGTGCCCCTTCCACCCCAGGCCCGTGTTAGCTCTCCCAGAACTTTGCCATCCTCCTTGTTCTGAAATGGTTTTGCATGTGCTGCATTTGTTCTGCCACCCCCTGACTGTGAAAGGGAGCTGAAGTGTTCCAAGATCAGTCTGGATGAGCAAAGAGCTCCTGAAGGAGCTGGGGGAGAAAAAGAGGATGTACAACCTTTGGAAAAAGGGGGAGGTGAGTCAGAGTCTGTTCAAGGAAGCTGTGAAGCGGTGCAGGAGGAAAACCAGAGAGGCGAAAGCCCAGACAGAGCTCAACCTAGCTGTCTCTGTCAAGGACAATAAGAAAAGTTTCTATAAGTACATTAACAGTAAAAAGAAAGGCAGTAACACCCTCCACTCCCTATTGGATGCAGAGAGCAATATAGTAACCAAAGACGAGGAGAAAGCAGAGATACTTAATGCACACTTTGCCTCTGTTTTTAATAGCAAAACAAACTGTCCGCAAGACAACTGGACCAGCGGTGGCATGGAGGGGGCTGGGGTGCAGGATAACCCCCTTGTAATCCAAGAGGAGGTAGTCAGAGACTTGCTGAGTGGCTTGGCCCCTCACAAGTCTATGGGACCGGATGGCATCCACCCGAGGGTCATGAAAGAACTAGCAGATGAACTCGCCAAGCCACTTTCCATAATTTACCAACAGTCCTGGCTTACTGGTGTTGTGCCACAAGACTGGAAATTGGCCAATGTGACACCCATCCACAAGAAGGGTAGGAAAGATGATCCTAACAACTACAGACCAGTCAGCCTGACCTCAGTCCCATGCAAAGTCATGGAACAGATGGTCTTGTGTGCCATTACACAGCAACTGCAGAACAACCATGACATTGGATCTAGTCAGCATGGATTTCGGAAAGGCAGGTCCTGCCTGACTAACTTGATCTCCTTTTATGATCCAGTGACTCGACTGGTTGATGACAAAAAGGCTGTGGATGTTGTGTACTTGGACCTTAGCAAAGCCTTTGACACGGTTTCACACAATAAGCTTCAGGAGAAACTTGTGAAACTTGGGCTGGAAAGGAGCATCTTATGCTGGGTTACAAACTGGTTGGAAGGGCGAGCTCAGAGGGTGGTGGTGAATGGTGCAACATCGGACTGGCGGCCAGTCACCAGTGGAGTCCCACAGGGGTCAGTGTTGGGCCCAGTACTGTTCAACATCTTTATTGATGACATGGACGAGGGAATTGAATCCATCATCAGCAAGTTTGCAGATGATACTAAGCTGGGGGCAGATGTTGAACAGCCGGAGGGTAGGAAGGCCCTCCAGAGGGACCTTGACAGGCTGGAGAGGTGGGCAGGCTCCAACAGTATGAGGTTTAACAAGACTAAGTGCCGGGTTCTTCACTTTGGCCACAACAACCCTATGCACCGCTATCGGCTGGGGGAGGAGTGGCTCGAGACTAGTGAAGTGGAGAGAGACTTGGGTGTACTGATTGATAGGAAACTCAACATGAGCCAGCAGTGCGCCCAGGTGGCTAAGAAGGCCAATGGCATCTGGGTCCCTTCCAACTCATAATATTCTGTGATTCTGTGAAGATGTAGATGGGTAGATCTGAGGTGGCACTAAAGGAGGCATCAGACACATTTCAGTAGCTTGTGTCTGTGGCACCCAAGCAGAAATACAGCCCAGTCTGGCACAACTTGTCTTATTTTTTGCCTCCCTGAATTAAAATGCTCTTGATCCCATCTGTTGTGGCTGTCCCATTCCCGGGTCACCTGCTGCCTGCCCAGGCTTTGACTCTGTTTGTAAAGGACAGACATCACATCACTGCCTGGGACAGGGCCTTCAGAATTCCCTTCAGACTGGTCTGGCAGCAGAAGGAAAAATTCTGTGGGGAAGGAGAAGCTAAAAATGGCACGAAGATGTCCCTGAGTTTTAAAGAAGGTAACCAAACACTGCCTTCACTGCTCAGAATCCCAGAATGGTTCAGGTTGGAAGGAGGCACAGTGGGTCCCATCCTGTCCCACCAGTGTCATCCCTGGGCACATAGTACAGGACTGTGTCCAGGTGGTTCTGGAATATATCTGGTGGTCCACTTTGAGAGACCTTGTTCTCTGCGGTTTGCAGCAATGTTTAAATGAACTATTTCATGATAAATCTGAGGCAATTTCGTCCATATGAAAGCAGTCACAGTGCTTGATTTTCCTGTGTTCATCCCTGTTGGCCCGTGCAGCCTTATTTGAATAAATCACCACCAGGTGAACACAGAGTGTAGAACCAGGGGAAAACTGGGGGTGTTGCAAAATCCAAATATCAAATTAGAGAGGTTCAGGCTCCTGGTCAATGCTTAATAACTACAGAGCTCACTACCAAGAAAAATAATGCAGAATCTCTACTTTGGACATGAGAAGCTGTGAGAGAAGAGAAGGAGAAACATTCCAGATGAACTCAGCAATAAGCCAGGGATGGTATTAAGAGCAGCCATTTATCACCAGGATTAGCGCAAACCCCCCAAAACTGCAGAGTGCAGGCCAAGAAATGCCGCGGTGCCTTGAGATGCCAAGTTCCTTAACTCACACTTCTCTGGTGCTGTGAAAGGCAAACTGGGCTGCTGTGCTCCTGGACCTGACTGGTATGTCTGTGGTGTTTAATTTACAGCCTCCTGAAGCTGGCTGCAAATGTGGAGACTGATAAAGGGGTTGAATCTCTGGCATTGCCTCTTCAAATGCCTGGATTCATCTGTATGTGTTACTCAGTGGCATGCATTCAAACTTAATCAGTAATAGGCACAAAATGCAGATTTTGTTATTGTTATTGGTAATTTAAATGATGGATTAATAATGTGCTTTTTAACAATTTCTTTGGCAGATGGGGCCAGTGCTGCAGAAAGTTGCTGGTAACGCTGCAAAGAGGCTGGAGAACCCAGGATAGGGGATATTCTCTGGGAATTTGGAAGAAGCAAAGAGTCCAAACACGGGTAATTTCCTCCCACTGGTGGAACAGGGAAGGCAGTGTGGGAGGTGCAGTTTGGAGGGTGAGACCTGCAGGGCAGGTTTACTCACCTGCTAGATCTTAGGCCTCTTTTGTACTGTGTCAGGATAGAGCTGTAAATGCTTTGCTTCACACGCCTCTGCAGAGCATCACTTGTTTGGAATAGACTTGTTACAGGATAGCAGGGCTCCCCCAGGCAAAGGATGGAAAGCTGAGGCTTGGACAGGGCTGGAATACAGGCACATAATCTGCTGCTCCCCCTTGTTCCCAGGCCTCCCACAACTGCAAACCTTGCAGTATATAACAAATAAACCCACGTAGTCCATGTGATTTCCCAGGAGGATGAAAGTGGAAGGATATTTTGGGCATAGTGTTACCCCTCTGCAGCAGCTCCAAGTGCTGAGCCAGTGATGGGAAGCACATGTATGGAACAAGAAAGATGGCACAGCTCCGGCCCTGGAATTTGCTCCCTCGGAGCAGTTGTATTTTGACTTGGAATACTTGGAGGACTCCTGCAGCTTCACAGACTGCAGCCTTTAACTTACAGCCCTGCTTTAAACCTGTGTCTTCACAATTGGTTGCTGGATTAGATGCTTTCCAGAAAAGTCTGCAGGAAAGAACTGGTCTCCCTGTGTGATGTGGAACACAAAGGGAGGGAGTAAATTTCCTTTCTAAGTCCCCAAAGGAGTCCTGATTCAGGAATGTGCTCTGAGAAGAGAGAGGGGACCACCTGAACAGGTTTAAGGGTCATGCAGTCTCCTGTTATTGCACAAGTGCCCCAGTAAGTACCAAACTTCTCTTTTATGGTTCTGCACTCTCTGCTCAAGTTGCACAGTCACAGAATGGTTTGAGTTGGGAGGCACCTTAAACTTCATCTTGTTCCACGCCATGGGCAGGGATACCTTCCACTAGACCAGGTTGCTCAGGGATCCATCCAGCCTCATTCTGGACACTTCCAGGGATGGGGAGGGTCAAAGAAGATGGCATTTGGTACAGGATCTTACTGAGCTGGTACTCTGTTGGTATAGTTATTGTGTACAACTGGAGCCTAAGAAGAACCAGCAAAACTCCCTTCTATGGTATTAGATGTCTCTTGTTCAGTCTAGGATGGTCCCAGAGTTGCCTGACACAGCACACAAACCTTAATAGCTGGGTGTGTTTAAAGTCAATTACTGTCAATAATTAGAATTTCTGTTGTCTTTGCACAGGACTGAAATGCAGCATGACTTACAAGCCCTGGACTCTGACCTGGATAATAAAAACAACCTGCTGGATGAAGTCTGACTAATCTCCCCTGTGCTGAAATTCCCAGTAAAATGGAAACACATTGGCTCTGGGAGGAACGGATGCAACTCGAGTTTCAGGCAAGTTCTTGCTCTGCCCACAGAAATATTGTCTTCAGACCTTTTCAACTTTAAGCCGAGGTTCAGCTGGAATCCAGAATTGGGGTACCCAGCTTTAATGTTGATTTTGCACTGGGAAGAGTTTCACTCGATGCTCCCCACACCACCCAGCTTGCTGCCCCCCTGACACAGGGCTGTTCTGCTACTCTCAAGGGGAACAATCACCACAAAAAGGGGACAAAAGGCTTTGTCTCGTGTGCCCTGGACGTATTTCCCAGTGCTGGGACTGCAGTCAGTGTTGTGCTGTCACCCAGAACCTGTTCCAGCCAGTCTTCCGTGGAGATCCCGAGGCTGATGGGATCACTGGTCTGTGTCACCCGTGTCCCTCACCTCCTCATCATTTCTGCTTTCCTCACCTCCTCATCATTTCTGCTGAACGCTGATTTTCAGGGTAGGCCTGGAACTTTCTATACTAGATGATGGAAGCCTCCTGGGGGTGGAATTCACCTGAAATTCAGCACTTGAGGAACTCATCAGCAGCGTGTTCAATAATCACACTGAAGCCACAGTGCCCTTAGTCAGCTCTGTAGTCCAGTAGAAATTCCACTGCTGTGGTCTCCAAACTCTGAAAAGCCTACTGCTAGTGAAAGTGTATTTCAGAATTGAACATCTCCCTCTTCTCTTTGACAGAGAATAACAGGCTGTCCTGCACAGCCACATTCCCAGCCATAGCTTGCACACCTTCATCTCCATAGTGACTTCCGTCCTCTTGACAATCAATTCTTTTCATTCTATATCCACCTGAGCTTGCTGGCATAGACATTTGGGGACCTTTCTTTTGTCTTTTCCTAGAAAACACTTAATATTTTCTATCAGTCTTTGGTTCTAACCATCCCTATTTTTCAAATGGGTAACTCAGAGGGTTTTTTCCCCCACTTATATGGCTCTTTCATCCCTCCTCTTCTGATTTTGCCTCTCCAGCTCCTCATGACTGTTTCTGCCATCCCTTTGCTCTGCCTGTGTCACTCCATGCCATGGTTCTTTTTTACCCCACTTGTCTCCTTTCTTCTTTGCATTCTACAGAGCCAAGGCTGAAAATGTCTTTTCCACCTCCTCTTCTTGCTTTTCCAAAGAGATCCTTCTGTGGAGCAAGGGCTGTAGCTTGGGAGCCACTGCTCTGTGCTTCGTGTTCATCTTTATTCTCCTTACTTCTAAGCTTTTCCTCAGTCTCTCTCTTCCCAGAATATCCATTGAACACGTCTCCTCTGCCAGCCACTGGCTCTTCAGTGCTTCTCTGTCCTTCTACCAGGCACCAGTGGGACTCCTGATTCTTTCTTCTTCGTCTGTTTCTTGTTCCTGTATTGCAGCAGATCTTCGTTTGCTCTGCGTGTTGGAAAGGGGGAAGTGGAAAAATTGATTCTTCCACCTTTAAGTTGTGTTAACTTGCAGGAGGAGATACCTGTCCCTACCACAGTGGAGTGAAATAATAGCTGGGCTGGTCTCTTCCTCTTCCCCTTGGGATTCATTCCTCTCTCTCTTTCTCGTTGATTAGGACTCTGCTGTGCCAGTTAAACCAGGACTAGACGAGATGGCAGAGCAGGCTCCCCTGGGCTGAGCCCAGGAGGTTTCTAGCTGCATTCCTGGAACAGAAACCAGCTCTGAGGAGAAAATCAGGCCCCAGTTATCAGAGTGAACACCCCACTGCTCTGTTCCTGCCTTCAGAAACCCAGTGTGCTGCATCAGGACTCTGCTGGAGGAAGGAATAAAGGAGAACAGCAGCCTCAGAGCCCCGAGCTGGGCACACACCACAGCATTTCCCAGAAGGAACACACAGAGCTGCTCGCTGGAAGTGAGGTTTGGGTCTGGGAGTATCTATGACAACAAATAACCCTCGTGTTTGGGAAGTGTCCTTGAGAGTATCACTGGGGGGGGTTGTTATATTATGTTGGGTACACTTGGCATTTTCAAGCTTTTAATTCCAAAGTATTACAGAGATGGGTATGAAGTACTTTAGGAAAATAAACTAATCAGTTACCAGATTTTTTTTCCTTGTGTGCAAATGGACCAGCTCAGACTAATGCTATTTACTTTAGCTGATTTTAGACTTTTAGACATATAAAGGAATGAATATTTTTAGGAGCTTTAATTCCAAGCAGGAGGTTTAGCCTCAAGATCAGTGGACAGGGAGAACTGTGGGTCACTGATCACTTAAAGAAAGCAGAGAAGGGAATCTGACATCAATTCCTTGTCATGGTCAGTTTTGCCTCTGCTTTGAGTTTACAACATATAGCTGTGGAATATATAATAATATATAATGTATATAATATAAAGAATATATAGGCTCCACTGATTCAGCTTTCTCCAAGGTGGAGGCTGGTTAAAGGCATCATTTTTCTTATGCTAAACAAATAGAAGTGTCTAATGGGACCCACTTTTTTGCTCACAAGATTTAGAACAAAGGACTTTCATCTTTCCCTTTGGCCATTGTGCCTTTTGGATCAGAAATGTCTTTGCTGTCCCTGTCAAAATTCCACCTCCACAGGCTGAGCTTTGGACAATCTCACCTTGGTCAACAGTCGCCAAAGTATTTAGAGCTTTGCATCTGTGAACTAGAGAGAACTAGAAATGGGGTATGGAAAAATTGAAGCCTTTTTGCGGAAAGTGATTTAGAAACAAGCAGGTTGAGGAGGAAAGCGGAGGAGAGCTGCCTTGGAACGTGTGACTGCCCAGAGCATTCAGCTGAACGAGATTTTAATGTTGTTAATGCGTAATTTATATGCAAGTGTGGCAAGAGGTGTGTGTAATGCAAATCATGCCTGATGAAGGGGTGAATGTGTGCTTGTAGACGCCTGAAGTTGTGAGCACTCCTGCAAATATGGCACCACAGGCAGAAAGCCACAGCACTGGAATCATTTCCCCTGATTTCCCCCTGCTTGGGGAACAGGTCTGTGTGCTTGGCCTGCTTGTAACACCCTTGAAAAAGTCCTGAAATTGATAAACTTGCTCAAAGCCAATGTCTTACTTTATGAATCCCCTTGGAAGTGGATGGGTGTCTGCTTTAGCATGAGGACTTTTAAAGAACATCAGGACCTGACTCTTTTTTCAGTGACTAAGTCAATAAGCAGAAGCTCCCAGGGAAAGGAGAGATCAGTCAGGGAAGATCCTTAATGACTCTGTGATTTAAGATACCTGAATGTCTACCTGGAGGGGAGTAGCAGTGCCTGGAAAGCTGGTGAAGATGTGCTTATGTGCAGCATTGGTGATTAAATAACAAGTGATCCTCGTGAGCTGTTGTGCTGAAAATGCTTTGGGAAGCTTGATTTGCTCCTGTGATGTCTTAAGAGTCTTCTTTTTGTTCCTTAAAAGTTTCAAACCTTTGACAGTTCAATGAGCAAAATCAAGGCTCTTTGGGTGTGTTTTTCCTCGCAATCATAACCTGAAGTGTCAGCTCAAGGAGCATTGCAGAACTGCAGAGACAACAGATCCCAGCGAGCAGAACCAGTGATCTTATCAATGCCTCTGGAGGTGTGACACCAGGGTTCAGCTGGCCTCACTGTTTCAGATACCTGCCACCAAAATTTATGGGGGTTTCACCAAGTTTGAGAAATATATGGATCCAGGGGCTTCCGGCTGGTCCCCCCCCAGCCATCCAGCCACCTCCATTAATGTCAGCACTCTCGTAAATTTTTACTAGTAGCCAACTTCTGCCACTGCACAGAAGCTTCCAGAGGTGTCCCCTGCCTCCTGTAAATCCAGGAACACCCAATAAAGTAGATTAACTGCAGATGGATTTAATAACAATTGTCCCTCCTTCGGAATTAGAAGGGTTCACACCTTTTAAAAGAGGACATTATGGTGTTCCCATAAGCAAGAAAGGACTGAAGGGTTTTTTTGCCATTGTTTTGTTTTACGTGCCTTTCAAGTCAGATGGTTGATTTCAGGCAGTGGGCAAAGAGGCTGCAGGACTGTGGGCTCCACTCTCTCCTGCCATAAACAAACAATCCTCTTGTTGCTGATAAGTTATTCTCCCCCTGTTCACAGCAGCCCAGTGAGTTGTTTGCTCTGGTGCAGCCCTCCAGTGACCGGCTGCATTTGCATTCCATTGCCTCCCTCCCTCCAGCCCTGAAGACAGTCTGCCAAAATTAGTCAACAGATAACTACTCAGTGGAAGCTTTGAGAGTGTTAGGAAGGGCTTGAACATTATCCATTCATGTTTACAGCTCTTAATTATGTTAATTAATCAGTCTTGGAGCCCAAAGGCAGGATTTCAGTTCTCACAGATGTACTTTAGCTCAGAACCAGGGCTGCTTGCAGAGAGGGACTCAGCACACTCTGCCTGCCCTGGGCAGCTCTGGCTGGGCTGTTCCTGTTGGATTTGGAATTGGCCCTGACTGCCTGCACTGAGGTCCTGTCCAACATCTGGGAGCTGAGCCCTGGGCAGGAAGGTTGATGTCCAGTGTGAGCTGTCCCTGCAGAGGGGCCTTTGGGAGAGCATTTTGCACCAGCACTGATTGTTGTGACATGGGGATCACTGCCTTGGCACAACCTGAAGTTGTTAGTTTTGTCAGGAAAGAGGTGAAACTTCTGATAGAGAAACCCCCCAGGACATTGCCTCTTCTGTTAATGTTTCTGTGTTTTTGCAGGAAGACCAAGTATTTGGGCAGAGGAGGACACTCAATCTGAGCCATCCTCCCTGAGCCTCGTTTCTGCAAATCAGAGATTGTCTTCACTCTCCCCAGGAAAATGAGAAGATTTGGGTAAGAGACACAGCCCAGACTGGCTGCAGAGGGATTCAGAAGGAGAATCTACTTGTTTTGTGCTGTTCCCCACAGAATTCAGCGTGTTTAAACTCTCAGTGCACAAAGTACCAGATGGTAGGAGGAGATATATTCAACTCCAGTGAACACGTAAGGACAGGAGGAAACTGTGGTGCAGATGCAGACCTCTTTCTAATGTAGAAGTTCTCAGAATTATCATTATTTCTAAATTATTAGAAATAACTTAGCTCATCCTCATTTGGTGGAATTAGACAGCCACTTATTTCCGCCCATATCCTGATTTTTATTTTGGGCTCACAGCTGCTTCTGGCTGGAAATTTTGCTCCCAAGTGGAAGGTTGGATACAAGTGGCTTGTGAGTGTGTGACAGTGCTTTGACAATGACAGGGAAAACAAACAATGACGACATGAGTCAGGTGAAAAGAGAGCAGTTCATCACTGTCTGTCAGTGGCTCCTGTGGGCAGCAGCTCCTGTCCGTGCTGAATATTGAGTCCCACATACCAGAGAGGCATTTTGTGGCAGGTTCCTATGGCAGAAATACCCTTCCAGGGTGGCAGAGGAGAAGGGAATGAATTTTCCAGAGTAAGGGCATTACATGGGAAGAGGACTGAGACCAAGGGGCTGGTGATGCCTGTGTTGTGTTTCAAAGATCCCCAGGCTGGAGCTTGCTCTTGGAGAAGTGTCTGCTGCAGTGGTTCATGACACTAAAACTGGTTCTAAAGCCATTTTCCTTTCATCTGTGCCATGAGCTGTTGCCATATTGAATGGAGGCTGCAATCCAGGCCCCTTGGCTCCTTGGCAAGCACTTGTGGCAGGTTGAGGGCACGTGTGTGACGAGGCAGATGGGACTGGAGAACAACCCAGGTCCGGATGGACTCGGAGGAAGGACTCCAGGGAGCCAGAGCAGAGGGGACACGGGGAGGGGCTACCACTACTTGGCACTGAGATGTCATCCCTCTCTGTCCTGCTGGCACAGCTCCAGCTGCTGATGGATTGCCTGGCAGCTTCCACTGTCCAAAGCAGTGTGTGCAGGGTGTGAAATGGGATGTGGGCAGTGCCTGACACAAATAAATACTTTCCCTATTCTTCAGAGTTCCAGTGCAAAACCTCTCTCTCTCCATCCATCTTCCTCCTGCCTCCTCCCTCCCCACCCCTGCGAGCCAGGGAGTCCCACGAACTGGTGTATTGGCAGTAAGCTCAGCTCAACAAAACAGCCCTGTGTGTGGAAAAAGGGAAACATAACACGAGCACTTCCCATTTCTTTCTCTTTCCCTCTGCATCAAAGGCCGGGCTGGCTGTCAGGAATGTTCAAAATGAATAAATAAAGTGCAGGAGCCCCCTCATTCACTCACCACGGAGCTTGGCCAATTCTTTTCCTGCCGGTACTGGAGTCAGCAGGCAGAGCAAGAAGATCATTCCGAACTAATCAGTAAAGTGTAAATCTATTATGAAAGCACATTTACCCCTCACCGCCTCCTGCCTCCCAAAAACTAATCCCCTGATCTGTGGGAATAGCACAGAACATCCATAAGCTGCTGTTCCTGAGGTCCCTGGTACTGGGGCAGCGATGCCACTGATGAAATGCTCCCCAGAGCTCTGAGCTGGACCAGATAAATCCTCCAGGAAACTCAGGGCATCATCTGCTGCAGCTCGAGGACAGGAGGCACATCCCTGTGAGTCCAGGGGCCATCTCTGGGAATAAAAACCCCATCTGGATTTCTCAGCCTTTGGATGGATTGTTGTCAGAGAAGACTTGTCTTAGACAAAGGCACTACTACATTTCTCTGTACAGTAAAGGGATCCTTCCCCCCCTTCCCCCCCTCCCCCTTTTAAAATTCATTTTAGGGATGACTCCAAGAAGAGCTGTAATTTGAGAACTCTTTATATGCACAGTGGGTAGAGTGGAGAGGACAAAGGCTTGGGTTTGGTCTGGAATGGTGCAGGAAACTGAAGCTAAACCCCCAGCTATGAGATAGTTATATCTTAATATGAAACTCTGCTCTTAATGTAATGGATGGAATCCGTGGAAGTCAAGTGAGTAAAACCCAGACTCAGATGTGTGTCATCATAGCAACTGTTAATTCTGGAATATTTGTACCCCTGCTCTACAAATTGTATCTTGAAAAATCAAAGAAAAGGAAGACCTGTAGGTCTATGCATACTGCTTTTTTAAAAAAGCCATCAAAACAATTCTTTTCTACTGTGGTTGTCAAGGTCACATGGAAATCTGGGGAGCTTTATGTGAATGTTTTTCAAGCCAAATAAGAGCAGCTCCACATAAGTCAACCCTGATAAAGAGAACAACGGATGGTGAGGCTGTGAAATGCAGGGTTATATCAGAATTGTTGTCTTCTCTGTAGTGGGATTGATATAAAGCTACTGGAACAATTTCATTTAATCTAGATTGTGCTTTCTTTTGCTTTTTTAGAACTTCTCTTCAGAAGAAGCTGGTTTGAAGCTTCAAACAGAAGTTCAAACAGAACACTTCAGTCTTGAAGTGACTGAAGCTGTTCTGTTGTGCACAGAAAGGAGTAAATATGTAGAGGGTTCAGAAATTTAATATGTGCTCATTGCTGTTGTAATCTAAGAGTAACTGTGCTGAAAGACAATGTCTGCTAATTGTATTTGCTATCACACCTTTTTCTGAGTGAAGAGTGAAATATTTATGCAAGTTTGGGTTTGGTTTTTTTTTATTACATAGAGCAAAATTTATTTGGAAGATTTTTTTCCCCTTTATCTGTTTATTTCATAGAATATGGAAAATGGGAAACGCTGTCAAACAGTCCAGTTAAAGTATAATTTATCAGCTCCATTTAGCTGCTGATCCGGCAGACTGGCTTAGAGGAGTGCCAGAAGATCCTGGCAGGTAACAATGAATGTAAACTTGGGCGCTTCAGGCCTGTCCCAGAGTTCAGCAGGACACGGTTCCTGCTGGTTTCACAGTGTCTCTGGCACTGGCACAGGGAAAACTTGGCTCTGTGTGACACACACGCTCCCCTTGGGGACAAATCTGCTGGTTTTTGGGGTTTTTTTTCAAACCTACTTTAGATGCCAGTGAATGTGTCTGTGGGGAAGGGATTTCGGTCACTTAGAGGCCTTGTGTGAGGAGCAGGATGGCAGGCAACCCCCTCTGCTCCCTCTCAGCTCCCTGCATCCCTCAGCTAGACTCTCCTACTGCCTTCAATCTCATCTGCCACACTGCCAAATCACCAGAGTAGCTTTTATCAAGGAGATCCATCTACTCGTGGCTGGAATGTGCCCTTACTGAGTTTTAGGGATCATGATGGACAGGGAGTAAATAGGGAGTGTGCTGAGGTTTGGAGGGACCTGCTCAAGTGGAAGGTGTCCCTGCCAATGGCAGGAGGATGGAATGAGGTGGGATTTAAGGGAATGAGCTGGGACTCTTGGGATCAAACCCACTACCATCAGCGAGGGTCCTGCTCCCAGACACACCGCAGACCTGCACATCTTACAACATCTGCTGTCAAAATGGTCTGATTGAAACCTTAAAACTGCTTTATGGTTATTTTTCTGTAAATACAAGATTGTTTTGGGTGGCTTATTGCGCCCGTCTCAGCTGCAGCAGGGCATGTCTGGCCAAAGGCTCATCTGTCAGCACTCTGGGGGGGTTATATCTTTGTCCTATTCCACATTATCCCTTGTTCAGGAAAAGCATATCCATAAAGCTATCCAAGGTCAGTTAATGTGAAACTTATATTCAAACATGTGCTTTAATCTCTGGTAATTTTCAGGGTTCGATGAAACTCAAGTCTACTGAGCCTGACTAGACAGACTATCCAACTCAAAGGTTAGCTAAAGAACACCTTATAACTTGTTTAATCACATATTTCTATGCTGAGGTGCTGCCTGTGGCTGCCTCT
Organism: Pitta sordida; assembly: GCA_013390025.1. Classification (NCBI taxonomy): domain Eukaryota; kingdom Metazoa; phylum Chordata; class Aves; order Passeriformes; family Pittidae; genus Pitta; species Pitta sordida. Next base: position 77,231 of record WEKX01021531.1, read on the forward strand.
AGCCTTGAAGCCTTGCCCAGAGTTGGCCCCCTGGGCACACCTGGGATATAAATGTGGCAGGGGGGCCCCATTTCACTTTTAAGGGACACTAAAAGAAAACTCAGCATTTACACTCCACCTCCCACCCCCAGAGGGTTCCACAGGTACATGAGGCTCAGGACTCCTCCACATTAGGCAGCAAGGGTTTTGATGAACTGCTCTCCCAGCCATCCCTCTCCACTTCCCTGCACTGAATGATGGCTTTGGCTTCCTCCAAATGATCCTTTGGAGAGGGGAGGCTCTTGGTTGGCTCTGCTCTTAAGTGATTTAACTTTTAATAACGTCTCATAACTGTCTGTAAAGAGGTTTATGGCTCAGCATTAGTCTCTAATCTCCTACAGAAACATTGTTATTGGTTCACACTATTCCAGTTAGTTCTCCTCAAGCTCTAGAGCCAAGTTATTGGACACGACTGGCCTGCGTTAGGGAATGACTATGAGGTGAGGAATATAAAGCAAAGGGAAAAAGACCTTTGTGTCCCTCAGAACACGCTGGCAGCTGTGGGGAACAGCAGGAAATTGCAGCTCGAGAAGAGCAGGGTTGATTTAAGGAATGGGGAAGTGCTTTGCAATAACTGAGGTTTGTAAAACCATCAGCTCCTTCTAAAGGAGACCAGAAATACGTGGGAGTCTCAAGTGTCTGTAAGAGGCAAAAGTACAAGAAAGAAGAGAAATAGGCTGTGGCAGACCCGAGAGGGCTATTTTTGATCACTTATATTTTAAAAAAAATCAAACACTTCACTGTAGCACAGCCATCCAAACCTGATTAAAGGAGTCATGGCATAAATAAAGCAGGATTTCATCAGAATGCACTTGTGTATCCAGTTGGAAACTGCATGCTGAAGGCACTTCCAGCATGCTGAAAAAACCCTGAATGATGAAAGTCCACAAGACAAATATGAGCCCTGTAACATCACCGAGCAGCTCAAGACACAAAAACACTTTGCAGAGCAGATGAAACCTTGCTGCTCAATCCTGGCAGTTTTGAGTGCTGCTTCCCAATTTACTTTTACATACCAACCCACTGGATAGGGCAAATCCTGGGAAAAAAACCCGCCTGTGTTATAAAACCAGCCTCCATTCCTTGGTAAAATAGTGTGATCATACAAAAACTGCAAGTCCCCAAACTTCTTTGGCTAAAGTAAACTTCCTGAGAGAACTATAGGTGTCAGCACTTGGTTTAACAATGTGTGAGTATGTGCTCAGCTCTACCCAGACATGAAATTTCACTGAGATCAGCAGCCCCGCTTAAGGAAAGCTACATTTGCAGGAGTGTCTCCAAGGTCAGCCCTCAAGTGCAGAAGTCCTTCAGATTCATGTGGACTGCTGGGTAATGCCAGCAGCAGGCACCTGGAGGGCACTGCCTGTGACGTGATGTGCTTTGCTGTGGCAAATAATGACACTTCTGTCTCATGGAAGAGTGAGCTCTCTCTCCTAAGTGCATTCAGAGAGGGAAAAAAACCCCCCCAGTGTTGCTGAAGTTGAGAGGTGCTTCTTATAGTTACACAGAGTGAGCCCCAGGAAATGGGAAAAGCTGCAGGTGTCCCCACTTTAATGTCTGCCAGTCACTCCAGGGGCACCTCTGGTCCCTGCCAGGAGGGGTGTCCTGGTCTGGTGTCCCCAGTCCGCAGTCCTGCAGCTCAGGATCCTCAGCTGGACTGGGGACCCTGCCTGCAGGTGGATTTTGAGGTTCATAAGAAGTACAGAATGAGGCTGTGTGGGGCACATGGACTGGCTCAGGGGCAGGGCTTTGGCTGCTCACCGGCACTCGGTGAAGCACTGGCTGATCTGGGCCTGCAGCGTTTCCATCATGTGGGGCCTCTCCGCTTCCCTCAGCTCTGCCTTGAAGGACTCCTCGTCCAGGGTCTCCTGGATGGCTCCTTGCAGGGTGCTCACTTCCCCAGCATGCCTCTGCAGACTGCTGCTTGCCTCTAAGTGGGGAGGGAGAGTCTGAAAGCAACAAGAGAAAATAGAAGGTATGAATTAAAATAAAATCAGTATTTACTGGAATGCCAGGTTGACAGTGAATCCAAGCTTAAGCCTTATTTTACTTGCAGGAAGCCAGGAAAAAAAAAAACGTGTGTTCATAAAAAGTGCCTGCATGCACACAATGGTCTATTGTTGGTGTTTCAGCATTAATTAACAACATTGCAATGCACAAAAACAACCCTTCCAGCGTGGGATCCCAGGATCTCTGGGAGACAGGTGAGAAAGCTGCTGTTGTGCAAATGCCAGCTTTATCCATGTCACAAGGGTGCCAGAGATTTTTTTTAATTGAATTTTCAAATGTTTGGACTTCCCATTGGTGCTGTTTAATTAGCCAGTATTGTTTTTAATTTGGTCACTGCAATTTTTATATGCAGTGCCTGGTCAGTGGTTTCCTGGTATTTTGTTGCAGCTGGTCACGCTCCTTTAGGAAATTAACTTCCCTTGAGGAACAACAACAACAAAGGAATAAACAACCCCCAAACACTGTAATAAAAATCACAGCTCCCCAAGTTTCCCATGATTTGATAACCTTGGCAAGAAGGGTTTCTAAGCCTGTTTCAAATCTTAGAATAATTTCTGCCCTGTGATTGATTTTGCACATGCAGTTTGAAGGAGAAAAATGAAAGTCTTTCTGGTATTCAAATACAGAAGCATGAAAACTCCCATCTGTGTGGGTGGGCTGGAACTTTACTTTTTTTTGCTTGCAGTGGTTGTTAAAGTTAAGATGTTCCCAGTGTTCTATGAGCTGTTACTACCTTGTAAGTGTAGACGAAAAACCTATTTCAAAAATGAACTTATAAACTACCTTTGTGGGTTTTTTTTCATTCTAGAACAAATTGTTTTCCACATACTTGGGCATTGCTAATCATATTGTCTGATAGTGTATGGCAAATTTAAGAAGGGAAAAGAGGAGAAAATATGAGAACTGGGGGTTGTAGTATATTTCTTTACTGTTCAAAGTTAGTGATTGACACATAAGTGGCAGCATATGTGAACATAAGCTCTTGGTTTTGGATGAAAAATATACATAAATCTGTTCTGGCCTTCCAATTCAGTGTATATAGAAATTGTCCTTTATGGGCACATCTCAGACCAATGCAGTAATGCATTCCTCTTGCTCTGGTGATGTATTTTCTGCTATGCTCCAAGCCCTCATTCCAGAGGTCTCCCACAAAGACAAAAAAGCTCTCTTGAAGGTTTGGCCAGCTTATATTTAAGAGGAATGTGCTATTTGGTGTTTTTCCATGCTTCTACCAGGTTCCAACAATCACTAACAAGTGCCAAGCAAATTTGGTTTCAGCAAGTCCCCCCTGGGATCACTCACTCTCCAAAGCAAGCACAGCAAAGCCATTCACTGCCTCCCCTGTGTCTGTGACGGGTGACTCGCTCTGTGCTCAGGGAACTGCTCAAGGCCACCACGGAGAAAATACTGAGGAAATCAGAGCAGCAGTGTGGCTTTGGAAGGTGGCTGCACGTGTTCTCCTCCCCAGCCTGTGATCCAAAAAGTCACCTTTCACCCCGAGATGTTGCCTTTGCTCAGTTCTCAGTTTCCCATGGAAGTCAAGTGTTTCTAATCCTCGCCCTCCCCAGCCCCGATTTATAAACACAAAATATTACCACTATTTATTTGTATCTCACCATTGTCTGCCTCTGATATTAAATGAAGCCCAGGGTGTGATGCTGCTTTCTCAGGGCTCTTTGGAAAGCAGAGGAGGATCCGTGAGGCCCAGACTGAGATCCAGGAAAAAGGTTCCTCCTGGGCTTTCCCACTCAGCTGTTTGTGTCCCTGCAGCAACCCTCGGCTTCCCTGAGCAGTGCCCAGCAGAGGGGCACGAGGATATCTCCAGTTCTAGCACTGGTCCACAGCAGATGTATGGGAACAGACAGGCTCCTCTGCAGCACCCACCTGGAGCTCTGAGGGTGCAATGTCAGGAATGGCTCGCCAGGTGCTGGGAAGGGTCAGCTCCCCCTCCACCTGAACTGCTGCACCTGTCGTCCCTCCCTTGTCACCCACCTGACCCTGTGGTGAACCCATCCTAAGAAATGGAAAATAATCCCTTTTGTCTTTCCTCTCCTCCCACCTCCTCAGGTTCCTTGTCTCCTGGCATAACGAGGTGGTTCAGCCAGGAGAAGGAGCTTTGGTTCAGCCTAGGAGCAAGCACAGCAAGGCAAGTGGTGGGCAACCATGGGCCAGACCAGCAGGAGAGTCCTCTGTGTCACCCCAGCACCTTCCCTCTGTGCTCGCTCCTCTGAACTGCTCCCTGCTGCATCCCCAGGAAGCCTGGGATCACCAGCTTCTGTCACTGTGACTTTCCTCAGCCCCAAAGCCAGACCAGGTAAGAGCTGTTTGAGCTGGCAACAAGGTGCCCATGTGAGCAAGCTCAAGTAGGAAACTCTTCTCTTTAAGTGACTCAACACAGGCCATATCTAGACCCACGTCCTGAGTTGTGAAGCTGCTGTGGACGTGGTCCAGGTGGCTCTAGACCAGCTGGCACTGATGCTGATAGCAAGGCCACAGAATATGTTCTGGTTGGCAAAATCCTGCCAACCCCTGAGTAAATGTTTGTGCAGCTGCCTATTCTGAGCACCTCTCGGGTATCAGGGCATCTGCTGAGAGGAGTTGAGGAGCTGCACTTGGAGTGTAAGGCTGAAGTACAGACAAAACCTGGCACAACAGCTCGTGAAAAGAAGCTCTGCTCTATCTGCCCTTTGCAATTCTTACAATTTTATTTTGGAAAGACCATTTTACTAAAAGAAAACAAACAAAAAGTAAGAATTACATCTACTAGTAAGACTCCAGGCAATATTTTCACACCTTCAATATTTCACTGAGGAAAGGAATGAAGGAGAACAGGGTCATTCCATAAGACGTACTGTAAGGATTTGGGGGTATCTAATGTGGAACATACACAGCGCTCCCTGGTTATGGGTGAAGATCAGGAGGCCAACACATGTCAGGGACATAAAGCTGTCTCCTGTTCTGGGGTGGGGAGGAGGAGTAAAGTAAGTTCCTAACCCTGCACAACCTGGGACCTCCTGTTCATCTTCAAGCCTCATAAAAGGAGACAGAGTGTCTGTGACAGCACTGGGGAAGGTTCTGTTCTTTTGTCAGATATCCAGAAGAAAATGTCTGAAGAGGCTTTGGCCATCTGAGGATGCAAGAGAAAATAGGAAGTGGAACGGCAGGAGGAGTGACGAGGCAGAAGGGCAATATGAGAGGATGGATACCAGCAGCTCCAGCTCTTCCCCTCTGACCAGTCTTTGACCTGTGCCTTGCAGTGTCCCAGAACAGCCTCCCATGTGTCCACATGCCTGTTGTGGAGCTCTAAAAAGCTGTATGAGACAGCATGGTGAGTGCTGCTTCCACAGCCCTCTCTGCCTAATGTGCACGTTTAGACAAAAGCCAATTTATTTTGAACATCACTTCTCTCAGTGCCCCTAATGTTCCTGCTTCTGAATCAAAGGGAGGCACTCTCCAGTAAGATGCTAATAAATAGCTTTCCCTTAGGGGGAAGAAGCATTCTCCCATCTTTAAGAAATTTCTTTGGCCATGTGAAATTTAAATTTGTTAACTTGCCCTACAAACAGCAACTCATTTAGAAACAAATTACAAATATTAGATGGAGACAGTGAACTTGATAATGCAATGCTGCCACATCAGTTGTAGAATAATGCATCTTAATGAAGGCTTCCCATGTGAATAAACCATTATATTTACAAGCTTTTCACAGTTAATGATCCAGAACTGGATAACGAAACTCAGATTTTTAGTGTGGTCCTCTGTCAGCAAAAGTATACATATTAATAATTGATGTTGCTGTAAAAAAAGGACATAATATGAAGATTCCCGAGTTTGTGGGAAAATAGGACTACACGGTCCATTAACTTAAAAGGCTTATCTAATGTTTGATGGGCTTTGTCTTTAAAATCCTTGTTTAAATTAATAAGGCAAAATGGACATTTGTCTAAAAGAGAATTTTTTTCCAACTCATCAGTCACAAATATGCTGATGACTGTTCTTTACTCCTTCTCCCCTTGTTGTCTCCAAAGAGTCCTTGGGGTTTAGGGAGGTGGAAGGAAGGAAGATGTACCCTGCAGCTCCCAGGTGAGCAGATGTGCTGAAGGGCATGGAGCTGGTGGGGGAACTGGGCACTTCCCTTGTGGAGACAGGCTGAGAGAGCTGGGGCTGCTGGGCCTGGAGAAGAGAAGGTTGTGTGGAGACCTCATGGAAGCTGGAGAGGAACCACAGTGATAGGAATGGGTTCAAGCTGACAGGGAGCAGATTCAGGTCAGATACAAGAAGAAATTGTTCCCTGTGAGGGTGGGGAGGCCCTGGCACAGACTGCCCAGAGAAGCTGGGAAGTGTCCAAGGCTTGGAGCCACCTCGATAAGGGGAGTTGTCCCTGCCCGTGGCAAGGTTTTGGAACTGGATGATCTGTAAGGTCCCTTCCCAGCCAAACCATCCTGTGAGGTTGTACCAAACTCTTTGTCTGTGATGATGTTCCTGGGCTGAAGGCCCTGTCTGGGCGCTGGGTCAGCTGCCCCCCCTCAGCACAGGGTTCTTGCTCGTTAGTGATCCCTCCGAGGTGTGCTGAGCTGGGGAACGAACTGCTCCCCAACTGTCCCATTCCAGGGAAATAAATACATTCCTTTTCACTTCCCTTCTAAGGCTCACACTCGTATTGTGCCTGAAAGGTGGATTTACCACATCTTTTATTACTGGGTGCTTAATTTAGGATGGTGTGTTTCCCTAGGCCTGGCACAGCAGAGCTGAAACACATGCTCTGTGGTTTTATGGGACTTGAGGAAATGTTCTGCCACGGCCAGTCCTGTCTGTAATTGGGATATTTGGGGAGATGTACTGGTTAGGTGTCATTTTGCTGTAGATTTCCTGGTTTTTGGTATTAGTGCAGTTTGCTGCTTTCAGGGAGAACTTTATTTTCTGAGCTAAGTATGTATTTTTAAAGTAAGTACATAGTTCTAATAGTCACTATTTTCACCAGGAGTGAAGGTGAGATTTTCTTTTTCTTTTTCTTTTCCTTTTTTAAACATTTGGACAAGACAGGCAAGTAACTCCTTAGTAGTAGACTAAAAAAAGTTTACTATCAAAGCAACCCGAGGCTGTTCTTCACTTGTAACTGTTATTCTGGTGGAAGGCATCCCTGCCCATGGCAGGGGAGTGGAACAAGATGGTTTTTAAGGTCCCTTCCAACCCAAACCTTTCTGTGACTCCATTATACAATTCCACTCGACTTTAAACTGCCATCCAAACTACATTTAAAAGTTTGATTTAGGATTTAGTCTTGTTCTTGCTTTGTTGTTTCCTCAGTGTAATTTGTCTGGCTGAGAGAAGAATGTATTGTAAAGAGGCCTCTCGTCTCATGAATCACAGAATGGTTTGGGTTGGAAGCATCTTAAAGCTCATCTCGTTCCAACCCCCCAAATGAAAATTGTATTAATGTAGGTTCCATGGTACACAAACAGTGATAGCCACATCAATTATATGGCTGAATTCCTAAATTAGGCACAAAAAAAGAAGTAAGCAAAATATATTGCATTCATTAAAGCTTCCCTACTCTCTGATTCACTTCAATGGCTTTGCCAATTAAAGTAATTGTCATATGCATTCAAACAAAGCATTTGGAGTAGGAGGCCTTGTTAAAAGATGTTGAAAATGGTTGTTTTACAGATTTATAGCATATATATTGAGGAAAAAAATTGACACATGGAGCATTTTTTAAGAAGGTAAGAAAATCCAAAGTAGAGAAAACATTTACATTCATGACCACGTGTGTTTATATGGTGTTTATTTCTGATATTATACCTGGGCAATGCTGTGAAACTTGTACAAAAAATGGCACTGAAAAGCAGTGATTTCATTGTTAGTGTGAGTCCAGCCAGTGAAAGCCAAGTTACTTAGGAGCTTTTCGCTTCCCAGAGTGTTTCTGTTTCAAAAATAAGCAGGGCAGAACTCATTAGAAAGAGCACAGATCAGTTACTGCTGCCTGGTGAATAACAGATGACTTTGTGCTGATGTCCAGGCTGCAAGGAAAGCAAAAGTAATTTTGGACTTAGGCTTGGCAAAACTGGGCCTGAACTGTACCAGTGCTGCAAGTGCCCTTTCTGAAGAAATATTGTACATTTCACTTCGTGGAGTTTGTGGTTTGTTAAACTCTATTTAATATTTATTTAGCCACAGTCTACAATATTTACACAGAAAGCTATTCTGGGAAGTGCTAATTTTTTTCTGACTGGATGAAATGAACAATATTTATTGGGAATTGAGAGAAGGAGGGAATGTTTGGCAGACTGTTTTCTCAGATATAAATAAAAGTGTTATCTGATACAACATGCCTAAATTAGGGTATGTTTAAAAGAGGTAAGAAGGAGAGAACAGCTTTTTATTTAAGACCATGTAGATCTGTTCATGTGAAAAGGGTCACAAAATCATGGAATGGTTTGGGATGGAAGGGATCTTAAAGCTCATCCCATCCTACCCCTGCCATGGGCAGGACACCTGCCACTATCCCAGATTGCTCCCAGTTCTGTCCCACCTGGCCCTGGATACAGAGAAGGAGAGAATGGTGGAAATAGGTCGTAAGAAAGTCACAGGAGAGCAGGAATTGCAGCACTGAGCCTTTGGGAAGGGATGGAATTCGGGAACAGAGCAGGGTGAGCTGTGGAACTGTAAATCCATGGATGTACCAGGAGAAGTTTCCAGGAGTGCATGTCCAGAGCACACAGGGCTCAGTCGGGATGGCTGAAGCATTTCAAGCCCTTGGCTCTGATGGGATTGATGCTTGTGCTGTTTAAATGAGAGCAGGAGCAAGGGGAGACCTCCTGCCTCAAAGCTGCAAAAGTCGGGAGAGTCCCTCAACTGGGGCTTGTCTTGTGTTGCAGTGCTTTGGAAGGCTGATATTTTGTCAGATGTGTTTTCCTGAGGACCTTCAGGAGAAGGTGAACCTGAGGTGTTGATGTGTGGTGAGAAAACCTAAGGGTACAGTGGGAAGCCCTGCTGGCTCTGTGTGGCTCATACATCCCGCTGAGCTTTGTCCAGCTGAGAAAAAAGACACACAGGACCACGGGACTTCATCTTATTTAATGGAAAATTTCTTATGCTGCAGAATGTTTTCCTTTCCTGAAGGGACAGGTTTCTGGATCGGGTGCTGGAACCACAGTTGTTTTGCTGAAAGGAAGGAGAGGCTGTTCAGAGTCAGCCCAGCCCAGGTGGAAGAGGCTAGAGGAAAAATAGAGCAGTGCAGGCAGAGAGAGGGGCTTGTCTTCGTGTCCTTTTTTCCAGGGCTGCTCTGTAATTCTCCAGCCTGCTCAGCTGCTTTAGGGGCAGGGATTTTGTTTGAGTCTGGGCTGTGCAGACCCGACAAAATTCTCAGGAGGTTCAGTAATAACTTTTACTTGCAACCTTTAGGACATTCTGATAGAATAAGGCACTTGGCAAACCGTAGCTTATCCAGACACAAAATTGCACTTAACAAGGCCTTGACTGGAATTTTTTCGTCTGGCTTACAGTATATTCTTCCCATATGATTGTTTTGAGGTAGCTATGCTTTCCTCTGGTCTCCTACATCCTCCTGCCCCTTCATAAATCAGTCTGATGGCAAACTGCTTATCTGAATATTTTATGTTAAAACCTGCCTTGCCTCGTTCCAGAGCCCTGTGCTCAGAGATTGTGTAACTATAACTTCCTGTCAGGAGAGTCCAGCTGAGCGTGGATCCATTATTAGGCTCAGGCTGTTCTGCACTACCCCGAGGTGAACAATTTGCCAAAAACCAGTTAACACATCCAGTAACACCAGGCTGATAAGTAGCCTCATCTGCAGCAGCATTCAGCAATCGTGACAACCCCTAAATGGGGTGTTCAGAGACAGGGCATTCATAAGCTCCAGACCCAGGCCAGTGGAAGCACAGGCAGCTTAAGAACTGCAGCACTGGTGTGTTAAATAGAGCTGTGATGGTAAAACAGAGCACGGAAACATGGGCTGGGTCCCACATCTCGAGTGCAGTGTCAGACAAGTGGATGTGTTTTCTTGCCACAGTGAGTGTAGCAAAAGACTGGACACTGATCCAGGCAACGCTTGAGGAAGGTAACGCTCCCGAACATCTACAGTACATGGATGACATCGTGGTGTGGGGGGACACAGCTGAGGAGGGTTTTGAGAAAGGGGAAAAGATTATCACGATCCTACTGGGAGCTGGTTTTGCCATTAAGCGGAGCAAAGTCAAGGGACCTGCCCGTGAGATTCAGTTCCTGGGGGTGAATTGGCAGGATGGGCGTCACCAGATCCCATCCAAAGTGATCAACAAGATCACAGCCATGTCCCCGCCAGCGATAAGAAAGAGACCCAGGCATTCTTGAGTGTCAGTGGCTTTTTAAGAATGCATGTTCCTGAGTATAGTCAGATGATGAGTCCTCTCTACTTTGTGACAAGGAAAAAGAATGATTTCACATGGGGGCCAGAACAGCAGCAGGCTTTTAAACTGATCAAACGTGAGATTGCTCATGCAGTGACACTTGGACCAGTCAGGACAGAGCCAGAGGTAAACAATGTGTTGTA
>WEKX01021531.1:88297-100454 GCA_013390025.1 Pitta sordida
GTGCTTACCATGGTGGAAGCCACAACTGGGTGGTTGGAAACATACCCTGTCCCACATGCAACAGCTCAGAATACCATCCTGGGCCTGCAGAAACAAGTCTTGTGGTGACATGGTACACCTGAGTGAATTGAGTCCGACAATGGGACTCACTTCAAAAACAACCTAGTGGCTGCCTGGGCAAGGGAACACGGCATTGAGTGGGTCTTCCATATTCCTTGCCATGCACCAGCCTCCGGTAAGGATGAGAGGCATAATAGACTTCTAAAAACCACCTTAAAGGCATTAAAAGAAGAGACCTTAAAAAAGTGAGACCAACATCTTGCTGAGGCCACCTGGTTTGTCAACACCAGAGGTTCTACCAACCGAGCTGGCCCTGCCCAGTCTGAGCCCCTCCACACCCTGTGACCCACCTGAGGGGGCTGCTGGGGAAAGCTGTGTGGGTTAATTCTGCCTCCAGCAAAGACAAACCCAAGGCCCCGGGTGCACATGGTGGGTGATGGAAGAGAGTGGAGAGACAAGGTGTGTGCCCCAGGGGAGCCTGATCCCTGCCTAACATGCATTCAGAATAGTTTATTTTCATTCATGTTAACATATACATGAGCGTGTTTGCTTCTGAAAGGGTGGAAATGGAAAAGGTTCAGGGATGGATAATGTCATGGGTTAACACACATCCACCTGGTTTTCTCTTTTTTTGAATTAATTCCATTTTCTCTGGGGGGAGGGGGAAGTCCTGGTATTATGTTCCCTACTGTTGATATCACTTGCACACAAATTATTTCCCATTTTATATTCCCTGTTCCTTTTTTTTTTGTAAATAAATCCTGTTACATCTCTAATGATCTCTCATCCAAAGAGCGATAAATAACCCTTTACTGGTCTTAAACCAAGACAACATCCTTATTTTTTTAGGCCAAGACAATTAAATTTTCCCAGAAATTGTTATTCAATAATTCAGATGGCCCAGCTCTTTGTGCAGACCCGTCTTTCTCTGAACATAAAGCAGATATATAAAGAAAGCCCTAATTTTAAGAGAAATTGTATTTATTGCAGCAACAGTCAGGTCTCCTTTGGGATGGACTTGGAGTAATGGATGGTTGGGTCTTCTAATTTATCTAAGTCGTGCAGCATTAGAAAAGCAAATGGAACATATTTACACATGAAGATCTGTGGTGAGTTTTTAGAGGCCTGATGTGGTCATACATCAAAGGGCCCTGACCTTTGGAGCTCGCTGCTGATCTCCAGTGGGAACCAACGTCTGCTGGCCACTCACTGCCTTGGGAGCCCAAGGGAGGGAGTGCAGCAGGAGGAGTCAAAGGGGATTTGAGAACACCAGAGAGATGAACAGATCCTTTTGTTTTATCAGAGGTGTCAGTTTCTCCCTACATCCTTTGATTGTGCAGTGGATAAAGAGCCCTGAGTCGCAGTGCTGAGCAGCCAACATCAATTCTCTTTCTCCTGGACGGAGGTCAGGAAATGAATGCATTAGATGTGTTTGCTTGTAATTCCCTCCCTCCCCCCCGCGATCATATACATGATCTTATGCTCCCCCATAACTGGGCAATTTCCATCCCAGTCCCTCCCACCGTGGAATGAGGGCTTGGCCGTGAACTCCCAGTAACTGATGCCAGATTTACCTTTCCTTCCTATGACTCAGCAGAACCAGCCCCGGGATTTGATGGGAAACAGCCCCTTGTGTTGCAAGAGGTGAATTTCTCACTCCTTTTCAGTATATGCCAATTATTCCCTATTAGATCTGCAATAATTAAATAGTTGAAGTAAATGTAGCACAGGTAGAGCAGAGATGTGCTGCTGTGAAAGAGCTGGACTGGAATGTTCCTAGAGCCTGGTCCCAGGACTCTGCTTGTGTAGCTGGAGAAGGTGAGGCTGGACAACTTCAGTGTCTCAGGAAGACACCCAAAGAATTGGGGGTGGCCAAAGGAAATATCAGCTGTGCAGAGTTATCCTGTTTCTCAGACACCTGCTCGAAGGAAGGTGTTGGTGGAAGATGTGGCTATTCTAACTGGGATAGGAACACCTTTGGGAAATGTCCTTTGTTGCGTTTTTTTCTCTTTTACAGTCCAACTGACCATGGAGAGTTGTTCTCTTCCCCGTGCTTCTGCCATATGAGGGGAGGAATATTTTGACTATTTTAATATGGTCTTTGAGAAACATTGATGTATAAATACACCAGTTCTAATGTCTGTCTTCCCTACTCCTGACATACGCATGCAGTGAATTGCAAAGGGGTGGGAGAAGAAGATTTTGGTGTTTTAATTAGGTTGGATATTGGGAGAAATGTTGTCACTGAAAGGGCAGTGGCCTTGGCAGCCCTGGGTTAAAGGTTGGACTTGATCTTAGAGGGCTTTGCCAGCCTTAAGGACTCAGTGAGTTCTACTCCAGGAATAAGGCAGCTCATGTGAATAAAACATCCTGGCTGATCCTGCCTGGGTCAAATTCCATCCANTTAGACTGAGATCCCGTTTCCAGGATAAAAGTGGTAAAGTGATAATTTCAGAATGATTTCCCATCCTCCCAGCTGTGTTTGTCTACAGCTGCTCTTCTGAACAACATGTTGTTCTCTGGGTTTGCTCAAATCGTTGTTAAACCAGAAATTCACCTTTTGAATGCAAGTGGCAGCATCATCTGGACTCAGCCCCGTGTGCTCCTCAGATTTAGGTCTTCTTTTCTCTTCCAGGTAATTTCTCTTCATGAAGGCAGCTCGACAGCGGCCTTGGCGAGCCCGTTCTGCCACCTGGATCACCCTGACGGCTTCTGGAATTGTCATGGTCTGCACAGGTTTCTTCAGCAACAGAGCAAGGAAGGAATGGACAAAGAAAAGTAAGGCTGCTATATGTGTTGTTAATTGCTTACCTCAATTAGCAAGTGAAACAATGAATGAACTACTTGTATAAGCCTTTCTCCGCTGGGTGAAGGACCACAGGGTTTTACCTACCCAAAGGAGTATTTCTTAGGCTATGGCATGTTTCCCTCTACTTTCCTGAAGGGATGGGTTTCTGAACGTGCTGCTGGGACTGCAGTTGTTGTGCTGAATGGCCGGAGAGGATGTCCTAGGTCAGCACAGCCCAGGTGGAAGCAGCAGTTTGACCCAGCAGTCCTCAGGACTCTCTCCTGGCTGTAACACCCAGGAATCCCTCAGGACTCTCTCCTGGCTGTAACACCCAGGAATCCAGGCTGTCCAGGTATGAAGGCACACTTGTTTGTTTCAAGGGCTCAGCAGACAACCTACCCTATCCAGAAGGTCAGAAGTGTATCAGATCCAGGCCAGCCTGCGCTGGAGCACTCGTGTATGTCTCTGGAATCACTTTGGCTCTGCTAAAGCTCAATTTTCTCCTCCTCCCAGCAGCTGCAGCTCTGTGGCTGCACAGAAGAAACTGCACTCATTGTTCAGGGGTTATAAACAACTGAGTGCCAGTGGCTGTGCTGACCTGAACTCTGAGTTCTGCCTGCTCCAGTCAGGAATGCTGCTCCAGGAAAGCTTAAGCCCAGCTTGATTTCAGTAGGACTAATTACACGATGAGGGTTAGCTAGACAAATAAAGCACCTACTGAACTTGGCCAGAGAGCTGCCCTTCCTCTGACACACACACACAAAGCAGAATTGAATCACTTCAGTCTTGATCAGCCACGAGACATGACAAGATATTGTTAGACAGTAATATCTCATGTTTGTGCCTTATCTGTAAACAAACTTTTCCTTCTTAAGTGCTGTAAAAGTCCTTCTCACTCCAGTGGCTCATGTGCTCAGACACATGTGGCTCTAAACGAAACAAATGAAGTGTGACATGTCAGTGTGGGGTATATTTACCTGTTCTTGCAAACCAGCATTCAGCAAAATCTCATCCAGGGTTCTCTCCCTGTGCTGCAGGACTTCCAGGTTTTCTTTAATGAAATACCTTGGGATGGGTATTTCTAAGTTGTCCTAGAGGAAGAAAGTCATGAGATGCTTTTTAGAACTGCATTTAAATCACATTACTGATTAACTGAACACCTTTACAAAGGACTTAAATAGGACAGAGACTGTTGAATATTTTGGAGCGTTGGGGAATTTGACCTCTGTAACAGCTGCTGTTTGTTACTCTGCAATTACTTAAGGTCTAATTCAAGAAAAACAAATAAATCAACCCACTTTCTGAACCATGTGAGCCCAGAAATCTTTCCTTTTAGAATGGCTCAATTATATTATCAAATTGCTCAAATATTTGGCAGGGTTGCCAGAAATTTAAACATGATTTCCTCCAAACCAAACTGATCATCCCACTTCTTGTTTTAATCAACATGAAAAATAGATCCATTCTCTTGGATTTTTTTAACCATTACAGGGAACCAAAGTATAATTCTTGTCTGCAGGTATTTTGAGCTGTTATCTCAGTCATTTCTGCCCCGTGGGTGCATTCTAAACTGGGTGCTGTGAGGTGTGAGAACTGAAGGGGCTGTGTGGACACCCTCCCTAGGGCTGACAGGTACCTCTGATGTCCAGCCTGGCCTTTAGTTACACATGATTCTGGACTGTGGCTCTCACTGACCGCAAGGATGAGACCAAAGCTCACAATACCAGAGCTGCAAGAGCTTCCTTCTCTTGTTCAGAATCTCTCTTGGGGGCCCAGCATTAAAAAGTCAGGTGTGGGATGTTTCTCCTCAAGTCAAATTTGCCGCTTTTTAGCCACTCCTGGCTCCACGTGGGATTTGTGGCTCCAAATACCTTCCCAATTAGGCCAGGAAATGGAGTGACTGGATGTTGGCAGGCAGCTGTACAAAACCACAGGGTACAGAGCCAGAGCAATATGAAGCTTGGCCTTACGCAGCCCAAAGTTTGCAGAGTCATCACATGAGACAGAAAATGAGACTGTGCTGTTGTGTTCTCCTCTGCCTACCATGATGCTGGATTTTATCCCATGATAATACAGGGAAAGGAAGGACTAGAGATACCCTTTCTGGGCAGATTCTTTGAGAAGCAGAAGGTATTTCTCAGGTAATTCTGTTCTGTTACCGAGATTATACGGACCTGTATTCCTATCTACTGTAGAAAATGTTTTCTTGGGGAAAAAAAACCCCTGAAATCTCTTCAGTGATTGATTGTTTTATGGCAGGCAGGTATGTTATACCTTCTTGAAATGAAGGTGTGGTGCAGGCATTTGAATTTATGCTTGTTTTTTAGTGGGTGTCAGGCATGACTTGTCTAACTTGCCGAAGTTTCACTGCAGGTGTATTTGCTGCTAAGTCATGAAAACAGCAGTGCCTAAGGATTGCAGAATAGGATTTGAAGGATTAGTTTCCCCTAGAGGTGTGTTTACACTCTCTCGTAGTTTAAAATTGTGGTTAATGTAAAAGGTAAAGAGCTGATGAAACTTCATGGTGAGTCCTGTCCTAAATTTGCAGAGTGTTCAGTGGCAAAGAGAAACACGTTTGAAACTTTGAGCAATGCCCCATTGGTATCAGGCAATTTATCTTAGACCTGGGATCCTGGAAAAAGCAGGAAATTCAACTGGTTTTGACACAGCAGTGGTACTTGAATGTGACAATAGATGGAGCTGTCTGCGAGAGAAGGAACCACCTTTGCCAGCTGATTTTTCCTGCTGCTTTTAGAGCACAGCTCCAACACTCTGCCCCATTGTCATGTTCATGTTTAGTGGGTTGTCGAGGGCTGCTTTTACATCAGGCCCTCCTCGAGTCCAGGCACTGAACACGCTCCCAGCCCCTGCCTCCTCTGCAGTCAGAGATTGTCTCACATGTCTGATTGGAGTCGTCTGTTGTGCTACAAAGCAGTAGAGCAGCCTGTGCATCTTTGGGCACGACTTGTAACCTCTGGCACAGGTTGTCCAGTGAAGCTGTGGCTGCGCCACCACTGGAAGTGTCCAAGGCCAAGTTGGACGGGGCTTGGAGCAGCCTGGGATAGTGGAAAGTGTCCCTGCCCGTGGCAGGGGGTGGAATGGGATGAATTATCTCCCAACTCCACCATTCTGGGATTCTATGAATATAAATTCCCATTTATACAGAATCACAGAATGGGTCAGGTTGGAAGGGAGGACAGTGGGACCCAGCTGCTCCCACCTCCCTGCTCCAGCAGGGCCATCCCAGAGCACAGGGCACAGGAAGGCGTCCAGATGGTTCTGAAGTATCTCCAGTGAGGGAGACTCCACAGCCTCTCTGGCAGCCTGTTCATTGCTGGCTCACTGCACAGGGAAGTTCTTCTTTATGTTGAGGTGGAACTTCCAGGGTATCAGTCTCTGCCCATGGCCCCTTGTGCCACTTCTGTGCCCCTCAGAGCAGAGCCTGGTCCATCCTCTGGCACCCCCCGTTTAGATATTTGTGCACATTGGTGAGGTCCCCTCTCAGTCCCCTCACGGCTGAACGGGCCCAGCTCCCTCAGCCTTTTCCCATCAGATTCTTGGCCTGAGCTCTGGTGCTCACTGGAATCCATCCCTCCTGAGCCTCGTGGAAAGGGCAGACCTACCGGGACACAATTTAACTCCACCAGGATGTCACCCCAGGACTGGCACTCGGAGTTCTGCAGCACCACCATCTCTTTTTTGATCTCCAGGATCCGGCCCATGACACCATCCAGCACATGCCGAATGGCCTCCCGCTTCTGCAGGTGCACCAGGTGCTCATAGGCCTCCTCCAGGTCCCGGAGGATTGCCAGGTATTGGATGTAGGAGGTGCCCAACATCCTCCACACCTTCTCACGGTCCGTCTCTGGACAGAGGAACTCTTCTCTTTCTTGCTGGAGCAGCATGTCCAAATTGTTCTGGGCATGTGCCCACAGCTCACAGTAAGTCCTGGGGAACAAGAGGGGTCTGTGTCAGCCTGACATGAAAGGAAGAGTTAGCACTCAATAATGCCAGGATCTCTGTGTGCGTATTTATCACATTTTTTCATTCTTAATTAGTTATTATTAAATAATTGGTTGATGTTATTATTAATTAATTTAATTTATATTTATTTGTATATATCACATTTATATATCACATTGATATATTACATTTCTGAAAAGATTTCAACTACAAAGCATTTTAAAAACCAATAATAAAAATTGCCTTTTTTTTTTCCATAGGAATCTTAAAAATGCTGTTTTACTAAAGAAAGCTTAAAATTTAAAATATTTTCAACTTCATTCTTGCACACTTGAAGCATTCTTCAAAATGCTTGAAAGTCACAATCCTCAAGGGTGCCAGGATTTTGACTCATTTGTGCTAATTGAGGAGGTGGTTTAAGAGAAAAGGTGTCTCCCCCCAAGCCCTTTATTGGGGAAGGTCTGTTTGAGGCCTCTGCATGTTTAGGATGAGAACCACAAACTTGTGTTGCTGTTGCGCCTTTCTGCAGGGGAAAGGTACTGACACCTGAGGTAGGGATGACACTTTCAGGTCCTGTTCTTTGTAACCTCTCTGTGCCAGGTGGAGACTCTGAGGAGTGACAGGTGTTAAAAAATCTGACATCTCTGAAAATGCTTCTCTAGTAGCAGAGCTATGAAATTCCTTCTGCAGGTGTTTGGATGGAATTTGAAGAATATGGCCTGGGGCCAGATGCTGAATGTGAGGATAAAAAGAAATATTCAACAACAGCCCAATGGCTGAATGAGGCTGGGGCCCAGTGGGAAACAAATAGGATGTGATCACAACATAAGAAACTGCATCATGATGCAGCCACGGAGAGTGGGGGAGAGAAGAGGGGATTGGAAGTCGCACTGATGTTTTTTCGCCTTAATTTTCTTTAACTGAGGGGTGTAATCTAAAATACAGAGCTGTCCTTTGGTTGTTTCTGTGGGAAGCAGAAGGGGGGATGCATAAGGTCTTGTCTTAGATTGGTTTTTAAGCAGTGAATGAATATAAATTCTATTTGTGACACGAGATTAAATTTTAAAGCGCTTTGATTGTTTCAGGCTCCTTGGTGGCAGTGGCAAATGTCTGGTGGCTGATTAAAGCTGGTAGGAACAGCAGCAGTGCCCAGGCTGNATGAATTATCTCCCAACTCCACCATTCTGGGATTCTATGAATATAAATTCCCATTTATACAGAATCACAGAATGGGTCAGGTTGGAAGGGAGGACAGTGGGACCCAGCTGCTCCCACCTCCCTGCTCCAGCAGGGCCATCCCAGAGCACAGGGCACAGGAAGGCGTCCAGATGGTTCTGAAGTATCTCCAGTGAGGGAGACTCCACAGCCTCTCTGGCAGCCTGTTCATTGCTGGCTCACTGCACAGGGAAGTTCTTCTTTATGTTGAGGTGGAACTTCCAGGGTATCAGTCTCTGCCCATGGCCCCTTGTGCCACTTCTGTGCCCCTCAGAGCAGAGCCTGGTCCATCCTCTGGCACCCCCCGTTTAGATATTTGTGCACATTGGTGAGGTCCCCTCTCAGTCCCCTCACGGCTGAACGGGCCCAGCTCCCTCAGCCTTTTCCCATCAGATTCTTGGCCTGAGCTCTGGTGCTCACTGGAATCCATCCCTCCTGAGCCTCGTGGAAAGGGCAGACCTACCGGGACACAATTTAACTCCACCAGGATGTCACCCCAGGACTGGCACTCGGAGTTCTGCAGCACCACCATCTCTTTTTTGATCTCCAGGATCCGGCCCATGACACCATCCAGCACATGCCGAATGGCCTCCCGCTTCTGCAGGTGCACCAGGTGCTCATAGGCCTCCTCCAGGTCCCGGAGGATTGCCAGGTATTGGATGTAGGAGGTGCCCAACATCCTCCACACCTTCTCACGGTCCGTCTCTGGACAGAGGAACTCTTCTCTTTCTTGCTGGAGCAGCATGTCCAAATTGTTCTGGGCATGTGCCCACAGCTCACAGTAAGTCCTGGGGAACAAGAGGGGTCTGTGTCAGCCTGACATGAAAGGAAGAGTTAGCACTCAATAATGCCAGGATCTCTGTGTGCGTATTTATCACATTTTTTCATTCTTAATTAGTTATTATTAAATAATTGGTTGATGTTATTATTAATTAATTTAATTTATATTTATTTGTATATATCACATTTATATATCACATTGATATATTACATTTCTGAAAAGATTTCAACTACAAAGCATTTTAAAAACCAATAATAAAAATTGCCTTTTTTTTTTCCATAGGAATCTTAAAAATGCTGTTTTACTAAAGAAAGCTTAAAATTTAAAATATTTTCAACTTCATTCTTGCACACTTGAAGCATTCTTCAAAATGCTTGAAAGTCACAATCCTCAAGGGTGCCAGGATTTTGACTCATTTGTGCTAATTGAGGAGGTGGTTTAAGAGAAAAGGTGTCTCCCCCCAAGCCCTTTATTGGGGAAGGTCTGTTTGAGGCCTCTGCATGTTTAGGATGAGAACCACAAACTTGTGTTGCTGTTGCGCCTTTCTGCAGGGGAAAGGTACTGACACCTGAGGTAGGGATGACACTTTCAGGTCCTGTTCTTTGTAACCTCTCTGTGCCAGGTGGAGACTCTGAGGAGTGACAGGTGTTAAAAAATCTGACATCTCTGAAAATGCTTCTCTAGTAGCAGAGCTATGAAATTCCTTCTGCAGGTGTTTGGATGGAATTTGAAGAATATGGCCTGGGGCCAGATGCTGAATGTGAGGATAAAAAGAAATATTCAACAACAGCCCAATGGCTGAATGAGGCTGGGGCCCAGTGGGAAACAAATAGGATGTGATCACAACATAAGAAACTGCATCATGATGCAGCCACGGAGAGTGGGGGAGAGAAGAGGGGATTGGAAGTCGCACTGATGTTTTTTCGCCTTAATTTTCTTTAACTGAGGGGTGTAATCTAAAATACAGAGCTGTCCTTTGGTTGTTTCTGTGGGAAGCAGAAGGGGGGATGCATAAGGTCTTGTCTTAGATTGGTTTTTAAGCAGTGAATGAATATAAATTCTATTTGTGACACGAGATTAAATTTTAAAGCGCTTTGATTGTTTCAGGCTCCTTGGTGGCAGTGGCAAATGTCTGGTGGCTGATTAAAGCTGGTAGGAACAGCAGCAGTGCCCAGGCTGGGCTTGGAACGTGTCTGGACTGTCAGGGCCAGGTGAGAAATTACTGGTCAAGATCCTACAGGTCAAGGAGATGGCAGATAAATTGATAAAAATGAGGAGAAGGGGCAGGAAAGCCTAAATGCCAAAGCATCAATGTCAGCCTGTGCTCAGTGTGTGAGCAGAGGGGTCCTGTGTGTGCCAGTGCTGGGGGCTGAGTGCCTGAGGGGTGAGATACTGCAGTGTTTGTAATCACCCTGCAGGCAGTGGCTGTGCTCTGCTGGGCACTGTGAGTGTCCCTGGGTAATGCCAGCCATGTCTGGACATGCTGACTGTTCCCTTGGCTGGTTGCTGGAGTTACTGACCCAAGGAGAATGTGGGGGTGTGCTTTCTGAGCGGCCTGGCCCTGCCCTGAGACAAAGCTTACTAAGGCAATGGCATTAACTGCAGGGCTGGGCTTTAGCCCACACCTGTATTTGTGTCACTGGGCCTTGAGGGTGGTGAACACGCCTCAGAACCCAAGCTTTACCTCAAGCTCCAAAACAGCTCAGTGCTGTGTAGCATTTCTATTTCTGAAGAACTAAAGTTCTTTCTCATAACCCCCCGTTGCATTAGTAGCTCTTCCCTTCAGTGCCTTGAGGAGGGGCAGACTCATAATTTTGTGACATGCCATTTAAGATATTTTGGAAATGGCCTCAAACAGTTCCAGGGAAGGTTTACAGAATCACAGAATGTTTTCAGTTGGAGGGACCTGAAAGTTTATCCAGTTCTGCCCCCTGCCATGTGCAGGGACACCTTCCACTATCCCGGGCTGCTCCAACCTGGCCTTGGACAGTCCCAGGGATCCAGGGGCAGCCACAGCTTCTCTGTCCAACCTGTGTCAGGGCCTCACCACCCTCAGAGCCAAAAATTCCTTCCTGTTATCCAGTGTAAACCTGCCCTCCTGCTTCAGGCCATTCAGCCTCACCCCATCACTCCACACCTCTGTGAAAAGTCCTGTCCAGCTTCTTTAGGTACTGAAGGGATCCTGGATAGATTGGATGTTAGGAAATGTTTCTTCATGGAAAAGGTGGTCAGACTTTGGCACAGGAGTGGAGTCCCCACCCCTGGGGGGAAATTAAAAGCCGTGTGGGTGTGGCACTGGGTGTCATGGGTTAGTGGTGGTCTTGGCAGTGCTGGGGGAATGGTTGGACTCGATGATCTCAGGGGGTTTTTCCACCCTAGACAATTCTCTGATTGATAGTGTGCCGTGAGGGTCAGCTCACTCCATCCAGCTGTGTAACAGCAGCCTGGGTCCCTGGTGCTGCTGAAGGGCTGGATGAGCAGAGCAGCAGAGTCACCCTGGGCTCTCTCACAGGACACACGTCTGTGCTGTGTCCTGCGGAGATGTGCACCACGCTCACATGGATTTGCTGTTTGGGGCTGGCACCGCGACACGAGATGCTGAAGAGCCCCCTCTCCACTAAAACTGAGTTAAAACAAAGCACGAGCATTTCCCAGCCGCACTCAGAATTCCTCTGGTGTTAACCTGGCTGGATGAGCAGGAACGACACACCGCGAAACAGCTCTAGAGACGAACCCAAGCACTTCGCGTTACTTTCGTCCCCGCACAAACTCCGCCCCGGGGTTTCCTTCCCCGCCCGCTTCATTTCCCTCCCCCTCCTTGTCCGTGTTTTCCTTTTCTCCTCTCTCCCGTATTTGCCTTTCCCCCTCTTTTCCCTGCCTTTCGTGTATTTTCTTTATCCCCTTTATTCCCCGCCCGGTCGCGGGGGTTCGGCTCTGCAGGGCTGGGGGCGGCTTCATCCCGGTCCCGGGGGGTTTATCCCGGTGCCGGAGGTTTATCCCGGGAACTTGCTCCGCGCTACTCACTTCTGGGACATGCTGGGCAGCGGTCCCCCCGGCTCGGTGTCCGTGTGTCCGTCTGTCGGTGCCCGGGGCCGGCTCGGTGTCCGTGTGTCTGTCGGTCGGTGTTCGTGCGTCTGTCGGTGCCGCCGTTACCGCGGTGACCGCTCGGGGGTTGGTAACGATCTCTCCGCCGTGATGGGCTTTTTTTTGCAGCTTTTCCCCCACTTTTTTTTTTTTTTCCCGCAATGCCACAGACTGGTTTGGGATGAAAGGGATCTTAAAGCTCATCCCATCCCACCCCTGCTATGGGCAGAGGGACACCTGCCACTATCACAGAATCACAGAATCAC
>WEKX01021533.1:7661-18457 GCA_013390025.1 Pitta sordida
GAGTACCAGAACAAGAGGACATGGCCTTAAGCTATGACAGGGGAGGTTTAAGCTGCATGTTAGGAAGAGCATTTTCACAGAGAGAGTGATCTCTCAGTGGAATGCTCTGCCCTGGGAGGTAGTGGAGTCACCATCCCTGGAGGTAAGAAAAGATTGGATGAGGAACTCAGTGACATAGTCTAGATAATGGGAGTCTCAGACGGACAGAGCGTGGTGCCTATGGCTCCGGGCCTGTGGGTTCAATCCCTGTGTGAGAGTTCGCTTGGGAGTTAGACTAGATGATCAACGTGGGTCACTTCCAACTCGGAATATCCTGTGATCCTGTGATATCATCAGGACCCACTCTCCAGGTGAGGACTAAAGCAGAGGTGAATGAGGCAGTGGATCTTAGAGAAATGTGGGCTGAAATTCTAAATTTTGGGAAATTTGACTTTGAAATGGAAAATAATTGGAGCTGAAACTAGTGAGCTGGTTTGCGAGGCCTGAGTAGACAAGAGATATAGTACTGTACTGGAAACTACAGCCATTGATAGTGTAGTCACATAGAAATATTGCACTCTTACCTATAAATTGAGAGTAGGAATATTAGATTGTCTTATATTGAACAAGACAGGATTAGATTAATTCCCATAATGACTTAGCAGAAGCAATGGGGCTTTAATCATCTGGTGACACAAACAGTAAAACCAGATGTTCCAATTTCTGTGTGTTTTTAACCACATTCTAACAATTGACCTTATCTGAAAATAAGTCCTTGAATCAAAAATATACAATTGAGATATTTTTGTACCTAACTGCCTTTGGATACCCGAAACTTCTTGCTCTCCTCATTTTCTTCTCATTAGCTAATATGTCTCCCTATTTCTCTCATTCCATTAATGCCATTCCAATGAATCAAAGGAATCAAAGATAAACGAAATAAGAGAAGGAATGAGTGAGCAAATCTCTGGTGGAATTTCTGGAGTCACCACAATAAAGCATGAATTTTAGTGAGGTGTATAATCACAAACTGACTGCTTAATGAAGATAATTATTCAAGAAAAATAATTATTATTATTTCAGCATGCCAGGTAAATGCTTTAGATCAACTTAAAAGCTATTCTCATTTTGTCTCTTTTCTTGGCAGCGGTATATACATCTTTTTGCATATTGTAGATTACTCTATATCCTGATGGTTAAGACATAGAAGACACAACAGGTGCTGTGAAGCGCATGGGATCCAGTTTCATTCACTTTTTCCTAACTGTGTTTTTACTGAAAGCAGTTGCCACTGCTTTTTTTCATAAAGGTCAAGCCATCTGATGGCTTTCATGAGATTACACAAGTTTCAGGTCCTATTCTGACTTAGAAATTTTGGCAAATAGGGAATGGTAATAATGAAAAAGTAGTTTTATAATATCTAAGGATTTTAGACATTATGAAATTTTCAGCCATGGGGTCTATATAAAATGGGATAGATTAGGATAGATAGAGGACACAGACTTTAACTCCTAGATGGTGTGTGAACAGTGAACTTTAAACAAGAATACAGGGGTAAAAATGTGAAGATGAGACAGAAGGTTAAATAAGATTAGTTTATATATTGTAACATTGGATCAATGGTGTAAAACAAATGCTGTGAACATACATGAATAAAGACAAATATGTATACTTTATTATGCATTGATATTAGTGGTAGTATTTAGAAGTATAAAGATGATTTCAAATGCTATTGCAATGCATATATAGTAGAATTCAGTTCATAAAATGCAACTTCTATTATTCATTTATTTAAAGATGGGGTTTTGTCATGCAGTCTTTTGAGAAGTAAATTATTCAATTTTAATAAAAACACAATACAGATAATAGTAATTTAAAAAATATTATCCTTGTGTTCTGATGCATTTCATCTGTTTTCTAAAACTGGACACTCTTTTTTACCTTTATTGTTTGTGTTTTAGTTTGGGGAGGAGAGAGTTTCTTATATATTTGTACATAGAAAATTTCTGTTGAAATTAAATTTACAAGTTATTAATAAAATCATGGTTTTACTATTAAGTATGTATGGGGTACAGCAACATTACAGCTGCCTGTTAGCCAAAAAAATTGTAATTGTTCTAAACATATGTCCTGTGCAGAAGGAGTGGTTTTGTACCAGATTCTGGACAGTTGCCTTTCTGGTCATGGTTGTATGCCTAGTTTATTAGGGAAAATCTTCTGTCACTTAATCATTGTTATGGCATCTTCCCAGCCAGTGGGAGCCAACTTAGGTTGGGTCTTCATGTTATGTTGTCCCTGAGACAAAAGCTCATAGTCCCATGCAGTGTTCGTTCTTCTAAGGAGGTCATAGTGCAGTTAGCACCTAGCCTTTCACACACTTTGCTGCTATAACCCATCAGTTATATCAGTAGAATATCATTACTACAGTTCACTCTGTAGAGATGCCAGTATCATCTTATGCCTCTCTTCTTCTACACCACGTTTTCATTCTCCTCAGAATAAGTACTTCTAATCACAATCTATTAATGAGCAGGAGGCATGGCACCATAAAACTACACACAGATAAACAAAAATTAAACTAATTTAGGTGACAGTTAATGACTGCTGGACAATAGTTACTAAAACAAGCTAAAATCATCTTGAATCAAAACGAAGTGAGGAAGGTCGTTAAAGTCTGCACTGTGAAGTCAACTAAAAGGCTCTTTCCTTTTGTTAGTAATGGCAGAGCTAGACGTAGTAAGCTACAGAAGTAATAGCTTGGTTTGGCTTTAAATTGAATGAGGGTAGCTTTAGATTGAATATCAGGAAGAAATTCTTTTGTCCAGAGAAGTTGTGGATTCCCCATCCCTAGAAGTGTTCAAGACCAGATTGGATGGTCTTGAACAACCCAGTGTACTGGAAGGTGTCCTTACCCATGACAGGGTGGTTGGAACTAAGTAATTTTAAAGTCCCTTCCACGCCCTCCTATGTTTCTAAGCTTTGCTTAAACAT
This sequence comes from Pitta sordida, assembly GCA_013390025.1. Classification (NCBI taxonomy): domain Eukaryota; kingdom Metazoa; phylum Chordata; class Aves; order Passeriformes; family Pittidae; genus Pitta; species Pitta sordida. The sequence continues at coordinate 10,632 of WEKX01021533.1, forward strand.
AAAAATTCTAAATTTCCGTAAGAAATATAAAGATAATTTATGTTCCTAAATTCTTTCTTCTTCTAAAAGTAATATGATGTAAATTATCTGTAAATATTATGATGCATGATAGAAGAAGTGCCACCTCATTCACATCTATTTATATGCTTGGGGTTTTTATTCTACAAAAGGTTAATATGATTATGCTTATCACTCTCTGACTACATCAGTATTTTCTTGAAATACAAATAGTTCTTTGATAGAAAAATATGAAAGAGGAAAAATAATTTGATGACTGAACTCGAAATACATAAGAAAAAAAATTACACTATCAAGTTAATACTGTGCTCAGCATAGACTAAAAGGTAAAGCATGTTTCACAGCAAGAAAAATTCTGCTGTGTATCTTAAAGGTTACAAATGTGATTAACTGTGGCGGGTCCTATGTGTTCCACTCATAAATCTCACACCTGGCAATGCATTAGGGACGGCAGGTGTAAACATGATGAAAAAGTGTCATTTCATAATGCAATACAGGATTAAGACAGGAAAAATAAATTGGGATTTGGAAACTTTAAAAAGGTATTATTATTATTATTACTAGTACTACTGCTACTACTACTACACTTAATGATGTGGCTAGTTTTAAGTTCAAAGTCATCAATATTTATGAATATTTAGGGTAAAGTCCTCACAAGTATTCCTAATGGCATCTTGCAAGTTACTGGTATACATAAGTACCCAGTATATGTGCTCTGGAAAAAGATCATATTGTGGCATATGTCACCTTGACAAGGAGGGCTCTGTTTACCAAACCCTTTAAATACAATCTCTCTAATTTGTGTGCCAAACATGATTTAGGTGAAATATTATAAAATATATCAAAAATAGTAATTTACCAGATCCTAAATAATACCAAGTGTGCATTTGAAACCTTTTATAATTTTAACAGAATTCTACTCCATTTTGACCTAGCTATGAATTTGCTGACTCTATGTATGTTTCCAGAGGCCAAATAAACACAGTGATACTTCACTGTCTAGGAGGCAAGGTGGCTATATTGATATCCAGCACCACCCACACACATACACATCCCATCTCCTCCAACAGATAACTTTTTTAAAGCATATTGCTACAGTGTCTGGCCCGAAATAAACAGAATATTGATAAAAAAGTTAAGAGACAATTTCACAATACAAAAATTATCTTTTCTAAAAGGAAGATTTATTTCTTTGTTTAAAAAAGATTACCACTTTCATTCTTTCCCTTTCAAATTTATATCACTTCTTTGCTCCATACTTTCCTATTTTCTTCCATGCTATATTTTCTCCTCCGTTTACTTCTTTAATCTCCTCAGTTCACTACAGTTTTACCTCTATGCAACTCCTTCTGTACATATTGCATAATTCCTGTCCAAAGAGGCCTGATGTTAATCTAATTTCACACAGATTCACAGATTCACAGACTATTATGAGTTGGAAGGGACCCACAAGGATCATCTAGTCCAACTCACCATCTAACNACACTGTTCCTGATGCAGGCCAGGATGCCATTGACCTTCTTAGCCACCTGGGCACACTGCTGGCTCATATTGAGTTTCCTATCGATCAGTACACCTAAGTCCCTCTCCACTTCACTAATCTCGAGCCACTCCTCCCCCAGCCGATAGCGGTACATGGGGTTGTTATTTCTGGAGTGAAGAACCCGGCACTTAGTCTTGTTAAATCTCATACTGTTGGAGCCTGCCCATCTCTCCAGCCTGTCAAGGTCCCTCTGGAGGGCCCTCCTACCCTCTGGCAGTTCAACATTTGCCCCCAGCTTGGTATCATCTGCAGACTTGCTGATGATGGATTCAATTCCCTCTTGCATACAATGATGTAAGTGAAGTTTTTATCAAGATGATTGTCCATGTGTTTATTGCTCCTTTGCTGTATTTCCTTCTTGTTTGGGCTCTTACACAACCTCTTAGATCTAAACAGGAAAACATTTTGACTGCTCCTCAGGGCATGCACTTCTTTACTTCTAGGGATTCATAAGAGGTACATAGAAGTACACTTTTAAAAAATGAAGAGCAAAGTTTAATTCTTGAATTCTCAGCTGATGTGAGGTAAAAGTCACATAAACAACTTTTGCATAGGGAATGTGGAACACTCAACAAAGTTCCTAGATGCATTATCATGCATGCAAAGCCTTTTACAGTCAAATCCTTCTAAGCTCTACTGCACATTCATATCACAATTGTGAATGTGCAAGCAGGGTACAAATGCATATAATGTTCATGTTCCCAGAGTATTTGGTGAATTTTAATGAATACATGTATAATTCATTTTAAAGGAGATAACTGGCATGTGGCATACCAGGAACTGTGACTTGTTCCATTGATGTTAATGACAACAGCCTCAGCCAACTGCTATGATGAACCTCCTTGAACCTTACAGTAGCTCATATATTTTCCTCTTCCTACAAATGTTTTATTTTACCTGATACAGTAATGAAATTGTCAAGATAATGATCAGAGTAATCATTTCACACAAATGGCTAACTTTAATTAAAATCACAGTGTTGACTGCTAAAATATGGAGATAACAGATCATTGATCATATTACAGAGCACTGATAATTGAGATGTGGCTATAGACGCAAAGACCTGTGAACTCCACCTTACTGAAGGACATAATGTTTGCTGTCAATAAGCAATAGTCTCAACACATCATTAGCCCATATAGATGTAATTCTTTACTTAATTGTTAAATTTGCAAGGCCAAATATTACCTGTTGTACCACCTCCAATGTAAGAGTTGGAATTAATGAGGCAGCTGCTACAATGAAGGATGTCGGTGTTCTAAGAGCATGATTTCCAGGAACAATGAAAGAGTACTTGTTCTGCATGGTATTACTGAGGAGAAGAAACTCTTTTATCTTAGAGCATGCCGTTTCATGGTTACCTATGCAAGTAACACTCACATAGGGGAACTGAAGTTATCTTTTCTGAAGAATGTCTCAAATCTTTACTGTTCTCAATGTGATCTGATTCATGTATTATTATTTTCTATTTTCACAGAAATAGTCACATAGACATGTGACTAATTTTCATTATAGTCACAAGTCTATAAATGTACCATATATAATGACCAACCAGGATATTCCTTTTGACAAGTTCCAGGGTTTGCAATTAGATTAACCTATGATTCTGTTTCTCTGTTTCTGTTTGAAAGAGTATAGAAAAAGAAAAAGTAATAACATTTGGATTACAAATCAAATTATGATGGTGATGTTGAAAGATTTTGCATAGCCCATGGCAATTCAGTTGTGGATACATATGGTCAATGTGGATTTGATGTGAAATGTTAAGATCTTATGTGACTCACTTCTGATGCTGTCTTCTCAACATTTCTTTCTTTTGTTTACTACTGGAAAAGAAATCAGATCCTTTCCTCCAAGTGAATTTCTTACTTTTTCACTAGATTATTACACTAATCTGCTTGCAATACAATCATGGCTCGGTGCATTGGGACTTCTCCATTGCAACCTCACTGGATTTTCCCTGTGAATCTGCCTCAGTGATTGGAGGAGTGCCTCCTGCTCGCCGTGGTGTTTATAGTTCTGTGGTGTCATGCCCAGTCCCTGCCCCGCTCTTGTGTGACTCGAGGCCCAGTCCCTACCCTGGAAGGCTTACATCCAGGTATGCCCCAGGCAGCCGCTGAGACCCAACACAACACTGCCACAAGTCATGCCACCCCCTGGTACTCTAAGCCCAGCCAGGGCACTGACACCTACCGGGCACGTGTTACTGTTTCCATCACTACAGGTGGGGAAAGGCAATGTGGTGTGTGCCTGGGGATTGCACACACGGCGCATGTGGTGATGACATAGCCCCAGGGAAAGTGCCTCATGAAAGTGGGACTGGGCTGGATGCAGTGGCGGTGGGTCAAGCACTGCGTTCTGGGATGGGGTAGCAGTGAGACATGCCCATGACACGGCCATAGCTGCTGCAACAGAAGGAGGCTTTTGTTCCCCCATGTTCTCCCCCTGCTACAGAAGGGGGTAGTGGTGTTCTGCTGGGTCCATATGACCAGTGCTGCCACTCCCAGACTAGAGACCGGCAGATGTACCTATTGTAGCGGCCACAGTTAAAGGAAAAGAAACTCCAAAACTGACCTGCCCCACCATAAGGGGCCCCGGGTGTCGCAGTGTTTCAAAGTTAAGGTTTCCCAGACTCCAAGAGCACCAACCAGAGCCTGGGGACACCCTTTCCCCACTGTGGCCCGGGAGCTTCCCCACTGAAGCGGTGATGCAAGCATGCACAATGCCAGCAGCCTGGCAGTGGCTGCAATAACAGCAGCATGGCCAAAGAGAAGCCCAGGGACTCTGGGGGTCTCCCCAGGCAGAGAGGGCTCAGAAACGGTTCCCTTTGCTACCCTGTACTGTGAGAGCCTGTGGGGAGGAGCAGAAAATGCTCCCAAATGCTCTTGATTGGCCGTCGGTGGAGCAATGAGCGTGACCTCTATGCATATTAATATCCCACGTGTGTTTGCAAATTAGACAGTTCACAAGACCCCCAGGAGACCCGTTCCTCACAAATTTGGAGGTATGGCTGTATTACCTTTAAAAGTCACACAGCTTTTGCAGCAAGACACCTTCAGTGTATCAGCTCTCTTCTTTGTATCAGTGGCTAGATTACTAACAGATAAAAATCAGTGTTCGACATTTCCATATAAACACTACATTGTATTATATTTTAGCAAAATTTTTCTTAAAGATAGATCTCTGAATAAGTATAAAAGTTCTTTTGGAACTCATCTGATGTTGTCTGTATACTGTGATCCCAGGGATACTTTGGTTTGCTGTTAATAAAGGTTTGAGAACTATGAAAGGGACCCCATCTGATGGTATACGTAAAAGGGCACATTTAAGTTCTAAGTGAAGCATACTGCATTTCTTAATCAAATCATTGTTTCTCAGCAGTTACATTATAGTGAAAAGCAGGATGAGTGTACCACACTTGTTTTAGAAATTTATTAATAGAATTTGCTTATCTTTCTTTACAATGAATACAATTGATTCTTTATAATGAAAATTTATCACAAAGACGATTCAATATCCAGCAGCACAAGTAGAAAGTTGAAGGAAGAACTTCTTTTGGATGCTGCCAGTCGGACCTATTTCAACACTCACTGCTTTTGGTCAGTTTTGAGTCATAAATTTTCATAAGATTACAAGTGAAAGATTGCTTGACAGCTCTACATTCAGAGTTACTGGGGCTTAGGTTTTCCGGAGGACTCTTGGATTTGGGGGAAAAAATGAGGAAGTTATTTTAAAGTAGTATGAGTCCAAGTTTTAACATATTGCATTATGGCACAAATCAGCAATTAAAGTTTTTGCACAGGCATATACCAAAACACTACTGCAAATGTTTATGTTCTATAATAATTAGTATGGAGCATATAGGATCATTCCAAACATTGACAGGGTATGGCCAGACCTGGCATCAAGTGCATTTACACATCATTCCTCTTACAGAATCACCAGAATATTCTGAGTTGGAAGGGACCCACAAGGATCATTGAGCCTAACTCCTAAGTGAATGTCCATACAGGGATTGAACCCATAACCTCGTGCCATGAGCACCATGTTTTATCTAGCTGAGTTAATCTCAAAGTCTTGTCATCTTTCATTTTTGGTGGTTTTTGGTGTTTGGTTTTTTTATAACCAACTCCTCATCCCATCATCCCATTATCTAGACCATGTCAAGGAGTTCCTCATCCAGTCTTTTCTTGAACACCTCCAGGGATGGCAAATCCACCACCTCCCTGGGCACACCACTCCACTAACGGATCACCCTCTCTGTGAAAAAGCTCTCACTAGCCCGTCAGGGTTCCTCTGAAAGGCCTTTATTTCCCTCTGGCAGTTCGACATTTGGTCCCAACTTGGTATCATCTGCAAACTTGCTAATGGTGGACTCAATTACCCCCTTCCTATCATCAATGAACAATACCAGGCCTAACACTGATCCCTGTGGGACTCCACTAGTGACCACCTGCCAGCTGGATGTGGCACCATTTACCAACACTCTCTGGGCTCGTCCCTCCAACCAATTCCTAACGCAACACAAGATGCTCCTATCCAATCCACACTCTGAGAGTTTCTTCCAAAGCTTACCACGGGAAACTTCGTTGAAGGCTTTACTAAGATCCAAGTTCACAACATCCACAGCCTTTCTATCGTCAACAAACATTACAAAAAAAGAACACTTATTTCTTCTGAGAAAAATTCTCCCCTTCACACTATATAAATCTAGGCTCAGAAGAAATAAGCCGGCACTCACAAAGACAGAATTAGACCCAGAAAAAATTCCTTTGTGTTAACAAACTTGATTATGATGCTAATGTGCTTAGAAAAAGGAAACTTATTTGATCGCACTGCTCAAGGGAGAAAGTCTGTACATCTGCGTGTCAATATGTGACAGACATTTCTGAAAGTCTCTTCTTGGAGGCAAAATTTAGTGTTTTGTCTTTGCTACCAACTAGTTTTCCCCTTCAAAGAAATTTCAGTTTTATAACATAAAGTGAATTGATTTGCTTTTATGAGTTACTCTAGGGTCTGGGTTTTAAAACCTGAATTAATAACATTTATTAAGTAGTCAGAATATTTATAAAATTATTAATATCATGTTATCATGCATAATAATTCATTTCAAGGAAGTATTTATTCTTTTAAAACTAATTCAACTTGCAAATATCTCTGTTTTTTGAAGCAATAAACTGCTCTATATGTAGTAACTGTTACTATTGTTAGTAATATACAAAGTAATGGAATCTTCTTAAGGTATACCCTATAAATACTGAATACCCTACAACAGAGAGGAAAGTAACCCAAAGTCTTTTGTTAGAGACATCTCAAGGCACTATTTTTCCACCTTTTCATCTCATGGTGTACTTCTACTTATTTTACATATGGTGTAACCTCAGCAGTTTTTAGTTAAAATTCAGCTCTCATAGTCTAGTTTATTTCAGCTCAAAGGTAGACAAATGATAATATTCTATCAGAGATAGTCCTTCTATTACACAGGTCTTGAACCACTGTTTATATATTTACTTATCTTCAAATGTGTTTCAGCCCTTATTTGCTTAACTAAAACTACTTCTTGTGTTATTCATTATGTCATTATTTATTCATTATTTCATTTAAAAAAAATAAAAAACCAAACCAAAACCGAAGCCACTAGAAGATTTCTTGTAAGTACTAGATATGGATTTTTTTTATCTTTAGGTCATACGTTCAGATAGATCTTGACTGATGATGACCAAATATTGTTACAATATGAGGTCAGCTAAGTGAATTTGTGTCATTGTAGCAGCAAAGAATATGTTCATATCCCAAAAATTCTTCTCTGTCACCACATAAACAGAAGGATCTGGTAGCTAAACAGCACTTTATTTTGATTAAGCATGTAAAGTTACATTTATGCATCTCTAGTTTGTTAGCTTTTTTTTTTTTCCACATGAGAATATGAGATGCATCTTTAAAGAACATCAACCATTAGTTTTTACTCATCACAATTATTAATTTTCATTTGTCTCTGCTTCTGTAGGAGCACAAGCAGTGCAAAGGGGCTAGTGACCGTCTCTCCGTGAAGTGCATTGATGGGTCCTGGCAGAATAGCTTCTTCAGTTTTCATATTTGCCTGTTATCTCCAATTATAAGAATAAATAGTGTGTTGTATCCTGAACACCTGTTATGATTTATCAAAAGAATTGCAAGTCTGATAGAAGGGAAGATTTAAATGTTAGGAGGGCTCTTTCTTAGGAAAACAGTCAGAAGGAACTGTGGTTGGAGGAAATCTGGGATG
>WEKX01021534.1:0-26744 GCA_013390025.1 Pitta sordida
TCACGTGGTCCCCGGGAGGCTTGTGATTTACGCCCTTCTTGCTGCCTCTTGCTCAGCTGACACATTGCCACAGTCGCAGCCTTAGAAAGGTTTCTGCTCTCATACTAAAAATAATGGAACAACCCCAGTCCAGGCAGATTTACAAGAAGTTAACAGTCCAATCATTTCAGTGCATCACATACGTGATAGGATTTGGGGAACATAATCCATTTGTTTTCATTTCAGCTTTTCCCTCTATTTTCCCCCCCCTATCACTTACTCTCACCAACAGGTCTGTTGAAATGCAAAGCAAATGCATTCTAAGTTACAGCTTTTTGAAACCCCTGCCATCAAGTAAATACCCGCAGATATGCTGTGGTTTAATTACTTGTTGGTTTATTTGCAGAACACCGCCAAGGAATGTGTTTGTTTCTTCTCTTTGTGTACACAGTATTTACCATTACCTGGTACATCAGATCAGGTGTGTTATGGGAACAAACTGATTCTGGCAATGAAGTTTGGAAGTCACTGTGTAGATCCTGTTCCTCACATGTCTGTAGTTATTAGTAAATACTATGCCTAGCCTCAGTCAATATATGCCATTTGCACGTGAGATACAAAGATAATTTGTTTTCAAACTGCTGAAAACTGATTTCTTTCAAAACTCACTTCAGAGTACTCAACGAAGTTCTGTCAACTTTATATAAATGTCATTTAAATGATGCCCAATGCAGTAATTCAGGGCCAGTGCTTTCATATTTGGATGATACCTCACCTTTCTGCATTGTTCACCTCTACACTGAGTTTATAGGGGAGGATGAGTGGGAGGAGTGAAAAGGCTGCTATAATGAAATTTAAAATAACCAAAAGGTGGTTTGAATTTTCCTTATTTCCTGAAAAATTAGTGCACTGCCTGGAAAATCCAAGAAAACCTGATCTGTAACTCCAGTGGAAACCTTGACATCTATTGTCCAGATAGGAAAAATGTTACTTTTCCTCTTCCAGACATGCTGCTAGCAGCAACCCAGCTGAATGCTTTGCAGAGACTGGAAGGCCACTGGAGACCATCTGCCCTGGCTTCCTGGATGACACAAGCCATGGAATTTCAAACCCTGTAACTCTTGCTACAGCAACAAGCACACCCATCAGAAAGACATCCCTTCTTGATTTAAAGGCTTCCAGTGATGGAGATCCACAATGTTCCTGGATAAATTTTTCCAACCTTGTTAAATAAGCTCATTGTTCAAAATGCAGCCTCCCTCCTGCTTCAAGTGGATCCTCCTTCTTCTGTTTGTTGGCTCAAGTTATGCCTTCATTTATCAGAGTAGAGAAAACTCCACAACCACAATCTTTTGACTGTGACAAAATTGTACCCTGTGAACAAGGTGCTTGTCACAAAGAAGAGCCTGAAGTTTTAAAATCTTTGGATGCAAAGGAGTTTTGTATTTACTTTGGTTTATCCTGTCTCTTAAACAGTGTATGGGAATAGTCTCTATACAGACACTGGGTCAAGCTTTACAAGAATAGAATATTCTTTACAAGAATAGCTGATATCTGGCTCAGGCTTCCCAGCCTTTAATACTGTCATTACTATTATTTTAAGAGCTAACAATCCTTCACTATGTTTCAGCTCCCTCCACCATGCCATAACTGGGCAGATGAAATACTAATATGAGCAGCCAGTATATTCATTCCTCAATATCAGAGAGGCACGAGACTGACAAACATTTGATCCTAACTCCAGGAGACACCACTCAGTGCAGGAACCCCCTCAACCTGCTTCATACTTTGTGTCCCATCCCGTTTGGAAATTAAAACTATGAGAGTAAGAAGAGGCTGTTCATTTTCCCAACCTTTTGTACAGAAATAGTGTTGGGCAGTATAATAAATTTCTTGGGAAATCTCCACCTCTTTTGTTTATGAGTAATGTGAGTTATTTTCATATTTATTTTAAAGGACTTATGAACTTCCTTTCCACTTCCTGCCCTAAAAAACTTATGAGAAGTTTGCTGTTAACATTTTGATATTTATTTTAGTGTGCTATTTTATTTTATTTATATTTGTGTAAGTCATTCACAAAAATTAGTCATTACCTTCCCTGTCCCATGATTGGTTTCTTTGATTAGAGCTGCAAAGGCGGAATTAGGAACCTTACACAGAAATTAGAAACGTTTCAGTCACTGCTTGAAAAGTCCCACAAAATCCAGACACTTCCACTGCTCCATAAATAGTTATTACACTGCCAATACTCCTGCTGCTTCAGGCACATGCATGAAAAAATGGATGCAAAAGCCTTCTGGACAGGCCTGGATTGAAATCAGTTTCCATCACCTGCTCAGGAAGGTCAGGGTGTGGACAGTCAGCTGGCACTCCTGAGAGCAGCATTTAGACTGACCTTGGGCTTATTCCTGCCACCTTGGTCACTGGCACCCCAAGGAGCGAGGGAACAGAGCCATCAGCTACAGCCACTTGCTTCTCCTCCCTGAGAGTTTATAAACTGAGGTGCCACTCCGTATTTCTCATGCAGAGGCACCCTTTACAGATAGCACTCCTTCTGCATTTAGGGCTTATTCTGGAAGTGTTTGACTAATGCCTGAACCCGGTTCAAATGCATTCCCAATGCTGACATTTGGGCATGCTTCTGTCCAGTATTTTCTCAGGCAAAACTCCATTGGCTTTGCAAAGCATTTTGCTTCAGCAAGAACATCAGGTTTGACCTTTCAATTGCACAGTGACAATTAATAACAGCTCAAAACAGAGATTTTCTCTTCTTTTTTTTTAAAACACAATAAAAAATCCAGTCTATTACAGAATGTTTGCTGCCACTGAAGCTTTTTTCTCCCAAAACCAACAGAAATGAAGTGTTTTTTCCAAAGCTGCTTCAACATCTCTTGAAGAGCCTCTTCAGAGCTCAAGAGCTATTAAATCAGCACCTTTCGGAGTGGCTACGCTTGCATCAAATTCAGCAGCTGATTCAGTATGATTCCCACATACATGAATGCAGCTCTAATTCCAGCTATACATCTAAGCGTGTCTGTGAGGGAGTGAGAGCCGAGCTCCTCTATCCGTCGGTAAATGTTTTTTTTCCCCTTTCGACCTTCAGACAAGCAAAGGAGATGGTGTGGTTTGGAGTCCAGTCTAATTTATCTCCTCTGTAAATCTTGTGAATTGCTATCTAAACAACTGTTCTGCAAAGCAAACCCTCTGACTGATTGGTCCCACGTGTCACAGAGCCAGGTCACATAGGTATCTCTTTCCCGACTCTCTGAATAGGAGACAGAGGCCAGCATAAATTTCATGCCAAATCTATGTTTATTTAATTACAATATTAACTACAGGTGACAATGAAAGCTGCCACTGAAAGGAGGAAGGTGACTTTATACTGTAGAGGAGACCAGGTGAGTAACTATAAATTTATGAGCTAATCCATCATCTCATTCCGTTCATTCATCCAGTCACACTTTTTTATTTTTTAATTCTGACATTTAAGTCAGAATCCACTTTCCAAAAGCTCCCTCATCTTTCCAGTGGCTGGAAAAGAAATACTAAATTATGCCAGATCACCCAGCTTAGCCCAGTGATTGCCTGCACACTTGAACAAGAGGCACTTTACCTCCTCTTTCAGACTCGCCTGTTCTTGAGACCTGGGTAAAATTTTGGCCCCTTGGAAGTGAGAAGAAATATTCCACTAACATCATCATCAGAAAGGTTTCCCTCCTCATATGCCCTAGCTAGAAAAGCAGCATCTCTGAGTAGTTTGGGGTTTATTTCTATCTTCATTCTCCCCCAGGCTTGCTAATATTTCCTGTTTCTGCTGTGCTTTTATTGCTATTTTTTGATCTCTCTACTTGATGATGCCACATTTTGGTAGCACCCGAGTATCCTGAGCCATCAAATTACCCCAGATTGAGAGCACTCACACAGAGGATGGGTTTCCATCTGCCCTTTCTTTGGGAGTAACCAACTCTGCTTTGACATAATTTCCCCCCAAGTGATTTCAGGATAAATTGATTTCACGGGAGTTTTTTGTTGGTTTTTTGTTGTTGTTGTTGATTTGGGTCGGGGTTTTTTTAGTATGAGGTATACATATTGGGTTTGGCAGAGCTGAAGTCTTGAGATAAGACAGTGTGGTATTAGGTTCACAAGTTTTCCAAAGAGGAAGATTTTGCAGTGTCTCCCACTGATGGTCAGACCCTTTACTGCATTTGGAAGACCTTGTGTGTTTAGATCCTTTTGCTAAATAATCCTTTATTTTTCAGCTGTCTCTCCCCAGTTCCATAGACACGCAGTTGTAATTGCCTTAATTAGCTCCAAAACGAGCCTTGTGTTGTCCATAATTAAGCAAGAGGTGGTTGTTCCCTATTTTGATTAACATCACTTGGAGTAGCTACCAAAGGACTGGACAGCCCCATGTGCACACTAACCATGTCAGCACCTAGTGCAGAAGAGCTTTAGAGATCAGAGCGTCCAGTTACCTCCTGTAAGGGCATTGTTAATGTTTGTGAAACCAAATAAATTTAATTTGGTCATTTCTATCTCCTTCTGAAATTTCTTCTGCCCACATTGCACTACAGGAGGAAAAGGGTTACAGAGCTAACAAGTGTTAGAGTGAGGACGGGCTCACTGGGCTGATGGACTTACAGAAAGCACAGAGTGCCGAAAATACTGCTAAACCAACATCCAGCCTGAAAGTTTCTTCTCAATTCTTCTCCTTTCCATTCCAGACTGTGTTCATCTCTCTGCTTGCTGCCATACTATCTTTTAATCTTTTACCAGTTCCTTGTAAATCTTGGTATCATTATAACAACAGACCTGAATCATGCTAAGACACACATCTTGGCAGGACCGAGAGCTCCAAAACAGGAAGTCTTTAAGATAAGTCCATAGCTCAGAAAGTATCACACAGAGGCCCCAGTAACTCCTGAGCTGTAGAATTACCAGGTTTGCCAAAAGCAACAGATTTCCTTCTGATCTCAGAGCAACTGTTTCCACACAAATCACATGTGGAGACATTTTACAGGGGTTATGTTATCCATGCCTCTTCTGTTTTCTCCTTGCATAGATTCTTGTATTTTGACACTCCTTCTCCTCCCATATAAATGACCTTGTAAATTAAATTTATAGCTTCTCAACTGGGGTCAGATCAGTACAGTTTGTTCTAGTTTGGAATATGGAGTAGGAAGGAGTGTTCTTAATGGGTTTAGGATAGACATTAGTGCTTGGGAATGAAAACAGGCTCCACCAACCACTAGAACAACAAACTGAGAATTGGGAATCCCTTATTCTCCCTTGGCTGGCTGAATGAACAAATCATGAAGTCTTTCCGTGGCTCCAGTTCAGCCATCAGTAAAGTGGAAATTCGATCATTCCCGTCTACTTTAGAGAGAGCTGATCTGCATTAAGCACTGACGTATGGACACAGAAACGGCTACAAACACATGAATCCAGTCTCAGTGGTAACTGGTACCAGTTAAATGAACTCACTGTTCAGCCCAGCACTGCTGTCATGCTCTGGGCATGTTGTTTCTTACCCAACCAAGGCTTATCAGAACCATCTTTGGAGCTGGCATGCCCTTCGCCTTGTTACCGTGTGCTCCATGTGCTTTCTCCATTTCCTACAGGCAACTCAGCAGTGCTGCAGATACGGCAGCTTTGTTCACCCTCAGAAATGGAAAAACATCCTAATAAAATATTATAGCAACCACTGGCCGTGTCCTGTGCCAGCGTGTAAAGGCTTCAGGAGAACGGACAGAACGTTTGTACAACTCTCCCTGTAAAGATGGTTTGCCAGGCTCCAAATTTCCACCCCTTCACTACTTAAAGATGCCTCATTTCATATACTATTGCTATTGGTTGTACAATGCTATTCATCACTGCAAAGTTATAAGACAACCCAATAAATTATCTGACTATACAGACACAATGTTGAGAGAAATGTTGAAATGCAGGGAGTATGAGAAACAAACTTAAGTGAAGACCAGAACTCAATAGACAAAAACTGCACAGGCAGTTTTGTCACTGCAAGTGACAAATCCTGACAATGATTCATAAGAAGTTGAACATGGTTTTTTCTCAGCATCTTTCCAACCCCAGATGATTGCAGCATTTTGGCTGCCATTTTCCTGCTAAAGAAGGCAAAGTTTAGTAAGCAGGACACAAGAGCTGGAGTCAGCACACTTGGGCTTTATCCTTGGCTATACCAGTGACCTGCTGCTTGACTTATTCCGTCACCCCATGGAATCAACCAGCACCTCTGAGCCTTGGTTTCTGTTCCTACACTTGGCAGGTCCTACGAGCAGAGCTGTCCCTACATGTGCAATATGGGGAATGCATAACAAATTCCCAGTCTTGGCCAAGGGCCTGAGCATCCCCAAATACCAAAATATGTCAAATTTTTCTTACTAAATGTCAAAGAATGCACTCTCAGAGGAATCAAATGTTTGGCAGAGGATCCTGTAAAGAAATGTCATTTTTCCATTTTCACTTCCTCTCTCCTGTTCACCTTTCCACTTTGTATGCAATTCTTCAAATACTCATCAAAAAAAGTAAGAGTCATTCATTGCTTATCTTTCAGGCCTGGTACAGGTACAGTCCTTACTCAGGTAACCTATATAATTATAGATAATCTAAAAGTTAATAGCTGCTTTTTTGAAGCCCCCCATCGTGGCTGGTGTTTAATATATCCTGCAGTTTGCACTGATAAAGAACAAAAAAATAAAAAGAGCAGTCCAGTACCTTCCAGCCTTTTCCGTGTTCTCTCCTGCTTTCCTCTGCTGGTCTTCTTTGGCTCATGGTTTCAATTCCTGGGAATAAAAAATGAAACACTTAAAAATTACGTGATCAGAATGGTCAAAATATGTACTAAGGAAGTGACATCATGTGATTCACTGGAAAATTCAGTTTCATGAGGGTTACGCCAAAAAGCTCAAATCTGTCCCAAGACATACGCCACAACATGAGTGTCTGCACTGCAGGAAGGTGTTCATCCCGCACTCCAAGCCAGGGGCAGTTTGGGGCACGTTTGGAGGACAAATCAAATCTTTGTTGCTATTATGACTCCATCCCTTAAATCTGACAGAAGTCTAGACATAATATAAATAACCAAGAGGAAGAAATAAGGCAGAATGCAGGTGAAACAGTCACAGGCTGTGTGATTACACCACCCCTCTATCTTTCACAGTGAACATGCATTATATACCTGTGTGTTTGTGTTCACAAACCACATCAAACGGACAGGCTTCAGTCCTTTCACAGGGTACATGGGGGCCACCAACACCCTGACCCTTAGACTCAGCTTTATAGTGGGCTTTTGGTTAAAGCTGGGCTTAAGACAAACAGGGCTGAAGGCATCTGAAAAAATCCTGTTCTTCAGCAGTGAGGTCATCTCCCGTCCCATCTCTAGTAGGTGAGTTGTGTAACAGGAAAATCCAAGTTGAAATATTTCAACTGCCAAACATTATGAATTCTTTGTTTTGCTTTGGAAACAAATGCACAGTAGAGACCAGAGTCACAGAGCAAGACATAACAAAGGCTTTGTTTGTAAGGGGATGGAACCACTGCTCTCTGGTCAGGGAGGAGGTTGGCTGATGTGTTTTCCATAATAGTCAATTGAACAATCTCAGCACTCAAGCCTGGCCAAATACTAATCTGCTGAATTTATTACATTTGGGTTTTTAAATTAAAATCACCATCTGTAAATCATATGGCAAACAGCACAGAACATGTGACAAGAGGGAAAAAAAGCACCCCATGAAAAGGTGGGCAAATTCCACTTGGTTTGAAGAGCCCATAGAACTGTGATACTGCACATTGAACATTTTCTTGCTGAACAAAAAGCCTAAGAGCTTAATGAGCTTATTTGTTAAAAACCTCTCTGTTCACCTCAGTAATGGGCTGTGCAGCCCAGGTCTGGAAATGTAGTTGGTTTGACCAAAGTGATACTATCAACTGAGCAAAGCCAGATTTCAGAGGAAAAATGCCATGGTAGCCAGAAACAATACACATACACACAGAAGAAAATCCTAGCCAGGGTTTGGCGGGGAGAGGGGGGTTGTTTTGTTTTTATGATTTCTGCTCTTACCATCATAAATATTCCCAGAACAACAAAAGCTGGTTCAACATTGCAGCTACACTATCTGAGGAGGGTAAATTCCCAGGCCACTAAGCACAAGGAGCTGGAATTCTGCAGGCCCACCATGTCACCCAGCATTCCTGGTCATTCCTGGTGGTGACCTCATGGTCTAATTCCTATTGTTTCAGTCAAGGCTTACACCTCTTTTTCTCCTTCATTACAACTCCTAGACAAGTGGTCTCTTCAGAAAAGCAGCCTTCTGCCCACACAGCAGGTCTGTTCATCCTAAACCTACAAGGCATGAACCCCACCCCATTACCCACCCCGTGCTTCCAGTTTGGCTTGGGCCAAACTATATGTTGGATTTAATCCCTGCACAGAAATGGAAATGGGTTTGGAAAGTGTGGAAATGTCACACTGCACATGCACACAGAGGTGCAAATTACCTGCACAATGAAGTGGGGTAAAAGTGGCCTAACAAAACACTTTGAGAACAAGCCTGTTGCCAGAGACACTTTTTCATTAACCTTCAGTCCAAGTGTCTGCAGGTCATATCGGTGAATATCTGAATTCATTTTTTAGTCAGGGTATCATACAACAACTGATCCTGTCTTAGAAGAACTGGGAGTTACCCAGCTAGTCTGCCATCCGTAATGTGAACATAGTATTTCACACAAGTTTTCAGTATTGTTGACACCCACTTCAAATTTAAGAGATCTGACAGACCTTTATTCTTTTCAGATGTAGGACTAGCAGAAATGAAATAATTTCCACAAAATGGTGCTGCTTCTATCTATTCAACTGAGGCATTAGCACAGCAAGAGCAGGGGTAGAGGGACCTTTGTAGAAAAGCCTCTGAACAAGCATTTATCCAATAATGACAAATTCTTGCTAAAACTTAAATAACAAAAAATTTAAATGTTTTAAATTACATTTTAAATAGCATTAAGAGCTACATGTTTTTATTGTTGAGATTATATAGCAAAGTACAGTGGTAAATGTCCCCAGCTGTTTTGTGGGAAACCCGGGTTCGATTCCTGTCAGGGAGACAGTGTTAAGAGTTGGACTCGATGATCCTTGTGGGTGCCTTCCAACTCAGAATATTCTGTAAATCAGAGCACTGAGTAGATCAATGCCACTGTAACCAACACTCCCTGAACTGACAGCTAGTTCCTGACAGCAGGAACTCTTCCATACAAACCAGCAGGAATACTGCCTTAATTCTTGTCTTTAATCAGTTCTCTGAAATTACTAATTCATCTAGAATTGGCAAAAAGATTAGGATTTGAAAAAGAAGGAAAGTCTCTTCCTTTTATACTCCATGAATGAACATGAAAGAGATTAGTTATGAGAGAACGACACCTAATAATTCTGAAACACTGAAGACTATGATAACCAGAGGCTGACCTTTTAATTTCTTAACTTCTATATTTAACATTTTAGTTTTACATGCCAAGTATCTTCAGATAAATATTTTTTTCCCTATATAAACAGGAGCATTAAGATAAACATTTTGGTGGTCTTTTTGTGGATTATAGATTAATTCCAAATTTTATCTAAATACAGTGCAGGATGATGAGTAAAAAAATAGTAGGTAGCTAATGAAAAGAGATACATTTTCCATCTTTTTCCGGCATCATTTAAATTCTAGGAAATTCTGATGATTACTGTTTTGTTAAATTGTTGAATATACACATAGGGATAATACTTAAGTAAAAAAGGTCAGGAGCAAAGAAAACATTTAGTAGAAATACACCAGTAAACATCAAACTTTCAAGTGGCTTATTGTGTAGGTTGTTCAGATCAGCACCTCGTTACTGATCACATTCAAACCCAGAAATATGTCTGTGCCGTTCCCCGCTTTCCCAGAAAACAGCATGGACTCTCAGAGTTCTCCTGCCTTCTCTGCTCCTCAGAGGCAGGTAAGCCCCACTGGGGAGTTCTTCCCCCTCCAAGACAGGTGAGAGGTGTCTGAGCAGCAGCCTCCTGCTCTTCACTTAGCGACTTTTTGTCGCTCCATCTCTGGTGGTGTTCGTTCACATGTACAAACACAGTTCCCTTTCCTCTCTTGTAAACCCAAAGATTCTCTACCATGTTGTCTATCTCCTTGCTTCAAACATTTCCCCTGCAGCAATCACTCCCACTCCCAAGGAAACCACAGGAGGAGTTAAAGGAACTGTTTCATTGCCACTGCCAATATTTCACATGATTTTGCAGGAAGAATGTGCTCCCCACTGCTGGAATGTTTGCTTCCTTCCATGGGTGTGCACCAACCTTAGCAAAGGTAACTACAAGCAGAGGGATGTGCAGCATTTGGAGCCTGGCTGGTTTTGTTTTTATCTGCTCTGTGGAGCAGGGAGAGTTACCGAGATTGACATTTGTGTTTTTAAATTGACATTAACATAATGGAAATGGTGTGTAACTCCCATCTCCTCAGCCACTGAGGGTCTGTCAGCCTTAGTCAGTGTCCCAACGCCCTCTCACTCATCCTCCTTCAAAGTAAATGAGTCGTTCTGCATCTGCTGTTTCTTCCAGAGGCAAATACCCAGCAGGGTCCTCCTTCCCTCTAACTCACCCTCGTCCAGAGGTTTGTGTTTTAGTAACTTGAAACATCCTGTAAAATCTATCAGGATTAGTTTCCAGTATAGAAGCACTTGTACTTGATCCAAGCCAATCAAATGTTCCTCACATACTAAGCCCCAGGGCTTAAGTGAGCACACCCAACATATTAAGCAAAAATGACCTCCTTAGTTCAGCTACTACATTCTCCTTTTTGACCCTTTTTGACACAATTTTGGCTGGGACAAGACAGAGAGTTGAAGCCATTGTGAATAGGCCAAAAATAATATAGTTAAGTGTGTTTCTGATGTCACACCAGGATGTTATATCCTTAGACAAAAAAAGCTGGGCTTAGTTGGAACAGGACATTTTTTACATACTAGTAAAATGGGCTTTTTTTTATAGATAACATTTTGCTTTCAGACTCGTATTTCAGTCTTTCCCAAAGGATTTAGTAACCAAATTAAGGGGTTTAGGAGTTGATATTATAACCAAATACAAGTCAGAACTTACAAGTCATATATGACCTGGCAGTCCGGGGGTTATGGTGAGTAAGAAGGAGGACCACAGAAAACCAAAGAACAGGAAACTTTCAGTCTGGTGTTGATGGAAAAGCTTTGGATTAGATGGATGCAGTACTGAATAACTTATTTCAAAATCAAACAGCTCCAACAGAAGTTTCTGAGCCCTTTATAGTGGAAGATGTATAATGTAAGAATTCAGTCTCGTTTTGAGTTATATACAGCAAGGACTGTGTTTACACAGCTCCACAGAGTGACTTCCCCTCCTTCCATCCACAGGCTCCACTGACTGACTGACTTCCTCAATTTCAAAAACCAGTATTTATTATTCCATGAAAGTTGGTTTGATGCTCAGTTTGCCCAGATGCCCCAGCAATTTGATGGAATTTCTGGAAGCTCATGGATGTATAGTGCTTAAACAACTCAGTCCAGTCCTCTGTTAGATCTTCTAACAGTGGCAATTTCAGAAACATCTGGATACTGACAATTAGAAAATGGCAAAGTTGTTCAGTGGGCTTAAAATCAATACAATCCAACACTCCTCCATTCTTCAGGAAGGGTCTTCAAACTGGAACACGGCACAAGCATGAGTTTCTATTGCTGACAGATATTAATAAATAATGGGTAATAAATTAAATGGCTCAGAAATGAGTATTCACTACGAGGATGTCCTGCCTTAGCTCCAGTATCGTCTTGGATTCAGGTGAATAGGAAGTTAACTTTAAATCTGACCACTAAAATGCAACACAATTTGCCAAAGAAAAAGGAAGCTGAGAATAGGAGCTGAACATGTAATGTAACACTAATAACAAATCTAAACTTTGACCAAGGTTAGCCCTTTAATTTCCATTGGAATAAAAGCAAACCGATCTCCAGGGTAAAATGAACAACACAGAAAATATTATAAATTGGACAAAAAGTCCAAATCTCACTGGGGAAGCTGTACATGCAGTTCCCATTCGCATTAATTATAAGTATTTCTCTATGAAAACATGTGTCATCAGTTGCTACAGCTCAACTGATGACTGGCAACACAGTGACATGCTTGAGGCTAAAATCTATCCAGAGGGAGCCTCATGTGCTGGCTAATGTATTAAAAGACATGAATTTCAATTAATATTTAGGGAGTTGAGGTTAAATGACAAATATTTAAAAGAAAAGCTGATAAAAATTAAGATACATTCATCTCAAGGAGCAGAGTCCTCCTCACCCTTTCTCTCTGGGGTACACCTGCTCTGGTCACCTTTAGCCTTCCCTGGATAGGCTTCTCAGGACAAGGATGCAAGAACCCCAGCTCTGCTCTCCCTGTGAGGTAGAAATGAGTTACCTAAAGTCAAAATAATCTAGTCCTATGTAATTCCAGACTAATATCAAAGAGATAATAGTCACTCCCTCAAAGCTCAGACTAACACATATTAACAATCTTTGGGATCAAGCCCATGTAGTGACTATTTTTCTTAAAATAACAACTCAGGTACAAGGCATTTGAGATCCACTTCCTTATTCCAGGCAATAATTGGATACATATTACCATATAATTACAAAAAAAATGTTTCTTTATTTTAAAAATATTGCAAGATTCTGCCCAAGTGTAAAAAGAAGGAAAGCACTATTTTATTTCAAAACCTCCATGAAATTTTTCTGGTCTTAACTTTGTGGTTTTCTGATAGGACATATATTCCCAGATATCAGATGTTAAGAAATATCAGATCACATTAAGAGGCAAATTAACTTGATTTTCTTCCCAGATCTAGATCACCTGACCCGGACCACAGTTACTAAAGCCAATCTCCCATTGTAACATAAAGATCAGCATTTGCTGATTCTACTGGTTTTTGCCATACTCCGCCTACAAATTTGCGTCACAACCTCTGAGAAAACACACAGTGTTTGGAAACATGCAGAAATTGCATAGTTGGCTGTCATTCTCTGAACCTAATTTATAGATTAATTTAAATATTCCAGATGACTTCTTGCTTAAAATCTTTCCCGAGCAGAGCACAGCAATAATGCAGGAGGCCTTGGAGTGGGAGAGACATTTGGACTGAGACCATGGTCCAACTGAGCTACTGGAAGCAGCACAGGGTTACTCTTTGGAGGAGGGAAAGTTTGATGCAGAAGGGGAATGGAGGGCAGCCTCGAACAGGGATTGGTGTCAAGGGAGAATCCTGCTGCAAGGAATAGAGTGAGCCCAGAAACTGTCTCTCTTTTTATTGCTATTTATAATTATAAATAACTGACAGTATGTTTTAGAACTTTCCTTTCACAGCAAAGTCCCAAGGTCATGGGAATCACCACTGCCACAAATAGATGAGTAACACAAAGAGATGAACACCTGCAGCTGTGCAGGGTCTGTCAGCTACAGGCTCCCATTCCTTCACTCCCATCCACCTCCTCCCAACGCTCCTCACTTTCACTGGGAGGTGAGCACCACCTCAGCACTAGGCTCTAGCAGCACTGGCATACTTATGAGTAAATCCAGGTTCACAGCGTGCTGGGACACCACGTTTGCTGCTTCCCTGTGAGATCCTTGGGGCTTAATCCAGGCATCCATTTGACCTGTGCTCCCTGCTGATGCCAACACCACTGTGATTGCCATGAGGCCCTTTGCTGTCAGCTGGGCTGGGACTGGAGCCCAGCACAGACAACACTTCCTGAGGAACAGCCTGCCTGGAAGACAACTTCAGCTGAGGCCCTCACAGTTTCAAGGAAAAAGGGAGCAGGCCAGGAGAAAATGACATCTCCTCTGAGTGATGGCAAGGAGAGAGCACAAGTAGCAAAGAGTCCTGATTGTAACAGTCAGGCTTCCCTGGGGGTCTGGCTCCTTTGCTGGCCCTCACCCTCTAACCTTTTTTCTCCTGCAGATTCCAATCCACGCATCTTTCCTCACTTGCACTCCAACCCTTTCCCACGCAGCCAGACCAACCCGAGAGAAGATTTTCCTGCCATGTAGAGCTTGCTTGTGTCTCATCCCCATGGCTTCCACAGCCACCAGAGCCCACCTTCCTCTTTCTATGCCAAAGGGAGGTTCGGCTGCCACACAAACATCCTGCAGGCTTTAAAGAGCTCTGCCTCTATCAGCATTCAAATGGGAAAAATACTGCTGGAAACTTGGGAACCATTTAAACTCAAGGGAGTGAGAAAGTACACAAACTGCCCTCCCATCATGTAGAAACATCACCACCTGGGATGGCCAAACCCCCTGGGTCAGTAGAAGGCCCCCTCTTTTTTTCTATAACTTTGACAATGCCTCATATTACATGAGTAATTATAGATAACACTAAATTGATTATCCAGAACACGGTGTTTTGTGGCTGCTCCTGCACAACACAGGGAATCTTGGAATAAAATTTGCTTCTTTTAAAAATAATTTCAATTTAGACAGCTTGCAATGAGCACAGACCTGTGCCAATCCCAGGATACTCTGCCTGCACAAGAATTACTGAAATAATGTAACTTGGGAAGCTCATTAAAAAACAGCTTCTTTTGAATATGTAGAGCTGGTAGGAAATTTTTCCATCTAAAGCAGCCTTTACATCCCCCAGTAAGGTCCCCTCCAAAGCAGGGCTTAGCTTTCCGTAAGAAAACTGCAATTTTTCATCAGAAAGGCTAAAATACACACAACAAAATATTTTCAGCTTTACAAAAACACAGAAATGCCTTAGAAAAATCGAACCTTTCCAACATCAGCACCAGGTACAAACAGCCTGGAAGCCCAGGACTAATTGGGCCACTGTTTGCTGCTGCAGTCATTCCATGGGTGTCTCTGTGTGGCACTAAGCCCCAGCTGAGCCTCCAGTTAAAAATCACAACACCCACCATGAGTAGGCATTATAGCTGAGTGAAAATTTTCCTCAGCACTTTTTCCTTTGTACATGACTAATCAGGATATAACTCAAGGTATTTTTCCTACCCTCTCTTTTTATAGACAGTACAGGCAGTTACATTCTAGTGGAAACTTTACTTCAGCCACTACCCTTCCCAGCAAAGACACACACACGCTCCTTTCCTCCAGTGCCTCCTGAATGGAATAGCTTACTGCAGGTGTCTCTGGTTATTTAACACTCACAGAAGAGCTGCATCCAGCTATGAACAACCCGCAAAAATATCATCACAGTCAGAAACTCCTAATTCTGGATTACATTCTTTGAGTCCCTCTTTTCTTGCTCTGCCTTTCAAAAAAGCCTTGATTCCCCCTGCACCACGACACAGGTTTGCATGTCCCAGGAATTCAGAGTAAACCCCACCACCTGGGACGGCCAAACCCCCAAGGTCAGTAATATGCCCCTTCCTTTTCCTTAGAAGTGTACATGATACTCACTTGCAGTGTTTCACTGGTACTACTTCTTATCTGGCTGCATGAAAGGAGAGGGAAAAAAACCACAGGGGTTTTTTGTAAATATTTTCAACTACTGCATTTTATTCTGTTTGTAAAAAAAATCCAGGAGAAAAGGTACAAGGTTTCTTTCTACTGATCAGCAAATCTCTCTCTGTGGGTCATTTCAAGGAAGTCAATAAGATGGTTTATTCAAAGACAGAGCAGAATAATGTTAGTCTGGGAGTTTCTTTATCCTAGTACAGAACAATACAAATGAGGTGCTTGGAGAGAGACTAAGGATCAGCTTCTCAAAATTGTTTAAGCACAGGTAGGTAACTATTAGGGTTCTCAAAGGTCCCTGCAGATACTAATCATCTGACCCCCTCTGAGAATACAAACATTTGGGATATTCAGATTTCCAGTGGGGCCAGGGAAGCATTCAGAAAAACAAAATACTTTTTCCTGGAACTAATGTAGCATTACCTGATCCCATTAAAGGTGTTAAAGTTGTAAAAAAACAAAAAAAAAACCCAAAAAGCTATTTCACAGGAAAAATAAATAATTATCTCCTGTAATCTTGATAGGCAATGATGAAAAGTAGGGTGATTTTTCTTACAAGACCACGAGCCTACAAACACAACTCTGGAGACACAAAAGGTGCCATTTACTGTAAAACTCTGCAGCAGAGTCAGAGCTTATGATAATGGGGTGAGGTTTTGTTTCTGTGGCTACAAAAAAGCAAATTTTAAATGTGAACCAAACTCTGAAAAATATTTCATACTGTCAGGACTCCAAATTTTGCTGCTTAATTCCATGTTCAAGGCCCAGTTGCAGCCAAAGACAAACAGCTCAGTATCTTACTATCTCTCTGCATTTCTGTATTTGGTGTGCTTACTTCGGAAGTACCATTATCTCCATTCTACAGCTGAATTCTCTAATATTTTCCCCCTCTGTTCCTTAAAGCAGAGTTTGGAAAAGAAAATGCCTAACTATGCCATCAACAAGGGATGTGCCACCACAACAGCCAACCAGCTACACTGGGGCCAGGTAGCAAATACCACCTAAATGCTCCCTTCAAACATCTCTCTGTCTATCCGTGGAGCCTTTTCCTCACACCAGATAAAATTCCAGGCACAGAAAGGAGCTGGCTAAGGGAGGGAAGGAGAAATAATATGGGATTTCCAGTTTCTTTTTCAGTCACTAAGAAAATATCTTTTGAAATAACAACCTTTAAGGTGAAAAAACATTTTTACAGCTCCAAGATGTGATTTTTACTTTTTTTTTTTTTCTTTTTTAAAGCAGCAGAGAACTCCTGAATGCTTTGGTCATTTGTGAGCCCTGGCAGGCTTCAGAGAGGTTCAGAGCTGTGGGATATAGAGTTTTATCCCTGAATCTAGTGGCTTGCTGCAGGGAGACCTGTGGGAGTTGAAGGCACCTCTCTCATACCTCTCTACAGGGTCTGAGCACTGGAGCACCACGGGACTTGGAATGGCAGAACCATCCAGACTGCATCCTTAAATCCAGCTCTTGCCTTCCAGACCCACAAAGCCCAGCCATGTCACAACTGAACTGCCTGAATAACATCTGTCCTTCCCAGAGGACCTTCCTGTACAAGTGCCACAGCCTTAGTGGTGACCTTGGTTTTTTCCATGTCAGCCAAGAGCTGATCCATCCGTTACCACACAAGGACACTTATTTAATGTTGAGGGAGGAGGAAGTGTACCACCTACTGAGTCACCCATGCCACATCCTAACACCTGGCTTTGGCCTTGTTGGGCTTCCAGTGAAACATGAATCCACCTCGAGTACAGCTGTAAAAAAAGTCTATAATAAAACCTCAAACCACACAACACCTTCCTGGATGGGAGGTATATTGTGATCTCCTAAAGTTCATGGATTTACAGAAGAAAAATTAACTTCATCTGCTTTGCTTTTGGCCAGTTTCAGGGGTAACAACTGTGCAGGTCACACCCTAAAGCAAGGTATAAAATTACCTTTCTTTGAAATCAGAAATAAAATCACAGCTACAATTCATTGATTTTTTACATTGACTGCACAAAACTATTGCCAAATCTGCCCGAATGTTAGAAGATTAATCTCCCATGTATTTTAACTCCGAAAATTCATCCAAATTCTTATCATTCTCACAAGACCTCGGAACATAAAATACAGGGGGGTATAAAGCAGAAGTACAGACATTTCTTACAAACTAAATTCTTGCCTGCTGGGCAATGAATCATTTGCCATCCACAGTACACCCCATAGTCGACAAACAAAGCAGTATTTGCCACCCTATTGCAAAACATGGTACAACGTATTTTGGGAAATGATTCTTCATTAAAAAAACATCATCTAGGGCAGCACAATGCCACAAGAGTCCCATGAATGTGCTACATCCTGTGACTGGCTCTGAAGTAAGTGTGAGATCCGTCACAAGACATTTTGGGGGCATGAGGAAGCACACTCTTCTGTAGGGGACATCAGCTCACAGCTGGGCTCACTCACCTTGGGCTTCCGTGAGTGAAACCACAATCCCTGTAACCCTTCTGAGGAGCTCAGCCCCTCGGCAGCTCTCCCACAGGCAGGATGATCCAAGCTCACACCCTTGCAAGGCACTTTCTGCAACCTGCTGCCACATGGTTTCCACAAGAAAATCAAGGTTTATCTACCTAAAACTTGGCTTCCTTCAGGATCCGCTGCTTGAAGAAATGAACCAGCTCCATGCTCAAGCTCAGAGCCCAAAACCACCAATGCACAGTTTGGCAGGAAGAAGAGGGAAGCCAAGGAAGAGAGTAATGACAAGGAGGGATCCTTTTAAAATCTGAATCTCTTGCGTCTTTTAAACTGATGTTTGCAACGTGTAATTTTGAAAAACTTCATGTGCAGAAAGTATCTGCAACAGCTTTACTTTGATATAGAGGGTGTGCAGTGCAGCACCCACATCAGAGCATCACTGCACATGAGGGCGTGGAACCAAGTGAACACAGTTCCAAAAGCAAATCCACCTCCGTACCTACAGCCAGAAAATTGCTTCTAATGCTTCAGTGAGATGCTCCAATGCAGACAGGAACAAGGGAAACCATTCCTGAAAAAGAACAGGGACATGAGCCATTAGTGTCAGCAGTAGGACACTCTCTTTTCTCAGTGCACGCCCTTTTCAAACTGATGGCACCAGAATTAAGTAGCAACAGGCCCCTGCCTCAGTGGGACTACAGCACTGCTTGTCTCCAGAAGAACCAGCAAACCGCAGCAGGCATTTACAATTTCTTTTTTTTTTCTCACTCTATGAAAATAAACTTAAGTTTTCTAAGACACTTGCTGGATTTCCCCATAAGTTTCCAATTTTCTCAGAGAACAATTATTTTTATTGTCATTCAGACAGCCATATTCTGAAATATAAATACGTCCAGTTAAACAAATTGCTTATTCTATTGCACAGAGCTCAGCTTCTGGCAGGGCTCAAGGCCAGGCTGGATGGGACCCTGCCCATGGAAGGGTGTTGGAACTAAATCGCCTTTAAGG
Organism: Pitta sordida; assembly: GCA_013390025.1. Classification (NCBI taxonomy): domain Eukaryota; kingdom Metazoa; phylum Chordata; class Aves; order Passeriformes; family Pittidae; genus Pitta; species Pitta sordida. Next base: position 18,971 of record WEKX01021534.1, read on the forward strand.
TCCATTCTAACCCAAACCCTTTTACAACACTATTATTCTCCAGACACTGCACATGAGGATCCCCTGCAACAAACTGGCCTTTCGCACTCCAATTGCCAGCTCCTCAAAACATCTGGAGTAGAGATATGGACAGACACATCAAAAAAGGACAGACAAACCACCTCATAGCCATCTTATCCTGCAAAAGGAACACCAGCACCCATTGCCACAGAGAGATGAAATCCAAGTCTGCATCACACAAGTCCAAGAATGACAGAGGAGAGTCTGGCAAGAAGCAGAAGATGATGTTACTTGGAGGTTTTGCCTGAGCCACAGTAGGACCCTCCAGTGAGGCTGCAGGTCCTGGCACCACACTGCTTATGAAATCCACCTTCTACATCAAGACATAAAGGCTACAGCAGACATCCCCTGATTTCGTGTTTGTAATAGGAATAAGGTCCTTAAACAGCTCCATTTCCTCTAGGTAATGGGCTGACTCCCAACGCCAGAGGCTTTGGAAGCAAAGCCAGAACCCCCTGGCTTCAGGGGAACTACTTCACATTTCAGCCTGATGCCTCAGACTGTTGAGGGGATGAGGCTATCACGTCAGTACTCTTGCTTAATGTTTTGAGTCACATATTATATTACTCACAAGACATGTTAATTGTCTTTCCATTCTTTTTTCCTCACTGAATTGAATAACTTCTTTTAGGGGGCAGGTTTGCCTAGGTGCTTATGGTTAGAAACAAATGGGTCACCTTCCCAAAAGGCTACCAAGCAGACAAAAAATATCCCCATTCAGAAACCTCCACACACTGCCAATTTAAAATTATCAAATAATCATGCAGTAAAAAGAAAAGTTGTAGATGGCTAATTTACTTGTGAAAGGTGGTCTTGTTCCCTGGGGCTGGAAGTGCAGTCTGTGGAGCATCACTGTGCAAACCTCTGGATGCAGCTGATGGTCCTGACATTCCCCAGGTGCGAATCTCTCCAGCTCCAGCAAGGCCCCCCCAATCACCCCAGTCCTGTTTGCTAAACCATGAGCAAGTTACCCTTTCTGTCCTAGCTGGTTTTTTGGTTTACTTTAATAAAAAATCCTGAGGGCCTTCTCATGTGTAGTCTCCACACTGAAGTAACCTCCAGATTTTGGATTACAGCAATGAAGACAGGGAGCAGCTGGGCTTCACCTCTATCCTCAGCTCACTCTGGTGCAGTTCAGTGCCAGAGGGATCAGGAAAAAGCATTCACACTCCAATCTCGTTGTTGCTCTTCCCTTCCAGTGCTGCAATACTAAGCTATCCAAAAAAACGGGATGGGGAGGGGGCAGAAGAGAAAGTTCAATTTACACAGAATTCCCCAAGCACCCATAAGCGGGAAATGCCAGTAGTCCCAGCACATCCCTTGCCCTTCAAATAATTTTTTAACTTTACGGTTTGGTGGTATAACAAAAACCAGCTGCACAGAGATGTCCTGTGGCCCTCCCTAATTTGCACCTCCCAGTTTGTGCCTTCCCTTGCTTCTGCCAGTGAGCAGCTCCTCAGCCTCTTCTCCTCATGGCACATCACCAGTCCGCATGGCACTGGGTGCTGGTAGAACAGTCTCACAAATAGAGCAAATGTTGCAAGAACTTGCCTTTTTCCACAAAAAACAATGCATCACACCCGTATGGGTTCTGGTTCACCTTGCCATGTTTTGCTTGCTCATGGTATCTTGCATGTGTTTCTGCAGCTCACTCCAAACTCCCCAGTTCTCTCTTGCTCTTCTTTAGGAATATTGTCCTCACTATTTTCACTGCAGAGGCCGGAGGCAGGTGCTGAAGGTAGCAGTTGGGTGGGCTTACTGAGAGAGGAAGCACCCCACGATTTCTTCTGGGCTGGTAGCACGGCTGGCCACAAACTCACCATTATTTCTTGGAGTCATAAGGTTGAGATACTTTTTAAATTTTTGAGGAAAAACAGGCACCTCCATTCCGAGCTGTCAGACACAAACTCAACCCCTACAAGAAGGCGTGAGCAGGAAGTCAAAGATGGCTGCTGCCTCTGAGGGGAGCCTGCCAAAACTCTCACCGTCATGAGTGGCTCATGGCTGAGATTAGCTCAGATGGTTAAAGCATGGTGCTAATAACACCAGGGTTATGGATTCGATCCCTGTATGGGCCATTCACTTAAGAGTTGGACTCGATGATCCTTGTGGGTTCCTTCTAACTCAATATGCCGTGATTCTATCTAGAAAAACATTCTGCTGCCCCTATGGCCCTCCGCAGACTCCTTCCCCTGCCCAAAGACCTCTCTTTCCCGAGAAACTGCCTCAGATATTTGGAAATAATGGAGAAAATTCTCTCCAGGGCAGGAGTAGATCTGCACCCACTGCGTTTGCAATCGCACAGGGCTGCCGTGCAGGAAGGAGGGAAAGAGGATTACCTCAGGGGCTGGAGGTGGCCAGAGACAGCCCCAAGTACAGTTATCCCAACTTTTCCCTTTCCAGAGAAGGAAAAACTTGGTGTGTTGCAGCACCATCTGCTGGTTCCTGTAAATGAGACACACGGGGATCTCCCCACGGAGTGGGAAGGAGTGATTAGAAAGAGTTTGAGAGGGGGGTTCTTGTGGCTTTTCCTGAAGATTTTCTTCCTTGTACAGGCATTCAGATGTCTTTAAATAAGCAGTTCAAGAATGGCCACCTCCCAGAAAAACAGTGGGCAAATTACTGCCGAGTTTAGGGATTTCTCTGAAGCACAATATTGAAAATCCAGGGGTTTCCCCCTAGTCCTGTAAAGCAGAGCCTGGTCAATCTGCAGAGCCCCCTGCGGGAGGATTTTCTGAGCTGATCAACTGCTTGTGGGCACTCTTATTTTCCTGCGTATCTAACTCAGGCTGCCTGCCCCTATTTCTTTATGGTTGCGTTTCATGAAACCCAAACCTGCTGCCCTCCAACCCTTTGATTCTGTGGAGAGGCTCATCCCGTCCGCCTGCAGCCACCATCACTTTTATAAGCCCTTGCTGCCTTCCAGTGGTTCCTTATTCCAGCTGTTTTCCTTCCTAGGCTTGATCCATCCCAACAGTGAAGCCATGTCGGTGAACTTTTTTGAAAGTTCCTCCTTGTTGTTGATTTACAGCCTGATGAAGGCAAAAGGAAGAGATTGGGATTTTTCCCCCCCTCTCAGTGAGCGACTTGAGCTAATATGAATATGGAGAAATACATTACCTTGAAATTATGTTACACAGAGGAATAGCACTCACATCTTTTGCTTCTTTAAAATTCAAGTACAATACTATTTAAACCATGACTGAACAAAAGAAAGCTGGCCCACCTTATAGAGTGTTTGATTTGAAGAAAAAGGTTTCCCTTTGCAGAACACAGCAAATGTCCAAGGTTCAAACAAAGTACGAGGTGCTAATGAACAGAGTCCTGACAAACCTTGTTTTCCTGCACAGGGGCTCAGTACATAATGATTTCATTCAGCAGCTACTGTTCAAGCATGGAAAGTGTTGGTAAAGAAATCCCACCGAGATCAGACAACCATTTTCCTAACTTAAGCTTCCCCCTCCACTCCTCCCCGTGTTTGCCTTTCGAGCCACTGCCAGTCTAAACATAAATATTCATCAGCTGATATTTGCAGTAGCTGTGAAGTTATGAATGAGGCCAAACGCCTTTCCCTCCTGCCCCATTGCAAAATGGCAGCTTCTGGTCTTAGCTCATGGTCAAATGACACTTTCTGAAATCCCCAAAGTGCACTTGCAGGCTTTTCAAATTCAGTCGGGTTTTTAATGCGCAAAGCAGAAATGCTGTCTACCTAATATTTACCCTGGGATTACTGAAAAAAAAAACCCCAACATATATTACTTTGCTATGCTTTAAACTTTGGGATGCCTTGACGTAATAGACAGAAGTGTTGGCAGCTCAAAATGTTGGTCGGTTTATTTCAGGGGACATGACTGCTGCAGGTTTCCTTTCTGAATCGAATACCAGACACTTGAACCATTTGTTGTACAGAAAAGAGAAACGGCTTTTATTCTTAATGCTGGTTTCCTAACCACCTGGGTGCTGTCAGGAGACACATGCACTGGAAAACACTTTTAATAAGACTCCTTTAAGCTTGTCTTAAGCCTTGGATCCTGAAAAATGGAATCCCCACTGCTTGTCATATGTGTTTTCTCTCTACAGATTAGTGAGGGGCTGCTACTTTAAAAATGTTCCATTCTCTCAAACCCTGGAATTACGCTCTCAAACCTACTGTAGGCCAGCAAGACAGTGAAACATCTGATATGGTCATACCAGCAAAGTCAAAAGCAAAGATGTTAAAGAAGCAAGATGACAGAGCTTTGATGATTTTAATTGAGCAAGGTACCTTTCCAGCCAAGAGAGTTGTCCTAATGGACCCTGATGGCAGAGCATCAGGACCTTAATCCTTTAAAGTCCATCAGGACCTTTAGGCATTGGGACCTTAAGCCAAAGCATCATTGGAGCTTAGTGGCTTAAAAATACTAAATTCTCAAAGCTATTGGGAGGTCCTGCTAAAGAGGCTCAGCACCCTTCAAGATCCAGGAACAAGGGAACAGGTATACAATTTCATAGTCTGGATTGCACAAATCAATCATGCAAACTATCCTATCGTGTCTGATTCGCATAGGTTCAGCCACAAATAAAAAATAACGAGCACCAAAAACAAAGGAAGGTAATAGGCTCAGAAAGTTCTAGAGATGTTGCAATCAGCTCATTTGATTTTGACCATGAAAAAGCCAGAACATTTCACACAACAAATCTCCAATACCTTTATATCCAATATCTCTGATATTAAAATAGATCATATCTTCTCAAAAAAAGATCTATTTTCATTTATATACCACCAAGGACAATTTACCACATCTCTTGATAACATTCCAACACTAATAACCTTTGCTGCTAAGAAAAAAGAAGACCCCAATGCTTTGGTTTTAATGCCTTCACCTTTCAGCCATAGGATGCTGTCTGTCTTAGTTTTGAGGTGAAAGAGCCCTAAGATCATGTCACTGGTACTTTCTAACCCAAGCAGACTTAAAGCTAGACCTAGATCTGCTAGAATAGTCTTAAAATATTCCAAATCAAGCGACCTTAATTCACAAAGAGAAAACAACGTATCAGGAATCGCTGCTTTTGACACTGAGCATCTCCTAAAGTGACTGTTTCTAGCAGCAGATGACATGACACCCAAAAATCCAAAGTTCTTACTAAGCTGATGACCCTGCTTTTATCAGCTGTTTACATTCTGTTGTGCTACTCAAAAGCATCTTGTTGGGACAATGGAAGCATTTTTGTGACACCATAAGTGACCAGTAATTAATTGACAGACTCCACTGAACACACAAATATTGGGATGAGCTGTTCTGGTATTTTCCATCATGACGCAGCACCACAGAGTGCTGTAACTGTTGCCAGCACTAGAAACCAAAACAAGAGGGAAATATTAATCACAATGACACCTTCCCACAGCCAGCGAGGCAGTGGGGAACGGAGTAGAAAAGGAAAGAGAAACTTCAAGGAATTTCTCCTTAGCTATTTTCTGAAGAGGGTAGGAGGGTGAGAGTGAAAAGACTAGCTGAGGTTATTCCCTCCTGCATTCCCATACATCAATGTACATAGTAATGGGGATATTACTTCCTCTATATTGATGACCAAAAAGCTTCTGACAGAGGCAATAAAAATCCAAGGTAGATTATCCCGTGCACATATTCAGGCAGGATGGAATGCTGCATGCTGCAGTCACAGCTCTGGAGACCATGGTAGCAGCCTCAGCATTGGCTCAGACACATTTTGTGTTGCAGCCAAAATCTTGGCTCATCATGCAGTGCTGAAGATTTCCCAACACATCAGTAAACAGCAACACAAAATAATAAACGACCCTGGAGGCTGGTTGTGCTCCACAGTTCCTTGTTCTTTGGATGCACTCTACATCCTCTATAATAGTAACTTCACAATACAACTCCCGTCCATATCAGAACAATAATAGAAAAAGGACTGAGAATCAAAAAGAATGCTTTTTAAAATTCTTTTATCTTTCTGGTAAAAGAGCCTGTAACAGGTCAGAAGTATGGTTTTGTGCTTGCAGAGGGGACACGTACACCCAAACTCAACACACTTGAAGCTGATAAAAAGCAGAGCAGGCAGATGGTTGCACTGTCTGGGTTGACTGTTCATTAGCATGCCAGCAAATTAATTTAGCCATGTGTAGTATTGAAGCCTGTTCTGCAGCAGTTACCAGCCTATCCATAACCACTTGGAAGACTCTATCCATAGACTAACAGGAGAAGACACTGTTAATGATGCATCACAAGGGCTTCCAAGTTTCTCTGGCACTACTGAATAACCAGAACACAAACTAGGGCTGGAGCTATCAGAGATGTCTTTTAGGTCTGATGTGCAGCTGGGGCAGTTTTCCAGGTTAACAGGGAGCAAATATAATGAAAAGGGTTTTCAGGAGACTGTATCTGTTTAAAGTAAAGTTTATGGATAAATAATGTGGAGAGTGAAGTACAGAAATTGGAAGGTACTTACTTTACTTATACACTAAATTATGAATATCATGCACTAGGGCTGTTAGTTTTTCATTCACAAAAGATGGGCTGGATGGGGCTCTGAGCAGCCTGGTCAAGTGAAAGGTGTCCCTGCCCATGGCAGGGGATTGGAACTACATGATCTTTAAGGTCTCAACCCAAACCATTCTATGATTCAGCACCAGCTCTGAAACAGGGAAGGTTTGTCTGGGAAATACCAACAGCATTGAGAAAGGAACTCCACAGGCCTTGCCACCAAACTTGCTGCTTTCCTCCAGCTGGGACCTCAAAATTCCCAATAAAAGAGACAATCGAACACCTCACACGACAACTGCAAGTTCCATAAATTCAAGTACTACAGACTTGATAAGATATACACAAAAATTCCATTGAATCCAGTGAAAATTGGGAAGGTATGGAGAGCTGACCCTGTAGGTTCGGGGTCTCAGCTGACACAGATCAGTTCATCTCCACAGATTGCAACAGAGCTGTGCTGACAATTAGCCCTGGACGCTTTGTACAAAGATGTTATCAGCATCTAAACAGATGAAGCGGAAACAATGTTGTAATGGTGGTGGGCTTCTTTATTTAGTCAAGTGCATGACCCCTACAGCAGAAATGCTGTGACAGCAAGCCCCTACCTCCCTGGGCCTGGGACATCACTGAGAGGGTAACATGGTGGGGCAAGAGCACTTGAAAGTCTTTGCTACTCTCCTTTATAACTTCCCTACCACGGCTACAGATTGTGTACAGCCCGGGAACCAGGGACTGAGTTGCTCTGCCTTGAGGAAGCTCTTGGCGCTTTCTGAACCGACAAAGCAACACAGGCCACCAAAGTCCCACCTATGCATGTCCCCCCCTGACCCATCTGGCAAACCACTATAACTATACACTATAACTTACTCCTGGGTAAATGAGAATAGCTCTTACCTGCTGGTCAAAAGGCCTTCAACAACACCCACACCTGTCCAAGCCTCATTTCAAAGAATTCCAAAGACTCCACCCAAAGGTCTCCATCATCTCTCATTCCAGGCTCCCTGGGACATCAGACCCAGGGACTGCACAGTGAAGGCTGGCATGGACCCCGCAGCACATGCAGGATGTGAGGAGAGGCAATGCCACAACAAAAAGGAGATGGATGTTGGCACCCCCAGTCCTGCAGCCATGGATTAGGAGCTGTGGAACAAACTCATAGGAGGCAGTAAGGAAATGAGGTGTATCAGTGCCAACTCTTTATTTGCAGATCACAGAATCACAGAATCACAGAA
>WEKX01021534.1:26801-62352 GCA_013390025.1 Pitta sordida
CCACCAAAGTCCCACCTATGCATGTCCCCCCCTGACCCATCTGGCAAACCACTATAACTATACACTATAACTTACTCCTGGGTAAATGAGAATAGCTCTTACCTGCTGGTCAAAAGGCCTTCAACAACACCCACACCTGTCCAAGCCTCATTTCAAAGAATTCCAAAGACTCCACCCAAAGGTCTCCATCATCTCTCATTCCAGGCTCCCTGGGACATCAGACCCAGGGACTGCACAGTGAAGGCTGGCATGGACCCCGCAGCACATGCAGGATGTGAGGAGAGGCAATGCCACAACAAAAAGGAGATGGATGTTGGCACCCCCAGTCCTGCAGCCATGGATTAGGAGCTGTGGAACCAACTCATAGGAGGCAGTAAGGAAATGAGGTGTATCAGTGCCAACTCTTTATTTGCAGATATACAGATATTTGCTGTTCTTTTCTGAAACTGCAAGCAAGTTCCCTTTTCTCTGCTTTTAACTCTTTCCAAGAGCTTGCCAGCAGAGTTTCTTGTATGAAGGGTGCTTGTTTGGTTTTTCCAGCCTCCTGAGTAGAGACATAGGCTTGCCAAAGGGAATTTGTTTATAGCCAACTTAGTAATTTTTGCTGTTCTTAACTCCCTGGTGTGAGGGCTGCAGATGTGTAACTAGCCCCAAAGCCAGTGACAGTTTGAATTATAATTACAGAGGTACCCCTCCTACCTTTTTCAGATAGAAGCATGAGAGCAGACCCAGAGGAAGCTCAGGAGTGTGGGATGATCCTGCTGTTTGAACTCCCATCTCTGAGGAGCATTCAGGTCTTACCTTTAATGAAAATCATTTATCTCATATCCGTGCCACATTTCTGGGTCCTGTTACCTATTTCTGGGTAGCAATACATGCTGAAATTATTTGCTGACCATAACAAGTGGAATGTGTGGAATACACACCCTGAAAACATGTCACAGCTCAAAATATATTTATTTATGTTGCCTTATAGTAGGACCTCCACATCTTCCTTTGAAGTCTTCATGACCATTCTTGAAAATTAGACAAATCTCGTGTGAAGTAAACCTAATGGTGTATACCTGGTCTGCAGGAACCTTTTTAGTTCCAACTGTTTTAAATCCAATACTTGCAGTTCTTGTAAGAGGAAAACATAATGAAGCACAGTATACAGAGTTAAAGTGGCTAGTATATTCCTAAAAGGACTTGGAGAAAAGCAAACTAAAATCATGTTATGCCAATGAGTTATAGAAAACTAGCAAGAAATAAGCAATCTTCTATTCTCATACTGCAATGCCACCACAATCAGATTCCATCACAATCAGATTTTGCTTGGCTACCTGGCAGAAACAGACATACTCTCACTGGTATAGGGAGCAAGGAAAAATACCCAGGTTAAAGGCTCCACCCCTTCTGCTCTGTGGTTGTGTATCTGGTGTCCACCCCAGAGTTACAGGCCTCAGAGACAGATGTGAATGGAGTGCAATGGAAAGTTGAGGGACTTAGCTGGGGGAATCAGCTTGTTTGTACCCCATTTTAAAGAGAGAGACTCTCTTCTTGTGCCTGATTCAGTGGAACAGAGACTGCTGCCTGCAGAAACCCACCTCTGCAATGCACAGAATAGTCTTGACCTCGACTGGAACTTCCAACTGCAGCTATCAAAAAACAACAACCAATGTTAATCACAGTCAGTCTCATTATGTGAATGTCTTCCCCTTGGCTCAATAAACCAGTTGTGTGCATCCACCAGCCTTCCACACCACCAAGGTGCTGCCAGTGCAGCTGGTTAATCACCTGAGCACCCTGCAGCATTGTGGCAGAGGAGATGTATTGATGGCCTCAGAGCGTTCTCCCAGATACAATTGATCCTGCCCATCTGAAAGGATGGCTTGGGACCTGGAAATCCCTAAGGAGGAGTCAGATCTTTGAAGTTCAGCTGGGACAGCCTCTGGGAACTCCTTCCAGAGCTCCAGGCCCTGGAGAAACACAGGGCTGGCCCCCAAGGGCCTCCTTACCTTGGCACATAACCAACGTACCTATACAGAGGAAGAAGCTGAACTGCAACACAAAGGCATTTTGCATCTGGAAGACATGTTCCCAAAGCAAAACATCTTTGTTATGAATGTTACATATGTGGTACTCTCCCTCTGTTTGGCAGGAGATAAAAAAACAGAAGCAAGGAAAAAATGAAAACAAAATGGAGCACATAGGCATCGTGAAATAATTACAGCACTGCATCTCATTAGGATCTAAATCTGGGATGGCCAGACTTGTTTGAAAAACAATTTCGTTCAACACCCAGTGATAGAATTTAAAAACTGAGGTATCTTGCTGTATTGTGGGCCACAGTCACAGCTGGTGTAAATCAGTATAAACTAATGAAGTCTGTGGAGATTCTCTGATTTACACTAGCTGAGGTTATGGCTCAGTAAGGTTAGGCTTGCTTTCTAGGAGCCCTCAGGAAGCCAACTTCTGTGTGTCCTGTGATGAAGTGGTTATTTATAATGGTCTTCAGTGTGGTTTGGATCCAAATTTCCACATCAAAAGTCACTTTATAAGAGATATCCTTACAGTGAGGTTCAGTGCAAAATCATGACTTCAGAAGCCAGCTTTCCTTGTGCTCTCAAGTATTTGATTTCAGCCCAAAAACCATCTGAGAAGCCAAGAAAAGCAGAGCCATTCCTGCCTCCTTCCCCAGCTCTGCTTCATCTTAGAGTTGCCTGCATATCCAGCAGGCCCCGACCTACACTGCCCATTTATCAAAGCGAGTTACTCTAAGTGTCTGTTTATTTATCTTCAGAAATTCCCAGTAAGACAGACAAGTCTCATGCTTAACCTGAAAAAGTGAGGATGGAGGTGGAGCTCTCACCAGTTGCAGAGCTATTTGTTTGACTTGGCCACCAGTAAAAATAAAACACAATAAGGTGTCCCAGAGTTACAGCGAGAGGTGGAGGTCACAAGAAAACAGATCACAGCTTTCACAGCTCTTCAGCTTCAGTGCACTGAATTATGACTCCTATTATTTATTTACTGGATTCTCCACCCTGCATGCAGGCTCCAAGCATTCAGAAAGCAGCAGGTCTCTGCTTCAAAGGACTAACAGGCAAGTGAGAGAGGAAAATCTGTCCTGAAACGCAGTCACCTCCTCCTCTGCCTTTTATCTGAAAAGGTCAGATGTTCTCACAACCCTCAGCTGACTTGTGCCATCTTCTGCTCAGCCTCTCCTGCAGTCCTGCACCTCTGTGCTCTGCTCTGCTGAACTGAACTGACAGCATCTTTGGCAAATACATTCCCAGCACAACCAAGCCTACTCTCCGGGCACAAATTTCCCACATGTTGCAGCTCAAGGTGGGCTTTTATAAAAGTTGATTGTTTTTTCTTAGGAGAACCCTGCTCCCTGAACATCCAACCTTGATGGGATCTGTCAGATGTCACAGGCTCTTTCACTGACCTTGTCACTATGGAATGCACTGACTGTTTTAGAACTTCTTGCTAGAAATGAGTGTATCAAGTTGTTGAGATGCAAAACCAGGGCTGAAGCCTCTCCCCATCTGAGTGGTTTCTACACACCCTGTAGAGAATTCCATGCTCTTCCACATTCTCTTCAGGGTGTTTATTCTGCATGGGCTCACGGGGCCTAAGGAGACAACTTTGTAGGGATACTTCCAGAAAGGGAGTCTTCTAAACCGACAGCAGCAGAGAAATGCACACACAGACCGAGTGTGAAACAGCAGGTAAGAGCCTGCCTCACATCTTGGCCTCTGGGAGGTACCACTTTCTCCTAAACAGTACAGGATCCTCCTCCTCTTCCCTACCCTCAGGTTTTGCTTTTGGTCTCTTCCCTCGGCACAAAACATCTGGTAAATATTCTCTCATGAAGAGCTGCAATCTCCTTTTCCAAGGGATGGTCCTGGTCCATCTCAGGAGTGGTTAGAGAACCAGCCTCCAAAATCAGTTTTGTTTTTTTCCTCAGCACATCAGTGCAGAAATTTCACTCACTGTACCCCCTTATTAGATGTTGTTCTATGTAGACATTTTAAAAATTGTATCTATCGCTTAATATGGAACCAAAGTAATGCCAGGAAACAATTTCACAATAAAAACCATTATGTTCATTATTTGACATGTGGAAATGCAGATATACTCAAGCACCATAAAAGCAAAATACTCCAGTTCTCCACTAGGCCTTGATCTGAGGACTGTGACTAATTGTTCCTAAGAGTTGGTTGGGTTCACTTGTTGCTTAACAGGCAAATCATTTTTTACTTGCCATATCTCACAAATTACTATTTCCTCCTAGTTTGTTACTTATATTCTCCTCAGACACACCCTCACATCTGTAGAAAGATCCAGCACCACCTGTTCTCTCTGCTCAGGTGAAGTAACTGGGAGATACATTGTTTTCTCAGCTTGGACATAGTTGAGACTTTAAAATGACCAAAGGCACTCAGTTTTCCTGCATTGTAAGCCAAAACAAAACAGAATTCCTACATTTTTTTAATAATTTTCAGAAGCAGTTGTGCTTGGTTGTCCCAAATTCAAGGGAAATTCTCTTCCATGTGGAATAGTTTAAAAACAGAAGTCTACCAGGCCAATTAATCTCATTTCTGTTAACACTGTCTCACAGCCTTTGACTATTTGGCTCTAATTTGGGTTTTTAATGCATGTCTAGTCTTACTGAGGTTGAACTGCAAGGCAGGCAGACAATTCTCACATAACAAGCAGGAAAACACAATGCAAACCCATTGTCCCAGAGGAACTAAAATAGTTAATTCTGCACAATAACAATACCAGTTTCCTCACCATCACAACTTCCCCTGAACCACAGAATTTCAGAACTTTCCTTGAATCTGGTTGGGGCAAAGACAGGAAACTGCATCTTCTAAACTTTAGAAATAGATCTTCAACATGTAAACATAAGATATTGTGCCCCTGTCTTTTAAGTAACATTTGTATTATCTAAAATAAACAGTCTTCCTCAAGTTAGTCTGTAATTGACATCTGACACAGTCCACATTGCAACAGATATGATAAGTGCAGTAAACAGCAGAAATTATGCTTCTCTGTGCTCTGAGAAACATTCATATTTCCTTGCACAGATAAACTTTATTTTGTTGCTACGCAACCCTCACACAACACACGCTGCTCTGCAGTAAATAAGAGGACAGATTTTACAACTGGAGGGCAAAAGCATGAGGCCTTTTGCGTTTTCTCCCCAGTTTGGGTTCCAGCCCCAGCTTTAGCTCACACTATAATATTCCATCATTTTATTACAAAGCTGCCTCCAAAGCTCAGTGAGGGATATTTCAAACAAAGCAAAGCCAGAGACTCAGAACTTGAGTCCTTCTGAGGATGATGGGAAACAAATGGTGGAGCTGCTGCTGTCAGTGCAACCATGAAATTGAGGATTCTTTCTTGTCAATCCTCCTTAAAAATGAACATCAAATTTTAAAGACATTCAGAAGCTTTATGCCGTGGCCTCTCCCCACTCCCAGTAACCTGTAGCACGAGTGAGACAGGTGAAGAGCCACCCATAGTTCTAACTCAAGATATGAAGAGTAGAGTCTTACCTACTTGATCCTTCACAGTTGCAAAATTTCTCCTGAATTCAGTGGATATTTGTATTGTTTAGAGAAGAAAGGAGCAGCTCCAGTGTGCCTGTGAATCCGCATTATAAACAGAGTGAATAACACCAAGATTTATCTGACTGAAGGGTGTTCATGGAAACTGGACAGAGCCACAAGGATCTTCTCAAGTCATGAGTGACTAACTCAGTTATTCAAATTTCTCTTTTACTCACGGCTGCACATCCTACAACATCTCTCAGGTAGCATCAGCCTTCACTTACCACTGTCAGCAAATGAACCCGGGTGAAAAATGTGACTCAGAGCTCCAGCTGGGTGCAGCTGGCACAGTTTGGGCTACAGGGATTTGCATTAGCCAAGGGTGTGACCCTGACCTGTATCTGGTGCACATACATAACAGTTGTCTGGCTGCAAAGGGCTTCGTGCCTCTTAAACAGCAGACTTTTCACAATTTTGCCTTGGCTTTTGGTTCTTTACAGCTGACAATTCTCTGAGCTCATGAGCCCATGTGCTCCAAGCCCTGACGCTTATAAAGTCCTAGCACAGAGTCACTAGGGAAATGACACTCTGTTCATAGGCAAGCAAGATTTAATCTCTACAATCTACAGCCCACTTTCTCTAAACAGTGAGCAAGAAGTACCTTTTGCATTTAAAATTTCAGCATTTCTGTTTACAGCTTTGTTTTAGCAAAGTCACTCCCAGATGTAGATTAATGTTATCATTTGTTGCAAAACACCTTGAAATTTCCAAGTTGGTCTTGTATAAAGTCCCATCTCTAATCACACCTCCCAGTACAGCAGCTTTCCTTAAGAGCCTAAAACATGGGGAAACACTTGTCAAATTTGTTTCTAGTACTTTCTGCAGCAAGTGATCTCCTGCAGGCTGTCCCTTCTCAGTCAGGACTGCAGGATGAGACCCACGGAGCACACACGGTTGGATTTGTCTGGAAGCACAACAGGAAACACACGAGGCAAAATCTTCACAACTAAATCTTTGAAAACAACACTTGGTGTCTTCGTACCAGTGTCCTGCCAATTTCTTCCACTCTCCGGCAGCCTGGAGGAGAAGTTACATTTCAATTGAAAGCCCTGTTTTCTATCCCACTTTTCCTGTCTCATATCTAACATTCTGTGAGATAAAATCCACCCCTCAGTGACCAAGGATTTTCCACTACTTCTCTACGGATACATTGCTCTCCTTGTGGAAAAAAAAAATGCTGTCTTTACATAATCTCCTCAGTTCTCTTATAAAGACATGGATCACAAGCCCTTTTCGTATTTCTCCATATGCTAACCTGTTTGTATTGCAAACATTCCTCTTGTGTAAGTTGCTATAGCATCTTGCCCAGGGCAAGTGAAAGTTCTAGGAAAACATGATTCCAGAGAGAATAAATGTTGATGTCTCACCTGTCAGGGCCATTGCCAGGCGAAACTCTTCCTTCAGCATCTGGAGAACTTCTTTTGCTCCTTCTTCACCCTGGGAGATTAGGAGACAACGTGTACTCCTATGTGTGTATAGACATACATACGTGCACCAAAAAAAAGACTTATGCACAAACGTAAATCCTGAGTATTTGACATAAATTTGAAATGAGATGACCTGGGTACACACAGACACCGTCACACACACACACTCCTATTGCACACAGACATGTATGTGCATACAAAATCCTTAAACAGGGAGCCTAGGTACAGAAAATCATGTATTTGAGTTCTCTCTGACTTACTTGATAAGCCAGTCCCCAGAGGAGAGGTCTTCCAATGAACACTGCCCTGGCACCAAGAGCAAGCGCTTTGAGAACATCTGTGCCTTTCCTCACACCACCATCCAGGAACACCTCCACCTTCCCCTCCACAGCCTCCACGATTTCAGGCAAGACATCAAGCTGAAAGAGTGAAACCCAATTTGTTTTGTGAACAAGCTCTTGTGCACGGGATCCAAGCTTTAAAGCAGCTCAAGGAGCAGTTGCTTGCCCAGCTATACCCAAATAACACAGCTTTGCATTGAAAACCAGCAGAGACTTATCAGGTACATACAAAGGTCACATTCACTTGGAGAGGCACCTAAAGAGGAGAATCAGCAGGGTCACCCAGAATGGCCACCTGCTCCTATGACATGGATAGGATGAAGAACATAAACAGCCAGCAGAGAGCAGGTCTTTCCATGGTATTACCTCCAAAAATTCCAGTTTTCACCAGTTTGGGAGTGAAATGGAATCACTATTGATTATTCATTTATCCTGAGGGCCAGCTGGCACCCAGGAGCCCAGAGGCAGGCGCTGTACCTACAGATGTGGAGTAAGAGAAAACTGTGCCTGGAGGAAACTAGAGTTGGCTGAAAAATTCTAATGAATGTCTTTTTCCTCTTTAAAATGCATCTCATTACAGGAATAACTGTAGGAAAAAAACATCTTCACATGAGAAAAAAATAGTTTTCCTCTAAGTTTTGAGCAAGTTGGGATGCTGCTTTCACCAGGCCCTACATATTGCCTGCACCAGTGATAAAAGTAAAGGGGAAAAGCATTTCTACTCCTCCCAAGCTACAAGTAACCAGGGAATTAGATAGCTCCTCTTGCCATGCAAGAGTTCCCAATGAAGGGATGAGCCTCCCGAATTCAAGCCTGGAGCATTAATTACAGGGCACCCATTCCTATAGTTTCACCTAAATAGTTCCTATTAATGAAAATCAGGAAAGACACCATCAGAAGCCAAGTATTAAGGGAGTCTGGAAACAGCGTGTGGTAGCAGGACAAAAGACACACAAATTCCTGTCTTTTAAATACGGATGTAATTCATTTCCTTTCTAATGGATAAAAATGACTAGGAGATGAGGGGGAAAAAGAACTTGAAAGTGCAGTTTGTTTTTAGATTTGGATTCAAATTTTCTTGAAGTTTGGCACTTGCTGTGATTTTCCCCCTCCCTTTGGTTTTGCTCTCTTGCCAAACATATTTTGGATCTCTTTCCATATACAGAGACCACTTTCTACATCCTGACAAACTGTACCAACATTAAAGTGCTCTAATAACTAAAGCATGATGCAAACCATAATTAAAACAGAGGTTTCCTCAATGGGTAACTAGAAACTAGAAATATTGACCAGCTTGGGTTCAGCTCACCATCTGAAAACCCATGAAATTGAAAGCAAATGATTATGCTTCTAAATCAGAAACATTGCTTGATCTGATACAGATACTGCCATCATAAAAACTGCATTGGGAAGTGCAGTTCTTTGGACCATAAATCCAGGGGAAATATCAGCTTTGGTAGTTCTCCTCCACACTGTGTTACAAAGGAATAACCCATAACAAGTAGTATTTCTTGAGATTTTTCAAAATTCTGTTTTTTACATCCTTATCCGTTTTTCTTGTTGGATTACCTCAGGCAGAGATTTTCAGATTCTCTCAGGGAAATTGGGGAACACATTCTCAGAAGTTGACAAGACGTGTTCCCCTCTCTCTTCAGGGAACCATCATGGAAAACAGGAGGTTTTTCATCAAGAACGCGTTGGAAACACTGAAAGGGGCACAAGTGAGCTTTGATTCTCCTCCTTTTCATTCTCTTTTTATTTGTGCAGCTTTCCCACACCAACTGAAGCAAGATGAGTGATGACTGGAACTCTGGGGTTTTTCCTTTAGCCTGAACACATACTTGCTCATTTTCCTTCTTTCCTTTTGCCGACTGGGAAATTCTCATATTCCTTTCACCTTTGGAAAAGGCACGGGGAAGCACGACAGGGAAAAGGAAAAAAGGAAAAAAACCTGTAATTTAACTACTCTGTCCCTTTTCCAAAGGTGAAAATATTTGAAAGGAAAAAAAGGGAGAGTTTTATTCTGCCTTTAGCTGTTCCATAACTGCAATTTTTCAGAAGCCTCTGAAGAATATTAAAAGGGAAAAACCAACTCTAATATAAATTCAGTGTGCTGCAAATGGCAACAAGAGATTTTTTTTTCAGGAAGAGTGAGACAGGAGAAATGAAAGAGTACTGGAAAACATTTCTTCAAGATTTTCCAATTTGATCTGACCGAGGGCCAGCTGTGTCTAAGTTGGAGTTAGATGTGACACACACAGAGAAGTAGAGAGAGGTTATTACTGAAGGGTTAAATGCATATCACACACATTTCAGATTTTTTCTCCAACCTTCACACATCAAACAAGGAGCAAAAGGTGGAGAAAATGAGGGACTATTGGTGCACGCTGGCACCAGCACTTACAGTTGCAGGGACCCCATCCAGCTGCCGTGCTCCGTGATTTGATACCAGGATACCATTGACCCCAATCTTCACAGCTTCTTTAGCATCATCAGCTAGGAAAAACCCAACACCCAGGATGTGTCCTTCCACATTTGAGAGCTTGTAGACACCACAATGAGGGAATCACTTAAAAAGCATTGCTAGCTAATACAAAGCCACCTTGGTATTTCAGCCTTCCAAAGCCCCTTCTCAAGACAGGAAAAAATTATCTTTAAGCAATAGGATCAGACAAGCAACTTGAACTGTTGGAGGAGAATGTTTTATCCCTCTGGATCTGCAGTTACTTTATTTTCTCTACTATGTTCTAGCACACATCAGTAAGAAATTATTTTGCTGAATGATTTTGTCCAAGCCAAAAATATTGGTATGATTATAGTAATAATCCCTACTCAATGAAACAGTGCCCCGTGCTCCTGTGACAGAATGCAAGTGCATCTTCCCTTGAAGCTGTATAACCTCAGACCCGAGTCTGCAGGCACTACAAACAGAGCAAGCTCCATCTCCCTGTCTGTACCCCATTTGGGATTGAAGTGATGGCACACCAAATGACCAGCTGAGAGGTGTGGGGACAGTCCTGTCCCTGCCTAGGGAATCTCAGGACAGACACACAGCCCATCTGACAGCAGCACACCCTGATGTAGGCAGCTGCTCCCACAAGTGTCTTCATTATTGGGTTCTTGACAGTGCGTGAGGAAGAGAAAGCTTTGCCCTGACTTGCCCACTCACCCCTGAGGATTCCCTTCAGGACAATGGGCAGCGAGGTGAGACCGCGGAGCCATTTGATGTCCTCCCAGTTGACACTTGCATCAATTGCCTCAGCTACATACACAGCCAGCCCACTGTTCTCTCCAAAGTCCTTCCCTGAGGAAAATGCCAGGTCACTGCTGGAAAAGTTTTTTAATCTAAAAGAAAGAGAGACAGAAAAATAGGTTGGGAAATGTTCACTGTAGCCACAAACTAATCCCAAATGCCAGCATTCAATATGCCTGTGTTAAAGCTTTGCTGTACAGCAGGGCTGGAGCAAAAAATCCAGTCCCAGCGTGTCAGATCCCAGTCCTTCATGAGCCAAAACCTTTGGCTGACAGAGCATTTGATAATCAACAAACATTTGGTCATTAGCATCCCTTCCAATCCAAGCCTTCCTATGTTTCTGTGTTGATTCTGTGACAACACTGGCACAAGGTTTTCTGGTCCAAGGCAAGTCCTAGTTGTAGCAAAAGAAATAGGGTTTGGTTTTGCTTGTTTTTCAAATCCAGGGAATTCAGCTACTGTGGGAATAGAGGGTCAGGCAGATGGGAGAGGAGAAGGAGAAAGGGAAGTTTTGTTAAGCTCCATGAATTAGATGGACCTGCATGAAGCTCTTTTGTACATCCTGGTAAAATGTGGAAGGGGTGGTCAAAGGAAGTTCATATGAAAACACTGGTTGTTATCTGGGAGTTCAGCATCAGATCAGTCTCACAGGTTGCTTCTAGGACACCCATGAGCCACACAAGGCTGATTGCTCTACTCTCCGAGAACTCGCTCCACATTTTGGGCTATTTAATACTCATATTTCACATTTTGGGAAGTGCAGGAGGTTTTTTGCATGGAAGCAGGCTGGTTTCACTGTTGATTTTATGCCTGCAAGCAGCAGCATTTCACATGGCTTTTCTGTTCTGCTCCAGGCCCAGAAGCAAATGAGAAAGGAAGGGGCTCTCAGCAAGACCCAGCTTTTCAGCTGTTGGTTTGCAGAGGGTGGGGTACCCAGAGAAAAACAGAGCCAGGGATAAGATTATATAAATAACTGTTGTTTTTCTTGGCCTGGGGCAAGCAGATCAACACTTGAATGAATGTTGCCTTACATACATTTCAGAGCACAA
The DNA here is from genome assembly GCA_013390025.1 of Pitta sordida. Taxonomy (NCBI): domain Eukaryota; kingdom Metazoa; phylum Chordata; class Aves; order Passeriformes; family Pittidae; genus Pitta; species Pitta sordida. The sequence goes on from WEKX01021534.1 coordinate 38,478, forward strand.
TGGCACCTTGTTGTTGCGTTGAAACTTCGTTGAAAACCTGAAGCCAAGAAAAAGTTATCACACAAATGAGCAGAGCCCCACACTAGGAGAGTTCCACCACCAACCCTGCAACAAAACAGTGCCCAAGCATCGCTCTGCAATCTGGAGTAATTAACTGGAACCTTTAAGGGCTACTCCAATTTCAGTCATACAGTTCACTCAAAACCTTTTGGTTTGGCCAGGTGGGGTCAAAATGCTTCAGAAATGCTCTACTGCTCTCCTGAAATATTCTGGGGTGGGTATTCACACAGTCTCTAACCCTGGCACAGTGTCTTTCACAGCCTGCAAACAGCCAGGACAGCCGAGTTGTGGCCCAAAGCCGATCACAGCCCAGGCACGGCAAGGGACACGCACAGGCTTATTGCCGTGTGTGCGGCACCGGGAACAAATTCCTTAGGAGACACTTCACATGGCAGCTCATGGTGCCCAGGCACTGCCACACGCTCATCGCCCATCCCACACCCCCGCAGCGCGTACCTGAGGTGCGGAGGGAGCTGGAACTTGTTTCGCACATCGTCGATGCGGCGGCCGAGGTATGGCGTGTCCGCGGTCACGAAGATGCCGCTGTATCCCGCGCGCTCCGCCCGCCGCACCAGCGACGCCGTCACCTGCCGGTCCTTGTACACGTACAGCTGCAGCCAGCGAACGACACCCGGGGCTGCCTCGGCCACCTCCTCAATGGAAGAGGTGGCCCAGGAGCTCAGCATCATGCCCGTCCCCAGGGCCTGGCAGGCTGCAGGAATACAGGGGTGATCGTCTGGGATGATCCCTGCTCTAATACCAGAAATAATTATATAGTAATCAAACTAAGCCTAACCCATACCAATAATTCTTAGTCGAGGCTTACAAACAGGATTCCCAGAGGACAGCCCGGGTATCTGAAATTCTGGCGTACAAATTTAAGGACATATCCATACAAAAAATTCTGAATTACTATCTAGAAAAAATGAATTAAAATAATGCATTTAAGGCTTATGACTTTTTGAACATGGCCTCCCAAAAAAATCGCCCTGCCCAGGGGTGGTTTCCAGCCCAGGCTGCACCAGCTAACCTCATTCAGATACATTTTTATGAATCTATCACTTATTCTGTTTGGAGTAATCTGTCACTTAATATAAAATAAAGGAAAACACACTAAAACTCCAAAATATTCTATAAAGCCTCCTTTTTCTTGGTCTACCGCAGAATGCATATTTTTAATGTAAATGGACCTCTGTTTCAAGACGTCATCCCCCAGCCCATCGAGGAATTAAAAAGTGGTCTTTATGACAACATTTTATTAAATAAGGATTACAGGTCTCTCCGAGTGGAAACTTATGAACAGCTTATTCAAACAAATTGGTTCTGCCCTCCCAGGGTGCTTTCCCTCACTGGAAATACAGTAGCAATGACCCAGAACTCTCTGCTTTGTAGACATTTCATTCCTCCCCTTGAAATTCCTGAAAATAGTTCCCTCTCAGGATGGAGTACTGAGAAATGAGTTGCATTCTAGAGAAGCCATGAATGCCCAAAGTCACGTTAAAATCAGCTGGGGGGGGTGTCACCACAAATCCCATAATGAGCGATTTCCCAAATCCAGTCCCTTAAGTGATGCTAAGAAACAAGGGATCCACATTCCTCGTGCTCTGTCCATGAATGAGCAGGAAGGTTGATAACCCAGCAATTGCAAAACCTACAGATCAGATAAGGCAGAAATGTAAATGTTATGGTTCAGTCTGCCTTTAGGTGTCCAGTTATTTCCATCCTGCTTTTCATTCTCAATTCTACCTCTGTATCTCTATGGACACAAGAGTAGTTGCAAAAGCAAAAATTAAATATTTTTGGTGAAGAGAAGATTTAAAACATGATATAGCACCAGATCCTTTCAACTTAGCTGCACATGTAGCAACAGAGAAAAGAATTCTTTGCTTTTATTTGGGAGCAGATTGAAGCAGTTTGGTTCAGCCATCCCAGATGATATTTTCACACAAGCACACTCACAAAATTCCCATCTTTCCTGCAAAGCTCATGCTCTCGGGTGAAACACCAGCTCAACACACACATCTTACATTTGCTCAGGCAAATTCAAAGTTCACACACACAACTTCGTTAAAATAGGCTGTAAAACGATCAAGACAAAGGACAAAACTGGAACTTGGAAATTCTAAAACTTTGCAATTTCCTAGACTTTCAAACCCATGTGATACAGATTCTGAAACGTTGTCAGGTTTGGGTTTGGTTTTTTTCTACCTCAAAATAGGTTTTGCTAAAAATATCCTCCCACTTTTCACACATTTACCTGCAGCTGAAGAAAACAGAAGCAATTCATTTCCTCCAACAAGCATATTTCACATTTCAGATTTGGGGTACTACAACTATCTCTATTATTACAAATCAGTACTACTAGAGCACATTCCCAGCGGATGCTCTTGCTGCAATATGTGACATTTACCAGAGTTTAAACATCAGATTTTTTGCAAACCAGCCTTTCCTCATGTCCTTTCAGATTGCTTTTCCTTGGTGTTTTGGGTGTTGCCCCCCCCCAGTCTTGTTTTAATCCTGAGTGTTGCCCAAGCACACATTCCCTCTCGGGCACACTGCAGGTCCCAGGCTTTGCAATGAGCATTGAATTAGCCACACACAGGAGGCTGGGGAAGTTCATGCAATCTCAGAAGGGTAAAGAATCTTTTTCCTCATATCTAATCCAAACCTGACAGTTTGAAGTCATTTCCATTATCCTGCCACTATTGGAGCTCCTTTAAGCACTAGAAGGGGCTCTAAGGTTTCCCTGGAGCCTTTTCCTCTCCAGGCTGAACCACCCAACTCTTTGAGGCTGCCAGCCATCAGATCATGGGGGTGCCAAGGAAAGGACATTTCACAGCTGCCTGGAGCACACCCAGGTTTCTCAGCCCCTCTGGCACCTGTTGTGCTCAGAGCCCAGGGAAGCCAGGGAGCACAGACATACCTCTTCCCCAGGGAGCACCAACCCCGATAGAATGGGAGTTTCCTCATTCTTAGGGAACTCAGCTGAAGCATTTTACATGGTGACAAATGAAGTCTGACCCTGGGACAGGACCCACTTGGGAGTTCCACTGGGGAACAGAGCAGTGACCTTTTGTAGCCCTTTTGCATCCTGAAACCTCAGAGTTTCCTGCCCACATCTGAAGGGACACCACTTCATTATATGGTTTGGGAAGGCTATGGAATTTGTCCCTGCGGGCAACTCAGAGGCAACAGACTCCAGGGCAGGACACTGGAGAGGAGCTCAGTTCAAGCTGCATGTTTTGTCAGGGTTACCTTGTATGGGAATGGGAACTTGCTTTTTTCCTCTAGCTGGGTAAATTCCCATCATTTTGCTTTTAGGAGCATCTCCCAAGCACAGCAGCCAAACTACCCCACTCCAGTCATTTTTCCCCTCAATCCACCAGTGAATCCACTGTCCCCAAGTAAAGGGTCAGGGGGCTTTCTCAAGATCCACACAACGTCCTTCTGACACAGGGGTATTTACGAGGAGAAGCAGTCGTGCTCGTGGAGCTGCATCTCCCAAGAAACAGTGCTGTTTAAAGCACTCTTGTCACACCATTCTTGGCTGAGGAGTGCCCTGCCCTTTGCTCACTCCCCCCTTACAAACACTGCTGACCAGTTGTGCCCACCATTGTCCTGTTGGCATTTTGTCAGCTGTGCAGGAAGGCTGGAGGCTTCAGGGAAGGACATACGCAGCCAGAAGAGCTCTGGTTGGCCTGGCAGGTTGTGCAAAGGTTGCCTCTGCACACTTGCAGCACAAAGTTCCCCCAGCCATGCCAGTCTTGGGGGGCAATCTGGGCCAGGTCAGCCCAGGCCACATTGTCCCATGTGAATATTGTCCTTTGGAGTAGCCTGGCCTCAAAAATCAACCTTTTCTATTTTTTTTTTAATAACTACAACAGTAACAGTTGAAAGACAGGTAGATCTACCTAAGTCCTCTTGTTTTCACTGTGGCCAATCCCCAAATCCCTCTGTCATGGTTTGAGCCTGGCTGGATGCCAGAGACTCACCCACAACTTCTCCTAGGAGAAAACTAGAAAAAAAACAAACTGCAAAATAAAACTGGAAAATAAAATAAAACTGGTCACAGGCAAAAGAAGCAAGGCAAAACTATAAATAAAGAATATAAAGGGCTTATTTTCTAACTAACAAGATCAGAACTGCAAGGGAAGCATCATTTAGAAGGCAACCTTTCTCCCCCACCCCTCCTTCTCTTACAACAGATNGAACTGAGCTGTTAACCCCCTCGCTGCCAGAGCAGCAGAAAACCCCCTAAACCATAACACCCTCCTTCCCAGTTAAGGGGAGCCTGATGAGCACAAGGAACTGGAATGCCCCACAGCATTGGAGCAGACAAAAAGCACGGCAGCAGCCTGTGAAGAGTCGAAGGAACAAAGGTGTTGCTCCCTGTCTGGTAGAAATGACAGAGCTGCCAGTAATTCAACTAAACAAAGGGGGGAAAAAGGTTTTGAGTCAATACTCCTGCTCTTCATTTGACAAAGCAAACGGTGCAGTCAGGTCACAGGTGATGGTGAAACATCTCCTGTGACAGCAGCAGCTCAGAGAGAGGTGTGAATGCAGTCACAGAGGACAATCAAAAACTTCAGCTCTGAGCAACTGTAACTCAAAGTTTTCTAAAGCCCCCGCCAAGAAAACAGCCAGTTCTCAGCCTGATTTGCAGCCAGCCAGGGAGCAGTCAAGAACTGCAATGCTGCTTCTGGGTAGAAACAGAAGGTGTTCTGACAGTAAATGCGCTATGGAATAAGTAGGAATATAAACAGAATAGGAATCTCAGGAAAACAGTGCTACAAATCTGTTTATAATCAATTAAGGCTGAAAAAAACTTGCTCTTTCTTTCTAAGCAACTGGATGGTGCCCAGGACCATGACAGTGCACTTGAGGTGGGTCCTGTTGACACAGGGATCACTGTCTGCAAGCACAGCATGGAGTCAGGGTGGCAAAGGGATGTCTTGGCATGGAGGAACAGTGAAGCCTCTGATGGACAAGCAGGAAAAAAAATCCCATAGAATAAGGTTCTGTTGAAAAGAACAACCTTTTGCTCTTTAGTGGTGGCTAAGATTATTCATCAAATTTGGCAAATATTTTTAGTTCAGGAGGTTGAAATTGGAGTGGGAAGGACGATAAAAAAATCACCTAAGTCAAAATGTCATGTGTTGATCTTTTAAAAATGGAAATGTTTTCTCCTGAGCTAACACATTTGTTTCAAAACAGAGCTATGGCTAAAAGCGTTAGCCAGTAGGAAAATGAAATATAACATTGTGTTTTGGATCAAATGAAACATTTCACTTAATCCAAAACAATTTTCCTCCCAATTCTTCAGTTTCTACTGAACAGAAAATCCATCCTTTGGAAAATTGCCACATATACTGATGAGCTACAACTAAAATGCCAGGGAATATACTTGAAGGAAGACCTGGAAAAACTGGGACAACTGCCAAGGTGTGTGAAATTGTTTCAAGGACAAGAGAGCTTTCTCTGTAAGGAAGGACCCCTGGCACATTTGGACATATCCAAAAAAATCTAAGGAAGTAACATTATTACAGCCTGCATGGACATGTGAGTTTTTTCTTTTCTTAAGGTCTAGCTAATGGAAGTATAAGTAAATCCAACACCTGGATTTGAGGCTGTCCAACTTTCGACCACAATTACAGTTTATTCTACTCAGAGTGGGGTTTGTTAACCTGGCTGGGCTGTCACCAGCAACTTTTAAAATTACAATTGAAAGTTTTTCCCAGAAAAGATCCTTTTCTAATGAAACAGAACTGTCAGTGAAAGAGTGTTTAAAGCAGTCTGACAGACTCTGCTCTGCTTTGGGAAGGTGCAGCTTTGTTGCTGCAGGAGAGCAGCTCCCAAGAGCTTGAGAAGCCCCAACACCAGGGGTTGTGAGGGCAGGGAGTTCGAAGAGGCCTCAAGACATGCCCTTGTCCCCAGAGAGGACATTTGTGCTGCAAAACGTGGCCAAACCTGCTGGGAGAGCAGAGCAGTTCCAAGCAAGGCGCTGTTGTCCAAGGGAATTCCTTGGCAGGTTCAGGCCTCATTCCCAGAACACAAGCAGTCAGGGAAGGAGCTGCCATTGCTCCCTGCACCCCCTGCTCTGCAAGGCAGGCTGTTGTGACCCCAGGATTATCCGGGGCGTTTAAACCCAGCCAGGCAGATGTGGCTCATACCTTGTCCCCAGCATGAGCCAGGGCACTGGCTGGGAAGGACTGAGATTCCAGCCGTGCTGCGCTTTCCAAGGATCGTCGCCACAGCAGAGGCACCACCTCATACATCGCTTCCTACACACCTGAGCCAAAAGCCAGGCTTATGAAGCACTCCAGGCTTGGCCAAAACCTCAGGACTATGGACCAGAATTTCCTTGGCTACGGTAAATTGCTGCAGCTGAAGCAAAAGCTGAATTAAAGCAACTAACAATTTGCTCACATTCCAAAGGCAGCGCAGAGTTTAACAGAAGTTGGATGTGGCAAGTCCCTGATCTCAAACGTCCCAAGTTTAAGGAAACCTTCAAGCCAAACATGTACTTTACAGCTAATTCCTGTCATCTTATAAGGTCAATCCAAGAGCTTGGCACCGAATGCCCTGCTCCACCTCTAATAGCACAAAACAAAACCCAGATTTTTCTCCCCAAAACACTAATGCAGTAGTGAGGGCATGATTTTAATTATGCTCTCCTTTGAAAGCAATTAAAAACTCAGCAGCTCCAATGGATGTTTACTGGACTGCACATTGCAACTGGTGCCAGTACACCGAGGTCTCTCAGCTCAAAACCCCAAGGACACTTACTGCAGTAATCACATGTTAAAGTTTGAAAATGTAAGTGCACAAAACTCAAGAAACTCCAGAATTAAATTATTACCACAACCATAACTCAGCCCTGGTATTCAGCCTTGTTGTACCACTTGACTTTACAAGCCATTATGGATTTATGCCTTCAAATATGGCCAGGCAGCAGCAACAGTGGGAATGTTCGCTCAGAAACCTGAATTTGGTGTGTTTCAAATCTCGCTCTCAGCATTGCATTAACATGTCTGCACTTAACAGTTTAATGCCTCAGCGTTTCCTCCCAGCTTAACCTGGCCCAGAATTAATCCGCAGGAGCTGCCAAAGGACAGGACAGCACCGAGGAGCCGCAGGGCCTCCCGAACCCATTCAAGGTGCTGGAGCTCCACCGTGTGGAACGCGGCCGGCACACACAAGGGGCAAGAAAGCGTTGGCTTCCCATCCCAAATGCACAGCCCAGACCTCCTCCTCAGACTTTATGTCATTTTGCAGCTTGAGTTAAAGGAGTAGGAAACAGTTTCCCCATCTGAATTCTGGTTAACAGCCCAATTCTTGCAGCCTTTTCAGGCTGCAGCGTGAGTGCTGGCAACATCTTTGTGCAGCTTCCAGCCCAGAGAGGCCCTTATCTCTCTGCCTCTCTGGGATGCTCTCAAATAGCTCTCTCCGAAGCAACGATTTTTCTCAGGCAAGCAAATGTTTGTGAATTTCCACAAGTAATTCTCTAAGAGGAATAATGTTGCTGTGATTATACATACAATTATATTTATAGAATGTATAGGTAGAAAGAGGTGTAGTTTTTAATTTCATATATGACAATTGATTCCCCTCTTGCGAGCTGCATTTCTCATTCCTGTTTCAAAGAGAGGAAACCCACACTCAAAGCAAGCAAACAGTAAAAAACAAACGCAGTTACTCTGAGCAGCAACTCCAAGGCATCCTGGAGCAAGAACCTGCTGTGGGATCCATGGGCAGCAGTGCCGTGCCCACCCCTCACCCCACAGGGCACCGTGTATGACTCACCTCTGGCAGTGGCTGTCTCGCCATGGGCGTGAGCCATGCGCTGCATCGCCGTGGCTGCGACACACACGGGCATGGACACCCTGTGCCCCAGCACCGAGGTGGACAGGTCCATCACCGACACATCCCTGAGCACCCGGGGGTACAGCTTCCACCTGGCACACACAGGGACAGAAAAAGAGGCCTGAAGCACCAGGGACATCCGCAGTTCCTGAAGGGCACGCCTGGTGAACACTGTGCTGGGGCTGGGACAGAATTCCATCGTGTGATCCAGAGCTGCAGCAGGACCCAAAGCCTGGAGGGAACAGGTGAGGAGGGACTGACCCAGGGAGGGTGAAAGAGCCTTTGAAGGTTATTGGCCGACATCTCTTAAAAGAGCTGCAAAGTAATAAATGTTGGTGGTGAGTCTCAGCTCCCTCAACGGCCTTGGAAGGTGACCCTAACACAGAGCAAACTAAACCACACGTAGGCTGCTATTACCTTTTATTGCAGTCGATGACACCATGGAAGCCAAACCTTTATGCAGAGGGTTACTTTCCTGGGAATACCCGTGAAACGGGACTTTTCCCCACCATCCAGGCCATATCACAGCACAGCCACCTTCACTAGAAGCCACAAGAGGGGGTGCAATAGCAGGGCCTGCCTCTGTCACAAACCAAAGCCTCTCTGCAAGCGCCAGCCTCTCACTGAAAGGCCTCCAATGGCTACTGAATTTTAATTAGAGAAAATAATTGAAAGCTTAAGCTCCATTACTCCTGAATCTACTAACTGCTCTGACAGATATTATCATTATAAGCATGGAGACAGAACCAGAGCCACCAGAGTGGCTCTGGGAGTGAGCTTATGTACTGAACTGGTAAGTCAGGGGAAAAAACATGAGACAAAAATCTCTGGTTTAGAGAAAGATCAAGAGCCATTTCCCCAGTAAAGCCGGGATAGAGGCAGGATGAGACCCACCTTTCTGAAAGCACAGGGCTGTGCCAGCACTCCAGGAAACGCTCCCCAGGGAGAAAGATAGTTGTGATGGTTGGAAGGAGTTGTGCAGCCCTGGGACTCCGCTGTGCTGGTCAGTGCCAAGACACACACGGCAAGCGTCTCTCCTCAGACTTGCTTTCACACCATTGTATCAGTTTGTTATTTTTCAAGGGAGGGTGGGCCAAGTTTGGGACAAAGAAAACATGACATTTTTTCCTCCCAACCCTAATTCTGAAGGCTTCCACTCAGCTCTGAGGCATCTTTTCCCAGCAAAGAAAACAAAATTCCTTTCATAGCCTTGCTTATTTAGACGTTCAAATCCCAAAGCATGAAGGATGTGGAGCACGTGCCTCTTCCCTAGCCTCCTGGTCTCTGTGCTGTCCCAGACCTGTCACATCGTTCCCTGGTACAAACCACTGCCATCCCAAAGCCCACCTGTGAGGGTCAGTCCTAACACACAACATTGCTGCAGTACTTTTACCCAGGAAAGGAAACACAAGGAGCAACTATCCTCCCAGCAATGCATGCAAGAAAAATGATGCCGTTCCATGCAGTGATACCTTATCCTGTCACATCCTCTTGGATCAACATCCAGTCAGTGCTCCTGACTTTTTATGAGGTCCCACAAAAACACCAAAAAAGGCTCACTACCTGATTATCATCCTCTTCTAATAAAATCTGATCTTCCTTTGGAAACATGGGTGTTTCCAGCTGTGACTTTGCAGACACTTGAATCCAGGCATTCTCTGGAAAAGCCTCAGGGAAATGCCCTTAACAGCACCAAGGAAAACTCACAAGCAGTATTTATTTCCCAGTCAGTAGAGCACAAGTTCATTCGGCTGCCACACGCCACCTGCTTCCTCCAAGTCTTTCAGTGAAAGCATTTCCTGCGTATTTTGAATTTTTTGTGTTTGATTCATTACCTCTTCATCACCCACATCTCTTTCCAGCCAAGTCCACATTCACATGCTGCAATCAGACATTAAGAGTGAGCACATCCCTCTTCCCAGCTGCAATGGGAGGTGCCACAGTGAGGAAGGCAGCAAGCAGGATTTAGGCAACTTCAGCTACAAGTTGTTTTGAGGGAAGGATTAAATGGGAGGAGAGGGGATTAATCTTTTGGGTTTTTCCTTTTTTTCCTCCATGCTCAGAAGATTTTTCAATTTAAAGTTATCTCGCAGAGGAGGAAGAGAGGAAAGCTCTCACTGCTTTCAGCTGTGAAAAACATTGGCATTTTCCAACTGCAACACATTCTCAAGCAGCTCTTGTTTCTCTTCTGAGCTCATCCCAAATAATCGCCCCATGCTGCAGGGAAAGCAGTACACTTGGGAGAGGAATCACTGCTCAGACACATTCTCCACCCCTACCCAGTTTGCTGCATTAACCTGCCTTATGGCTCCACTTCCATCAGCAGGGGCAGGTGCTGTGCCATGCTATCCAACAGCTGGTTTTCCTCGAGGAAAATTAATCTACCCTCCCAGGGTGTTTTGCCATCCATCCATTTCACAGCGTTTTGTGAATCCAAGGTGAAAGGAGGTGGCATTCCTTTCCTTCCCTCACAACTTGGCAGGCTTGTCTGGCCCCGATCACACTCAGCCATGCTGTTTTAACCAGGATTTAAATTATTTATGTGCCCTTTAATTGCTGCAGGGTAAGAATGTGTTTGCAGAGAGCCCTCATGGATGCTGTCCCTGATGGAGCAGTAGCTGCTGTTCCCTGCACACGACAGAACAAAGCCTCTCCTCTAAAGGCCACCCGGGACTCTGACAGAGGTGTCACGGCACCAGCAGGAGCCTGTTCCTGCACACATATCCCCCTTCCTTAACGTGCCGACTGGGAGACTCCAGACTGATTTCCTGAATGCCATCAAGCTGAAAGTATCCCGACCTTGTCGTTCATTTTATAACCTAATGAGTATGAATTGTCCTGTTCCAAAAGCTGCACGGGGTGTTCCAAAGGTATAGCAGGACTTAGTGATACAACCATTTTTAAGTATAGTTATTCATAATAATTACATTAGTCCTTGCTAATAAGCTATTTGTTTCCCTAGAAATACAACTAGGATGATTTATGTATCTATAAATATTTTAAAACTGCAAACAATTTGAACCAGGCTGAACCCTACAAACTAAGATTCTGATGGGGGTAATCAATGGAAAATGAAGCTGAACATACCCGAGTCTTTCACAAAATCATCTGACTTCGTGATCTTTGTGACTTGGGGGCATAAAGTCCATCTCACTTTCTATTTACCCACAAGCTGCACTCAGAACAGGCAGGAAAACCATTCATGTGGTCAGAGATGCACCAGGACTGTGTGAGGGTCAAAGCGCACAGCAGTCCCACATCCGGGCTGGGCCGTGCTTCTCCCAACAGCCTCCAAAGGAAAAAGATTTTACAAGCAGTTTGTGTTAAACAGGCCCTATAAACCAAAATATTATGAAAATTCTTAAATAGTTTGCAGTCTTCACAGGTTTCTAACAGTTAGAGATGTGTTGCCAGGAAGCCACTGCAAGCACAGGCCATTCAAGGCAGTGCTAATGAACATCTCCTTCAGTTCCAGGTGCCTCAAGCCTTGCAGTTTTCAGCACCTACTGGAACCATGGCGGAAGATGCAAGAAGATGAGGTGAACCCCACAGGCAACCAGCCCGATGCGATGAGGACTTCTCACCAGAGGAGTCCATCTCTGCGGTGGGAAAGGGCTCTCACCACTGACATCCACCCTGCTCTTTGTCAGCCTGTCTCTGGGAGGTTCAGATCCAACCTAATAATGAATTGCTCTTACAGTTACAAGTGAAATATTCACTATTCCCAACAGTTTATTGCCTCTCAGTACTTCCTTGGAGCATCCTTTCCTTAGTATCTCATTTTGATTTTATGAGGGCAAGTAACATCACGGCATCTGGAAGCATTAAAAAAAGAAAAGTAAAACTCAGGTGAGTACTATTACACCCCCTCCTGTTTCTATTTACTCCTCAGGGGAATCCTGTGTTTGAGCAGGGGAATTCCAGTCTGGGATGGGGGCTTCTGCACAGAGCAAGGTCTAGAATAAATAGTTGCAGTGGAGGTCAGTTTTCTTTTAATATTGTAAAGCTTTTCTCTGTGTGCCCCTAAAACTAAGGTTCTGAGCCCATTTCAGTGACCGGACCTTTGAGACCCTGCTAAGTGAACTATGACTTCAGTTCCTACCACCTTCAGCTTCCATGGGATATCCAGCTGAATTGCTCACAGCCTATGGAAAAGCAACTGGAGCAGTAAGCCGGGTTGCTGCTCTAAGCAGAAAAACAAAGTGGGGAGGGAGGAAGACTAAAGATAAATCTGAAAAACCTTATGGTTTGTCAGAGGGATTAAAACAAAGCCTGCAGAGGTCAGCAAAGACAAATGCAGGGGGTTAAATGCCTGCACCAGCAGCAGTTCCATCAGCTGGGCTGGGCTCAGCTGGGCTGAGGAGAGCAGCCTTCAGCTGCTCCCTTCCCTCCGCCATGCTCAGGGACATGTGGGAATGACGCTGTGACACTTGCACTGAGCCTGGCAGTGAGTGCTGACTGTGTATTGACCTTGTGTTTCTGAGACAAAGGGGAACCTGAGCCCAGCTTTTGACAAAGCTCAGGGGGTCTCTCCAAGATGAAACTGGTTTATAGTAGTTCTGCCGTTCTGCTGGAAACCCCCTGAGCACAGCTCAGCCACCCCGGGGCTGAGCCCTGCAGCTCCTTTCTGCTGGGCTCTGATCTGGGAAGGCTGCATAACTCGTTCACTTGAGGAAGAACAAGCAAAAGGCAATACCGACACAGTAACTAAGTTCAAGCCCACCGCAAGAATCCCCTTGTTGGCATTACAGCCCAAAATATAGAAATGACAGTTTCACTGAGTGATTACACACTGGAGCCAAAAGACTCTTCAGAAAATTTCTTTTAACAAAAGAACCAAAATGCAGGTAAAGCTAAAACGGTGTTAATGGGTTTCAGGGACTTTTTTGACAGAAAATTTAGGTGGAGGAGTGAAAGGGGAGAGACAATTGTTCTGAATTGCTGAAAAAGTTGCTAAAAAATTGAGTTTTGTCCACATGGAAAAATCTAAAATTGCACCACATCTCCTGCTAAAGCACAACTGACACCTCCTACCTCCCACCCCAGCCTTCAATCATCCTCCTACCTGGAAAAGGCTGCAACGTTATCCGCAAGTGTTTCCTGGTCATCCGCCCCAGATCGGTAATAATCGTACACGGCTTTGGGCAGGAATGTCCGAGCGTGCTCCTCAAAATCAGCAATGCACACTGGCTTTCCAGACATCTCTGCAGATCTCACACCGGTACTTTATTCCCACTTTCCTCTCTTTTAAGCTCCCTATTTCTGTCTGTAAATCATTAATAAGGGGCCTGATCAACCTACCTACATTCCAAAAAAAAAAAAGCCAACTTATTGTGTTATATTGGACTTCAGCACCAGGTTTTGTTCCATGTGGCCAAGGCCAACCTAGAACAGAATGGAATAAAATACAGCAAAAAGAAAAAAAATGAACTAGCATGGAAAGAAGTATGTAGGTGCAGGCTGAGTTAAACCTGCAGTAACAGCAGTTTGCATTCCCCCATGGATGCCTTTATCATCCAAAATATCCAGGAGACTGAAGCCATAAAGAGTTTGTTTACACCCCAAAAGCCAAACCTTGATTTAGACAATTTCTAAATTTGGTTAAGATCTCCTGACTGACCTTTAACTTAAAATTTAACAAATAGCATCATTTGCAAAAGTATTTGACAGGAAAAAAATCCAATATATATCATATGTGTGTATATAAATCAGTTTTCCAGCTGTGCACTGAAAATTAGTCTTAATACCCACAAAATTACACCACAAGTCATGTGGCACAGATGAGTGTCAGAAAATTGAAACGCAAACTGGTTTAACCTTGGCATTGCTCCGTGCTTGCAGCAGAGCTGGAGATGTGTCTGTGGAGCTCGCAGTATCTGTGCCAAGGACAGGTGTTTATCCTGCAGCATGGCACAGCAGCCATGCCACACGAGCTCAACACTTCAGTATGTGCAGCTGAATTGAAGCTGAATGAAATCAAAGGGGTTCAGTGTTGCAAAGTTGAAAGAATTTCTCAAGGTAAGGATAGTGCTGCACCACAGTTCCTCCTTCCCCTTCCATATAAAAAGAGTGAAGCCTTCCAAAACCCTTCCCACATGGATCTCTCTCTCTGCCCTGGGAAGCTCCACAGACTTCAGGAATCCAGCAGGACCCACCCCTTCCCACTGCTGGGCACTTTGTGAGCTGGGGTGAGGTGGGAGGTGCCAGAATCAGCATATCTGAAGCAAAACTACACAAAACAAGAAATTTAACACCAACGCATGCAGCTTCTCTGAAAGTAATTGGCTCCTCATTTTAATGAATCTCTCTGGCTGCTTAATCAGGCATCACCTGACCTTTAACCCTGAAGCAAAGGAACAGCATCTGGCCAAACAGCAGAGTTTGCCTGAGCAGTCAAGGCAAACGTCTCTGAAAATCAGTGTCAAAACTCCCAACACTGGCAGTGGAGCGTGAACACCTTCTCCCACAGCTCTTGCTTCACCCTTTTTCCTTTACAGGAGCACATGAGAGCTACAAGTGGAAAATGGTGTCACATACCCAGAGCTCAGCTGAACCAGGCTCTGCAAAAAGGGTGTCACACATTTTGGATGAAAGTTATTCAACAGACAAAACTCATGGCTTAGAAAGCACCAGAGTCAAAAGGCAAAACAGCCCCCTATGAAATACCACAACATTAATGTCCTTATGTTTATTTGCACAGCATTCCAGTTCAAACCCATGTCCTACTGCAGGATCAGAGAGACGTCAGTGTCTCCTGTCCACATGTAAAACCATTCACAAGGGAAGGATGAGCCAGCTGCAGTTACTGCAGTAAAGATTAACTGGAAAAGTTAACTGCACTGTATAATTCAAATACAACGTTCAGGCCATTAAGACAGTTGTGCAAAGCTGTTTTGTCAAGTAACTTAGATAAGTAAACAGTTACTTTGGCTTCCAAATTCCCCACGAACATTTGTGTATTTTTTGAAGTACAGTCAGAAAATACCTGTTTTTCTGGAGTGTTTCTAGACAGTATCGTATATCAGTCAGAGCTGGACCAACTGACTTTCCCCCTCCAAGCCAGTGAGAAGAGCCATCAGCAAGTGTGTGGGGTTTTTATCCCAGCAGCCATCTGGCAGCTTCAGCATGGGAGTCAGAACTGACCGACTTTAAAATCCACTTAAGCATAATGGTAAGTGTGCCTACGTTTCATGCGGAAGACTGGGGATTTGATTCCTGCCAGGGAGGCAGTGGTGCTATTTAAGAGTTGGATTCGATGATCCTTGTGGGTCCCTTCCAACTCAGAATATTCTGTGATTCTGTGACGTGTCAGGAATGAGGACAGTTCCTTCACCATTCAGCACGGTGAGCAGGTGGCCAGAACATGCCCCTGGGTGTCTATTTTGTGAGGCCGCTTGGGAAACCTGGGAGCTGCTGCGATACTGGGAGACTGGAGCATCAAGCAGAGGACTGCTGCTCCTGGGAGGAGCTGGATGACTCTGGGTACAACAAATTTGCCCCCCAATCCAGGGCAGATCTACAAAGAGGTTCTTGGGGTCATTTCTGCCCCCCCACCCCAACCATGCAGTGACAATCTGATGCAAGAAGTGCCATTATCAAAGGTGATCTTTTCATTTCCTTATGCAGGACTGACAGTCAGAGCCTTGGAATGGCCACTGTCCTTCCTGCATCCTCTGCAAGACGTTAGTGCCCAGTTTCAGCTCCCACAAGCCCCTGCAATCCAAATTAACACATGGAAAAGTATGAAGGACTACCAAGCTCCAAGAAATTCTAATGAGCCAGAAAAAAAGCCACAAACTTTTACTTATGAAATGGAAATTTAAATTAAATATTAGAGACCTAAATCCCCATTTGTTCCTAGTACATTTAAACATGGAGCTTTCCTTCTCCTCATGCAAGGCAAAGTGAAAGTAAAGCACGTGTTATTGTTTTTCTAATGGGAAAGGAATGAAGATGTTGGGTTAAACAAAGTAGTCAGTGCAGTGTGATCAGCTCCCGGGAGGAGGCACCCACTACTCACAGCCCCAGTCCCAGACTTGGGAGTTACCACTGGTGTAGTTCAAAATTCCAAGATCCAGTTCAAAATTGCAAGGCAGAAACTCGAGCTGTTCTACCACTTTAGTTCAGCCATCAGAGTATCTTCCTATTTCCTCCACAGGACTAGAGCTTGGATTAGTCTGACTGCCAGTAACACTTCGATCACATTTTTCCTGTAGTATTCCATGTGCTATTTTCATGTGAAAATTTCATATTCTCACAGAGAACAAGAAGCAGCTGATGAAACAGCCAACAAAACGCTCACAAGGCTTCATCTGACACCACTCCAACTCCAGCTTTTCATCAGGAAACAGATGTAATGGGAAAGGAGACCAAAGTGAATGGCCGAACTCCCAAGCCCTGCAGCTGCTCTGTGCACAGGGGAAGGCAGCGCAGGGAACTCACCTGAAGAGGATGAATCCCTCTACTGCATCCAGCAGGTGTTCACATTGTCCAAGCAGGTTGTAGTGATGATTCCTGGTAGTTCCTTCTCCCTCTGGCAGAGCTGTCCCTACAGATTGTTTCCTCAGCACTGCACTGCCTGCTGTGAGCCACAACCCGAGGATGGGTTGTTTAGGTCTGCACTCTGCTCCTTGGCCACATCCTGCTGGCCTCCAAATCCCACCGAGTTAAAACACCGTTTGCAGAGGGAGTGGATTCCTCGGGGAGGGGAAAAACAACCTTGTGCCTTTAAAGGTTTCAGTTCCTCTGTTTTGCCTGGCAGCACCCAACCCCCAGCTACATTTTGGACCTTGGAGAGCCCCTGGTACTGCAGGGGAAATCCTCCAGCAGGAAGCAATCCATGATGTCCAGAGCTCAAGGAATCTTCACAAGTCACACCCCCCAGGATTGCTGGAAAACCAGCATCATAAAAAAATACCTTTTGTTAGTGACACACATGAGCCAACTGAGGAAATGAAAACTGACTACAAGATCATAAATACAAACTTTATGTGGAATTTCAGTAAAAATACCCACAGTATAAATTTGCAACACTTTGATGCAACAGACAATCCCATGTAACATTTCCAGGAAGAAAGCCCAGGTAACAAGTGCACCCAGCACAGAGGGAACAGATACAGAGCATTCCAAGACACACAGTTTCTCACAGATCTCAAGGACAACAGGTCTGGAGGGCTGGATGGATTCCCAGTCTCTTGGCAAAGCAACCCACTGGAATTTTTTAATGTTTTGCTGTTAAGGATTCCCATTCAGATCCACCAGGGACTGGTCTCCAGGGGCAGCTCCAAGCCCAATGGATGTTTGAATTGGTTCTCCACAGTCTTTGCCCTCAATCAAAACATCTTCAACAGTGGCAGCAGCAGTTTCTGAGGCTGCAAGAACAAGCTCCATTTTTTTAAGATTAATCATAACAGAACACTCAGATTGCACAAAAGTTGCTCCTGACTCCTTGGAAACACACCAAGTTTAATATAATTGTAATATTCTAATTAGCACTACTCACATAATTTGATTCAAACATGTTTTACTGGGAAAAAACTGATCCTGGAACGTATATCAAGATGATACATTTACTGCATAGCTAATAGTTTTTCTGTCACACACAGATTTAGCCTTGACAGTGTTTGCTACTTGCTGTTTGCCAGACAAACATTACTCAAAGCTGAGTACCTCCAGTACCACAAACCAATAAATCTCCTGCAAATATAAAACTAAGATGGAGATCAATGGCTGCAGAATACTGCTTGTGCTATGCAAAGCTTTAATCACAGCTTAGTGATCTTTGTAATGAGATACTCCAATACAGATCAAATACAGTCAAGCCCAAGTCAGCATTAATATTCCCTACTTTTCTGATGGAAATACAGGAAGAACAACATCCACAGTGTGCTCAAGAACCCTTGGAAGCCTGACAGCATTTCCAGATTCACAACACATACCTAAACTGTGGTCACTTACTGCCTGCTTACTTCATCCATGCTCAGTGATCCCACAGTTCAGTTTATGATGACAGGAAGTACTTTATACCTTCAGTTTAAATAATCCAAACTCAGCTGTGAAATGCAGCAACAGAGAAAGTGTAAGCAGAGACTTCACTGAGCACACAAAGGAGCTTCTGATCTCTCTCAGCATCTCACAAACCTGTGCCTTGTAGGACAAAGTGCCACTTGTGGGTTTGGTTGCTTTTCAAATCCAAAAACACCACAGTGAAACTCAACTCTTGTGAGAATAAAACACCGTATTGTCTAAACATGCAAACAGCCCAAACACCTCTTGTTGACCACAAGAGCTACACTTGACTTTCTAATTCCAACAGCATTCAAGAAAGTCATTGTGGGTATAAGGATCTGCTGCAGCTTTCAAAGTCAAAAGCTCCCTAAAGAGCTGGAGAGAACAGCCAGTGACTGGCTCCATGATATTATAAAAGTGAAAAGAAACTGGATCAGTAAGGACACAATCCTTCCTGCACACCAAGGAGCACAAGTGCCTCTCCAGTACAGAACACCCTGTGCTGGGTCCAGTCCCACTGAGTTTCCCCTGTGCTGCAGGTTTGGATCCATGGCTGAGGGAATGTGTCTGTCCTTCTCAGGCCAGTTCATGTCACTGAATACAGAATCTGCTCATGAGTATGTTACACTGCTGTTCTGGTTCAGACTTCTAGGAGCCCCTGATGCACAGACAAGGAAAAAAGGAAACATAATGGAAACAATCCTGCACAGTTCTTCCCTTCAGACTGCAGTGGCCACAGAGTTTTCTTGGTTTCTGCAAATAAAAGTTTAGCTTTTAAAAAGCTGCTCTGCACATTGAGTGCTACTGAGTTCTGCTGTCCGTGTCAGCTTCTCCAATTGCTCAGTGACATGGGACAACATCCGAACAACACACCACAAACTGTTCTCATTATAGTGCAACGTGTGTGTATATATGAACATCATCGACTGCATGTTTTCACCTATGCAAAAGCACATTTATATGGGTCCACTATATAAAACTCAAGCTCTAGACTGGGAATGTTCCTCATGAAACTTGATATCCAGGATATCCAGTGTCACTTTGTTCTTTGAGCAGCTCCAACAGACAAATGCAAAGTTTCTACCACACAGATACAAAGCACAGTGTGTGACAGGACACGGATGGGAAAGAAAGTTAAGCTTTCTTAGGAAATGTGTTGTGAGCATTAAAAAAAAAACAAAAAACAACAACAAAACATGACTGTCAATATGAATCAGCCTTACTAATCTCAGTCTCAAAGGAAACCAGCATGTTGCACTTGCAAACTTGTCTCTTCTAATGAGAGGATCTCACCTCTGATTACTCTCCATTCTCGAAGAACAAGACGAAATCCATGCATGTCAGCAAGGTTTATGCAATATATGTATTTTTTAAAAATAGTATCAAGATTTAGACACATCTTACAGACATGGTCACACAGCAACAAAACAGGATCTCACTGTTCCTTACCAAAAAAGTCTTATATACTGACCCAGTCAAAGGAGTGATTTGTTGATTTTGTTAATGACCACACCTAACGCTGCCTACCTGACAAGCCATTTTAACTTCATATGGTTCAGCACACACTTGTATTTTCATGTAAGTACAAAATCCAAAAGCTCCTCCCCACCACTCACCTGTGCCCCTCTCTTTTCCCAGCATGACAATTCCAGTGACAGAAAGTAGAAAAGAGATCAAAGGTAAAACCCCAAGTGCCTCTGGAGTTAATATTGCCAAAGCAGCTCAAATCCTGCCAGTGTTCAAAGGTGGAAATGGCAGAGCTGCCCTGCATTTAAGCTCATACTGGCAAGACACATATACAACCCACTGACTGCAGAGTGAGTATCTCTTGTTACAATCTCCTGATTGGGACAAATTAACAAAAAGAAGTTATGCTTTGGCAAAAATTCCCCCTGACCAAAATTATTTCCTTTACACCTTTTAAAAGTTCCAACACATTTTCAACATTGAGCTGCCACCTCTTTTCTGCCTGAGGTTTTCAATGACTGACTGCTTGGATCAAACAACTCAGCCCAGGCTCTGGATCACCAAAAACTGACAAAGCTGGGGACACTCTGCAGGATCGACTTCCAAAACAAATGAATACAAACCAAAAGGCAAGGTGCTTCAGCTGCAAGTGATAAAAACAAACCCATCCTATGTAACATCTGACAGAAGACTAGTAAGGTGCCTTCGTTCCCGAGTGCATCCCTGATCTGTGCTTCTGTGGCATTTGGGAACAAGAAACATTCAGACAGAAAAGTCACAGTCCTGCCCAGCTACTGTGGAGCTCCTCCTTAGAGGGACACACACACAGATGATCATTTCCCAGCTGACACCTCCTTTTCCCTTTGAAGACATCCAACAGATCAGATGCACTGACTTTGATTGTCATGGCTAACAACACAAAACACACAGCTTGTGCTTATAAAATAAAGCAAGCAAGTCCTAGCTTAAAAAAGAGAAGCCTGCTGACTGAGCAGAGGTTTGGCGTAAACACATATGACAAATCAAGTGTAAGCTCCAGCTTCAGACCTGGGGTCTGACACTTCTTTGGTCCAAGTGTACAACACACATCCCTGGGAAAACTAGAGTTCCTTCCCAGCCACCTGACTCTTCCGCTGCCGGACTGAGCTTTCAGTCTCCGAGTCAGCCAGAGGCTGCTCACTCAAGTCTTCTGCTTCCTCTTCCCCTGATTCTTTTCCAAGTGCTAAATCATCCTCTGAGTCATCAGCACTTGAACTGGGTGCCTCCTCCCCCTCGGAGAGATCCTTGACATCCGCAGTCTCTCCTGTGCCATCCGTGGGATGCTCCGCAGCCTCCTCGGGTTCCTCGAGCGCCGCGTTCTCCACGTTGTCCGCGGTGATCGTTTCCTCTAAACAAAACCACAGTTTCAGACACTCACAACCATGTCCTTTAAACTTACACCACCACGTCTATACTCTGAAATACTGATGGATGTCATTATCCACAGGGTTCTTATCCCAGCTGGGATCGGCACCAGATGATCTTTAAGGTCCCTTCCAACATGAACCATTCTGATACTCTATGACTAAAAGCTTTTCCTTATTTTGTAATTATTTCAAATAAATCTTTAGTAGTATATCTCCTTCACTTTCATTTTTTTCTTGCCTATCAGGCACAGACAAGTTTAATTTGTAACCTAGTGGAACAAAATGAAAGACAAACCAATTTGAGGTGATTCCTGGATTATTGGTTGACATTTAAGCTCCTTACAGTGTGTTGCCCTCTCTCCTACAAGTTCACACTTTAAACTACAGTATCTCACCCACTTAGAAGTCCTTACCAGATGTTTCAGCTTTGTATTTTGGTCTGGCTGGGCAGAGGCAGTCTGAAATCAAAACCAGGATCTGTGGAAAAGAAATGCAGCAATAATGACAAAGGCATTCATTAGCAATTCCAAATGTCCCTCCACTTATTCTTTTTTAGATAGATATACACAAAATTATATTATCTTAGAGATAAGAGGTAAAAAACATGGGAAAAAAGTGCTTCCTCAGTGTGTACCACCCAGCATTCTCTGCTTTATACCATCCATTTTCTGCCTCCTACTCTTCTAAATNCATGACTGTCAATATGAATCAGCCTTACTAATCTCAGTCTCAAAGGAAACCAGCATGTTGCACTTGCAAACTTGTCTCTTCTAATGAGAGGATCTCACCTCTGATTACTCTCCATTCTCGAAGAACAAGACGAAATCCATGCATGTCAGCAAGGTTTATGCAATATATGTATTTTTTAAAAATAGTATCAAGATTTAGACACATCTTACAGACATGGTCACACAGCAACAAAACAGGATCTCACTGTTCCTTACCAAAAAAGTCTCATATACTGACCCAGTCAAAGGAGTGATTTGTTGATTTTGTTAATGACCACACCTAACGCTGCCTACCTGACAAGCCATTTTAACTTCATATGGTTCAGCACACACTTGTATTTTCATGTAAGTACAAAATCCAAAAGCTCCTCCCCACCACTCACCTGTGCCCCTCTCTTTTCCCAGCATGACAATTCCAGTGACAGAAAGTAGAAAAGAGATCAAAGGTAAAACCCCAAGTGCCTCTGGAGTTAATATTGCCAAAGCAGCTCAAATCCTGCCAGTGTTCAAAGGTGGAAATGGCAGAGCTGCCCTGCATTTAAGCTCATACTGGCAAGACACATATACAACCCACTGACTGCAGAGTGAGTATCTCTTGTTACAATCTCCTGATTGGGACAAATTAACAAAAAGAAGTTATGCTTTGGCAAAAATTCCCCCTGACCAAAATTATTTCCTTTACACCTTTTAAAAGTTCCAACACATTTTCAACATTGAGCTGCCACCTCTTTTCTGCCTGAGGTTTTCAATGACTGACTGCTTGGATCAAACAACTCAGCCCAGGCTCTGGATCACCAAAAACTGACAAAGCTGGGGACACTCTGCAGGATCGACTTCCAAAACAAATGAATACAAACCAAAAGGCAAGGTGCTTCAGCTGCAAGTGATAAAAACAAACCCATCCTATGTAACATCTGACAGAAGACTAGTAAGGTGCCTTCGTTCCCGAGTGCATCCCTGATCTGTGCTTCTGTGGCATTTGGGAACAAGAAACATTCAGACAGAAAAGTCACAGTCCTGCCCAGCTACTGTGGAGCTCCTCCTTAGAGGGACACACACACAGATGATCATTTCCCAGCTGACACCTCCTTTTCCCTTTGAAGACATCCAACAGATCAGATGCACTGACTTTGATTGTCATGGCTAACAACACAAAACACACAGCTTGTGCTTATAAAATAAAGCAAGCAAGTCCTAGCTTAAAAAAGAGAAGCCTGCTGACTGAGCAGAGGTTTGGCGTAAACACATATGACAAATCAAGTGTAAGCTCCAGCTTCAGACCTGGGGTCTGACACTTCTTTGGTCCAAGTGTACAACACACATCCCTGGGAAAACTAGAGTTCCTTCCCAGCCACCTGACTCTTCCGCTGCCGGACTGAGCTTTCAGTCTCCGAGTCAGCCAGAGGCTGCTCACTCAAGTCTTCTGCTTCCTCTTCCCCTGATTCTTTTCCAAGTGCTAAATCATCCTCTGAGTCATCAGCACTTGAACTGGGTGCCTCCTCCCCCTCGGAGAGATCCTTGACATCCGCAGTCTCTCCTGTGCCATCCGTGGGATGCTCCGCAGCCTCCTCGGGTTCCTCGAGCGCCGCGTTCTCCACGTTGTCCGCGGTGATCGTTTCCTCTAAACAAAACCACAGTTTCAGACACTCACAACCATGTCCTTTAAACTTACACCACCACGTCTATACTCTGAAATACTGATGGATGTCATTATCCACAGGGTTCTTATCCCAGCTGGGATCGGCACCAGATGATCTTTAAGGTCCCTTCCAACATGAACCATTCTGATACTCTATGACTAAAAGCTTTTCCTTATTTTGTAATTATTTCAAATAAATCTTTAGTAGTATATCTCCTTCACTTTCATTTTTTTCTTGCCTATCAGGCACAGACAAGTTTAATTTGTAACCTAGTGGAACAAAATGAAAGACAAACCAATTTGAGGTGATTCCTGGATTATTGGTTGACATTTAAGCTCCTTACAGTGTGTTGCCCTCTCTCCTACAAGTTCACACTTTAAACTACAGTATCTCACCCACTTAGAAGTCCTTACCAGATGTTTCAGCTTTGTATTTTGGTCTGGCTGGGCAGAGGCAGTCTGAAATCAAGACCAGGATCTGTGGAAAGGAAATACAGCAATAATGACAAAGGCATTTATTAGCAATTCCAAATGTCCCTCCATTCATTCTTTTTAGATAGATATACACAAAATTCAGAAAATTATATTATCTTAGAGATAAGAGCTAAAAAACATGGGAAAAAAGTGCTTCTTCAGTGTGTACCACCCAGCATTCTTTGCTTTATACCACCCATTTTCTGCCTCCTACTCTTCTAAATTTATTC
>WEKX01021534.1:62667-78114 GCA_013390025.1 Pitta sordida
AATGCACCAGTCCCGTTAGGAACAAGTGACATCATATGTTACAATTTCTAATGAGAGCTCCACCCAAAAGATCAGAGGGGAGAAAAGTCAGATTTTATTAAAGCAAGGTGTAATCACAAAGCTATGCCCTGGCAGAGAGTAAATCAATTAAAGACTCAAATCTTCAAAGCAATTAAAAAATATTTCCATCCTTTCACTTTGAGTTACAGTGCAGCAGCACCCCACATTGCCAAGCCCCACAAACACAATGAGTCTCTGGATAATACAAATCACTCCACAAAGCCTGTGTTACACAGGTCTGAGCACACACATTCAACCCTTACGTACAGGAGACTTAGATACAAAAGGCCAATATAAAAATCACTTGTTTAGTGGATGGACTAGACAAATCTAAATCAAAGCACGGATTTGCTAAAAATATATTGGAGTGAACCAGCGTTAACCTTTACCAGAAGCAGGTCGCAACACCTGGGAGAGCATCTGCAGCACTGAATATCTCCGAATTTTAACAGAATAAGTGAGACCATTTCAGTTGGAAGGGACCTACAGTGACCATCCAGTCCCACTGCCTGAGCATGTCATTGAGGGCATTTCTAAATGCCTTTTATCCACTGACAGGTCTGGGGCATCACCCACCTCTGGGAAGCTCCTTGCAGTGCTTGACCACCTTCTGGGTAAATAAATACTCCCCAACATCCAGCCTAAATCTCCTCAGCAAAGCTTTCAGCCACTACACATATTCTATCACTTGGCACTAGGGAAGGGATATCAGCATTTAATAATTTACCATTATTAAAGTAAGGTATTGAAGTGCATCTCAGGAGTGAAGTTGGTTTCATTTCTTCACGAGTTACTGCACAGTGAAAGTTTCAGGTAACAGAGAAAGTAATGTGCTTTCTTACCAGACCCAGGAGCAGGCCAATCAGTAAGGTAGCCAAGATGAAGATTCCATAAGAAATCCAAACGTGAACTCCAAGAGTGCCAGTGAGGTAGTTATGAATTTGCTGGAAACGAGAAGATACTGAATAACATCACACCTAAACCCATTCCTGATTTCTGCTGTGACATTTCACAAACTGTCTGATTAAGACCTTCCATTTAACAGTATTTACACTGAAGTCTTCCCTTTCTGACACCAATAGATTGGGTTTTTCTCTACCCAGTTTTTCACATTAAAAAGCCATTTAAGCAGAGGATGCTTAATTCCTTCCTCCTAAGACACTCAGCATTAGAGATGGCAACTCCTCATAAACAAAAATTAAGCCATTTCATGCTTACCTAAGCTTTTTAGCTCTTCAAATGAGCCACCCATTCTAAGCAGACACTGAATAAGTGATTTCACTTATAAATTTAAGGATAATAGTCCAAATACAATATTAAGATTTTTTGGTAACTGTGGTCTCTTCTTCAAACCTACAAATTCACTGAATCAAGCAGCACATCGAGTCAGATGGTCTGGGAGGAAGGCAATTATGACATTAGATCTCTTTCCAAACAAACCACAATCAACATTTACGAGAGCTTAAATACTGAAATTCCAGAGTGCCTTTTTTTAAATGTCAGAAGAGCTTGTGATATTTATTGAAGCACATGCAGGGACAGCACGGCAAGAAGAGCAAGGAAATGTACAGCTGAAATATTCATCAAAGTGGGAAGCAAATTAGAGAAGGTTTTTTGCCAGAACAGTTAATTTTTCAGGAAGGAAGCCATGGAGATACAACATCATTATACAGCAATTGTGGAAGAGAAACACCAGAAAGTGTTTCTTTCTATAAAAAGTTAATACCATCCATGAAAGAAATCAAAGATACCCCACACAAGAAACCCAACAACTGGGTTCTGTGGAGGCTCAGTGGAAGTGACACAAACTATTCAAACTCTGCTACCTTGATTTTTTGAGGCACATGCTACAATATTAAGTATTTTGCTACAGTCAAACAAGTCTCTCAAGCTCGGTTACATTTGAAGATTTTAAGAGGATGTTCCTAACCAAAAATGGCAAAAGTCTGACAACTCGCAGTATTTGCCACAGGAAAGACTTGGGATGGGTCCCAAACGAAAGCATCTTAAAGCACATTTTACTTAAAAATACTACAATATCCCCAAGCATGCTTCAGTCTACACTAAGTATTTTTTCTGTTACTTGATAGTTACAGTCCAAATTTGTTGGGTTCACATGCAAGTGGTATTGACAGTTTGAAACTCAGATGCAGAAATCCTTATTGAACAATAAACCCTTTACCCTCCCTTCTCCTGTGCAACACAGGATGCAAACAAACTGCAGATGAGCATAGTTTACAGCTCTGAAAATGAACCTGGAGACAATATTGAGGAACAGCATTAAAAAGAGAGAACCTGCTAGACCCTAAATGCATTCCTGATGTTTCCAACCATTTCTGCAGCTTTATCCCTTTAGCACACTTTGATAGGACTTCTAAACTACACCAAGATATGAAAAGTATTCTCATTCCTGATAATCTTTAGAATCAAACCACCATTTTGGACACAGTCTATGAGCACTACATAATAGATAACAAAGATACAATCAACCCAACACATGGCAAAATGAACACTCATGAAAGGATAATAAAAACATTCTGCTACACTTTCACTTTTACACTAGTGATTTTTTCCTAGTCATAAAAAGAGGGTATGGAATTACTTACCCTGATCCATCCTGAGAGGTGAAACAGTCCTGCCATGCCATGCATCCTAGAAAACAGGGAAATGGAAGGAACAGGTTCTGAGACAGGAGGAGCTGGGAGACACAGCAAACTGCACAGAAACCATAAGATTATTCCATAGACTCTCAGTGCCCTTCAGGCCCCAGCAAGTGGCAGGAGGCCACTGCAAACATTTTCTCTGTATTATGGTCACTTCAGCTCCATGCAGAGCCCTGAACAGCGCCCTGAAAGAGAAAATCTGCCTCTGTCAGGAAGGAGCAGTTTCACAGCTGTGCAGTGTAACCACCTTTCCCCAGCTCACAGCAGCCCTGTAGCTCCTCTTCCCACTGCTAAATACCCAACAGCTCTTCCTCCTTCTCAGCCAAAGTATAAGCACACTTACTGGATCTTGGATGTAAAATTACACATAATACCTTCAGCCAGAATGAAATGCAGGCCACTCCACCTCAGGTTCATCCTTTGTGTCTTACAAGCACACTAAGTTATTTGAAAGTAAATCCACCTCTCTGAAAACAAATTCTGATGTACCGTGTCAACACTACACTTCTTCCTATTCCAAAGGACAAAAGGCTCTTTGGTAAAGAATTAAACAAAAATATTGTAAGCTAAAGGCTGCCTGTCCCAGTAGCCAGCAGTCATGAAATAATCTCCACAAACCTTTGCTTGATTCCAGTACTCAACAGATATTGGAAGCGGCACTTACATAATGCTGAGTAGCTGTATTTCTTTTCAAAGATGACACAACTAAGTCTTAGCAGGCAAGAACAGAAGCAAATGCAGAAAATAAACTGCTTTTAAAGGTGAGAAATTGGCAACCAGGCTGTCAATACAGATTGCTTCTGCAAAGCCTACATGTCCAAGGAACAAAGGCCTTTTGTCTTTGAGCTGTCAGCAGAGGACCCTTACTGAATAATGAGCCATAAAACACTGCCTTGTTAATAAAAACAACATGTTACATTATAGAAGATGGAGACTTCCATCCTGCCACAGGCTCCACAGCTTCCCATTTTCTCTCCAGAATGTAGCCTTGAAGATCCTCCAGTGTCCGGGAGCCTCGGTATCGGCGGAACACTCCGTCGTTTGCGCTAAAAGACAGGAACACCCACTGACACAGATATCCCCCAAACTCCATCTACAGGAAATAAATTCAACCCAAACCCCCACAGACATCAGAGATTTTACTTGCTCAGGAAGTTGGATGTTTTGGAACTCTAAGCCATGATGGAAGGGTCTCAGCACAAGTTATTTAGGAAAACGGCTATTTTTGTTAAATATTCACTTGCACTACAGCAAACAAAGTATGTGAGGTTAACAACCAAACCACTTCTTAAATATAACCCAAAATTCTAAGGGTGTATATATATATATCTACATGACTCATAACACCCTGAGATAATAAAGGGTTCCATTTTTTTAAGGATGACATCACCTTATTGAAGGGATACAGCAAGTATCTTCTCTGATCCATTTTTAATAGTATTAGTAGCAGGGAAACTTGGTAAAGTCACTTAAACTAAGATGAGGATTTTATCACATAACCAAAGCTCTGACAAAAAATAACCTGAGCTGAAGGCAAAAGTCAGCGATCCCTCAGTTTCCCCTGCATTTCAGAGTTAGTTCAAAACAAGTGACAAGTAGGCATCAACAGCGGCAGTTTGCAGTGTGACAAACTTACTGGTAGATTGTAGGAAGTGTTGTGACTAAGAAACGACCACTCAAGCCTAGAAAGGGAAGAAAAAACCCACAAACAATTCAGTAACTGACATTTCTCAGCATCTTGACTTGTCTACAAATACCTACAGATTTTAGAGTAGAAAGCAGCACTTCAAAGCTGTTACCACTGGTTTGCAAACACAGGTTAACAGTTTGTTCTCAGAAATGCTACAAACAGTAAGAGATACTAAATATTGACAAATCCAGGGGAAATGTTGACCTTTAAGAACGTTTACTGCAAGGAATTTTTTCTAATCAATGCGTTTTTCTAATCACGAGTAGGAGAGACCAGCAGCGTGCCCCTCCAGCCACGGGAGAATCACACAAACACACCCATATTCCAGGATGTGCTGTGTTTGTGGTTAGGCTCATCCAAGCCTTTTGCTTCCTGGAGAAAGTTGGGCCACTTCCAAGTTGGCCCTGATTTTAAATCATGCTCTAGAAGACTTTAAACAACTTGGAGCTGCACGCTTCAGACCTCAGGCACTTCAAGTCATTACAGAAATGAATCTTTGTGTTTGCTCCTTCAGACATCAGACAGCAGTAAGTCCAAAAAACCCCAACAAACCAACTCAAAACCCCAGACTCCACAGATGATCAACCCCTAGACATGCAGTCTAACTCCATTAGGAAGGAGTGAATTCCTCTACCCAGCAATTGCTATTCATACAAAGTACCAATGTAAAGAGCATATTTATTTAATTTTGCTTTATTGAAAGCTAAATAAAGACTTCATTTCCCAGAAGATTCTCACAGTATTTTTTAAAAGGCAAGCAGCTCTAGGCATCAGGATTAGCCATGGGCAAGTACTGTGGCGAGAGTTTCTGCCTTTGGAGACAAAGACGAGCCACACTGAAATAAGCCAGGTATTTTTTAAAAGTTTCAGTGTAATGCTTTTCCTAGTTTGAATTCCTCTATGGAATAGGCAAAAAAGGGTTGTTGTGTGGGTTGTTTTTTGAAGATGTTTAAAGCAAACCATCTTAAAAGTTGCAAAACGGAAGTCTCTTCTTCACTTCAGCTTTTCAGTCCCTGCCTTTCTTGCTGCAAGAGGCAGAGTGGTGGAAAACTTCATAAACCAGCTAAAAGCTGTGCCAGCACAGGGAGATGTCAACAAAGCCACAAGTGTAACAGCAGAATTAATAAAGCAGAAAGCACAGCTGCACAGGGAAAGCCAGGAGAGCCATAAAGAACATAATTAGCTCAGGAACAGGGAAAAGTCATGGGAACACAAGGCTCCCAAGTTCTAACAAACACTAGTCAGGCAAACCAAGCAAAACAGCTCAAACATCTCACCAGTAGCCTCTCTTAGAGCAAATACAGTCTCAGAGGAATAATGAAACCTGAACCTTGTAAAATCTGCTGCCAAATTGCATCTAAGCATCCCCAAAGCTCGAGCTGGATATTTGCTGGTTATCTAAGGCACCTCCTTAGAACAGTAAAGCCAGATGTGAGCCAGCTACAAAACTTAAGAACAGACAGTAAATTTTAGGGTCTGCTTAAACCAGCTTAAACAGGCTACCACTATAAGTGGAAATGCAGTTAAGCGTGTGTGTCTGCAAACCAAAAACTGACATGCATCCATTAAGAAGTCACAGCTAATCAAGAACAAAAATATCTGCACTCACAGAGAATAGAAATGTCATCTAAAAATACAGCTGCTTGCATCCAACAGCTGCTCCAAGAGGATACAGAAGCCTCAAGAAGTCTTGCTTTAATTCATAGGTAAATGTTGTGACTGGGAGCTTAAAAAGGGCAACACAAATGCACACAAGCATCTCCACTACTTGCTTTTTTACACACTGAATATTTCAAAATAGCAGGTGAAGCACTTGAAGGCTTTATGCCCCATCAAGTGACTGACGTGTGCTGTAAGGCCATGAAGGCTTTGCTGGATTTATTCTTTGGGCACCTCCGGTAATTAAGCACCATGAACGGCTATTTTCTCCTGCAGGTTCTGGCAGTGCAATTTCATGCAGCTCTGCACTCATCAGCTGCTTTTCCCCTAACTGAACACGTTTTGACTCCTTTAAATTCGATGAAGGGGTTACATAACTAAGAGTAACTAAGGTACCATTGTGCAAGCAGGAATAGAAGACAGAGCACTTAAAAACAACAACTGAAAGGCTGAAGCAAAGCCTACAGTAAAAATATATACCTTGGTAACTTCGGAAAGGTTCCAAAGAGACCCACAGACCTTCCAAATTATATCAGCATCAAAAGGTCAAATAAGTAATAAATGTTTGCTTTCTAGTGTGGGCATTCATTAGCTCTAGAGGTGGTTGCAGTTTCCATGCTCCGTGCTGACATTGCAGGTGCATTTTAGAGTTCCAATCATATCCAAATGTCACAGTCAAGATGGAGATCCTTTTATCTGAACATCATATAAGCCAAAGAATCCCTGTCCAACTGGAAGAAAATAACTGGACAGGATTATAATGAATGCCCATTTGCAGCCTTAATTGCAGGGTAACCAAGTTGGCTTTAAAGTTACACTTATAAAAATTAGTATTAAAATTATCTGTAATAAACTGTTAATGATTAGTGTATGCACTAAAAGAGAACCTCCCCCATAGCAGCTTTTTGGCATAAGAGTTTTTGAGCACTTGTAAACTTTTAAGTGTACAAAACATTAACCTACTCGAGGTTACTCAACAGCATTTTCTTGTAAATTTAAATTGCTGCTTCTAAGATCAGGGTTTCAGTAATTTCCCTGCTGTTAATTTGACAAAGTTAACTTGTTCAGCATGCCTTCAGCTAATAAAATGAACACGCTTACCCACATTTTCTAAGGCAAAAAAAAAAAAGAAACAATTCAGTAAAGCTTAGCCCTTTTATTCTGGTAACTTCTCTTTGATACAGCGGATAAAATCCTTTATCCTCTCCAAGTCAAACAAGCAGGAAGCACTCCCAAGAGATGTAGAGGTTTATACAATATTAGTACACGCATTCAAACCTTTGAAGGGAGGCACCAAAGGCATAAATTAGTTTGTGGGGAGAGTTAGGAAACACTCTTTATAAAAACACATTTGCACATGTGCATCACCAACAGAACACAGTAACAACACCACAACAATAAAAAGGACAATAAACCGGCAGCATCATGGCAACAGTTACAACTCTAGTGAAAGCAGGCTCACTCCGGCGGTGCTACCACACCCTCAAACTCTCCAACCAGCGGTTCCAGTTACAGAGCTGGGATCTTCTGCAGGCACGTTGCAGGAGAGAGGAATGAGACAGGCAACAGCTCTCAGTGAAGTAGATGAAAAGAGAGAATAAGCCTCTTTCCATACAGAATTAAGTCAGATTACTCCTCCAATTCTTTAATCCTTCAAATTGAGTTTATAAACTTCAGTTCACAGATAGGAACTACACTGAGAAATAAAACCGGGGATAAGGTCATTCTTATTTTTAAACTTCAGTAAGCCTAAGTGATGCTCACATTGAGTAATCCCTGTTATTCAAACAGTCTGTCTCGTGCCGTACCTGGCTCCTGAGTGACATCCACCTTTCCAACATTGATGCCGAGCCGTTCGCTCTCCTTGGCAAAGCTCTCCCACGTGGACTCCATCTGCTTACAGGCTGGACACCATGGAGCGTAACTGCAGGGGGAAGGCAGGTTCAGTATTTCAATATTCTTACACTAAAGACATGTCAACTAATTTATCTTACAGAGAAAATATAAACATATCACAAAGGAAAAACTAGTTTTCCTTGATCAATCCACTTCAGTATAGTGGTGAGTGTCCCCATCCGCCACGTGGGAGACCGGGGTTTGATTCCCGCCAGGGAAGCAGTGGTGTTGTTTAAGAGTTGGACTTGATGATCCCTGTGGGTCCCTTCCAACTCAGAATATTCTGTGTGATAAGCAAGTCTACTGAACAAGAGAATCAAGCGGTTTTTCATCAATCCCCATGTTCCTCCTCATGTTAATCTCCACAGATTTGAGAAACTTGTATCCCAGCTCCTCACCACTTGTGAATTATTCTACTTGCATAGGAAATAAATCCATTTCCATGGCAGCCAACTGAATTATTGAAGCCAAGCTGTCCTTTGAAGTGATACCCTTCATCCATCATCACAACGTTTCGTATTGATTTCCCACACCCCAGAACTCCCAGAAATTACATTTGCCTTAGCTCACTACTCCATACATCAAAACATGCCCTTTTTGGTAGCACTCATTAGAGATGTAGAAAGCACGCCCACCATTCCTGCTGCTCACACTGACTGGCTTTCTCAGCTCCTGATTTTTTCCCCAGGACAATTTCAGTGAAACAAGAGAACACTTTCCAGAAGCTGAATTTTCTACATGGTCAATGAGAACAATCAAACCAATCCTGTAGTTATTGAAAATATTCATCTGGAGCCAGAACAGCTAACATGAAGGGACAATATCAGATAACAGTTAAATGTGCTAAACCTCCCTTTGCCACCTTTATGTGTTTTACCCTCGGCTGGCCAAGTCTGAATCACCTTTTACAGGCAGGGACAGACTTAGTCTTTTACAAATGAGGACAGACTATGAGAGCCAGGATCTTGGTAATTTGAGTCAACATTATTCTGTGTGAAAGCATCTGAAAAAAAAAGGACATAAATCTTATCCTGCCAGGAGGCAGCTGCTCTGTATCTTTCAAAAAGATGCTGGAAGCAAGTCTCACATGCAGAGCCTTCCCCATTGTGCTGCTGGCCTAGAGAGAGCTTTTAATAATAGTCTGACAGATACTGTACTTCACAAACAGTATAATTTTATTACAGCAGCTTGACTGATACGCAAGAAACTGCATCCATCCATCAGATAACGCTGCTGACGTTGCTTTAAAATGAAAGACAGAAGTTGGACTGTTTTCCAACTCCAGCTTCTCTAGCTGTGTCAAATTCACACCATGCAATTTGCACAATTAATACACCCCTCAGCCTGTTTGATTTAGTTTGAAATAGACATTTAGGCCCTATCAAAATTTATACTTGACATTCATGAGCATTTCTTCTGAATGAAATTAAGTGGAATATTCAATACATATTCATATGACTACAACTATTTTCTTTAGTTGAAAGCAGCATTAAAATCCACCCATTCATGGTTTGGCAGTGACAGGACATGACAGTGAACTTCACAGAGAGCTGCAGTTGTTGGCCACCTTGTTTTGATTACCAATACTGGACGGAATATTGGACACACTGCTACAAGATCCAGCCTCTCCAGCTGAACATCAGCACAGACAATCAGGGTTAAAATATTTTCTTCACATTCCTGAAATTACGCATCCAGTTCCGGCCAGTCAGGAAACACCCTGTCCCCACATGTACAAGAGAGAACTTGCAAGAGAAATCAGATTTCTGCAAGTTAGCACAGCTGGTTACTGCAACATCCTCACTTTTCTAAAGCTTTAATGACTGCATTTGTCCCGCAGCACTTGAAACACTATGGAATTCACCAGTGTTTCCTGGAAATAACAAAAAAATTGTCTTACCAAAGCTTTATTGTGTCTCTCAGACTTAAAATACATCCCCTTACACTGTCTCTTTCAGTAAGTTACTGAAGAGTAAAATACTTGACATGTAAAATAATCTTCACCAAGTTTCAAAAACCTGATGCTTAAGGAAGTACTTTATTTCAACAAAGGCTTTCATGTTGAAATTCTATGAATCCTTTAGAACTGTGGCAGATCCATGTTTCCACAAAAGCCATGGAACAACTAATATTCTTATTGTCCCCAGGGAAAAAAAAAACAACTATAGGAGTAGGAAAGCAAATCCATGTGCGTCCTGTAAAAGCCTTCATTACTTAAGCCATGACATCCAAGAGCAGGTCACAGGCAAAAGCAAACAGAGACAGACCAGGCAATAATTAGCATCTTGTCAACACCACCAAGTTTAGGGCTGTTACTGCCCCAGCTTCTCCCTTTGCACACGGGGGTAGCTCAACTATTAACTTGCTTGCACTGTGCCCTACAAGGAAACAGGTCTTTTCAATTTATAAACCAAAGTCCATTGGAATTTAAATCAAGACCTGGGCACTTGATTAAATGATGAAGATCAGCAAACTGCTTTTTAATGTTTAACAGGCTACAGAAAACTTTCTTTCCTTAACCATCAGATTGAAAGCACCACATACCTATAAATCACATTTCCAAATTATTTGCTGCAGGCAGGTTTCACACACTTCTCAACACACACCTCACTCGTGGCATGTCCAGGCTACACAGCACAAAGTCTTACAACTGAAATATTCCCATACACTGTCAGCCCTCCATCAACAAAGCAGCTGACAGCTATCACTGCAACAATTGGCCTCAGTAGATTAAAATTACCACTGTATTTCAAAGTAGCCAGGCGTTTTCCAGCTCCTACTCCAATCAATTTCTACACCTGAAGGTTTTAGCAGAGGGTATAGAGGAAGCAATCCAAAAGCAAAACGTGAAGTCAAAAGCAAAGAGCATGTCCACCTCTGATCTAATGCATAAAAGAAGAAAACTTCGGCTTTCACATACCAGCAACTTGACTGAGGCAATACTGGCAGTACTATTCAAACTAGAGTGAAAGTGTTAAGACAGCACCTAACACCATCAGTAAAAATAAAAGAAGTAACAATTCTAATAAGTATTGCCTTATTGCTACACATTTCACAAGCATACAGAAAAAAGTTTCTACATACAGTTAGGTCCTGAGGCAGGATAGGCAGCTTTGTCATTTCAACTAAAGATAAACTTCAGAAGACCAACTGCGTGGTTTCAGTTGATTTTTCATGTGAGCAGGTGGAGGCAAAAGATACACGAGTCAGTCCCTGCACTTACAGGGATCTGTACCACAGCAGCCCGTGCTCTGGAACCTGCCAAACCCCTCCAAACCAGGCAGCCACACCTCCCAGCCCAAAACCAGCTGCTCTGTCAAAGTTAAACATGTTCTTCTTATCAACTGCCCAAGCTCGAGGTACCTCAAGGAGCAAACAAAGCAGGTTTCATCCCTGGATTCTCCCCTCAGCCTTCACTCAAACGCCTCACACCACAGATGGCTCTGGGGAATCTGCTTCAGGGGGAAAGCCCAACCTTTTAAACCCCATTCTGCTGTTACTCAAGTAACCTGGCATGGATTTCTTTATTATTAATACCAGAAAAAAGGGGCAAAGTTACTGCACCCCACTGTGGTGTGATGCACCACAAGCCAAACAAATTGTACCCCCCAAAGCAACATGTCAAGTGCTACTTTTAATTTCATTACTGAGCTGTAGAACAAGTTAATTTTAAACTCCCAAGGACAACAAGCAAAGCAGAGTAGTATACGCAGTTATGTGGCTCTTTACTTTCAAAATGAAGAAAACACTAAGTGTATTACTTACACCATTCCCCCGATTTTCACTTGGCAAGAATTAAAATAGAAAATTAAGATGTTCTTTTTTTTGGACTAAGTATCAGAAAATTAATTTATCACTAGGAATTAAAAACTCAACAACTTTCCATTCACAGGCATTTTTTTAAATGAAAAAATTTTAAAGTAGAAAGGCAACCAATTACTGGAAAATGATGTGAAATATTCTAGAGCTTCAGCAGATAAAAGTTCCATCATTCTATACGGTTTCATGTCCCCTTCTGCAGTAACAAGCACCTGCTACCAAGGATATTTCAGTGCTCATAAATGACAGAATTCCCAATCTAAATAACTGTCAAAACAGTTTGTGGAATCCTCCAGAAGTTTATTTACACAAAATGTTTCAAGCCAACTGATTAAATGCATTAAACTCTGTAAATACCAAAACACTCAGCCACATTTGTAGCACATCACCCTGAAACTACAGACAGAAGTGCTGGTGGGAGGACTGAACCCCTGTGATAAGCTGGTCTGTTTAACGATAAATGACAATGACAAAATAAAGTGTGAGCCTATACTATAATAAACCAACCTTCAAAACATGACTATATGTTACACAAGTCTCCTGATTTTCACCCAACTATGTAGTACTAAAACAAAAAACTAAGACAATCTTCTTCAGCTGCCCACAGAACTAAGCGTGTGCTGAAACAAAGTGGAATCAAATCATTTAACACCCAGTGTGGAAACAAGTATCCAAATAAAGCACAGGTGCAACAAGAGCGCCAATAGTAGTTTCTTTCCTACTCAGAGGCAGGAGGACAACAAGTTCATTGATGGCTTGGTTTTGTTTGTTTGCTTGTTTTAATTGACTTCAAAAAGAGGAGGATGTTAAATGAAGGTAAATCAAGCTTGGGACAAGTGATGTTGACAAATGCAAAATGCACTTTTAGATAAGCAGACCATAAATTAAGTTTTACATATTCCAAGCAGACACAATATGAAAGACAAAAAGAAAACTCGTCATATTAATGGCTCACTATCTTGCTCCTACAGACTAGAGATAAGGAAATAAGGAAGCTTTTTTTAAACAGCTCATTCCAGCACTCCAGCGAGGACCTGTGTGCTCTGATAGTAACTGGAAGCAAAAAATGTTGCAACATCTTGCAGAGACACAAAGTTATCCAGAATACTTTTATCAATGAAATGCAGCAGCACTTCCAGGGCCTGTAATTCTGCCAGCTCTAAATAACCAAATATTTACAAAAAAGCCAGCCAAGTACACACACTTCAGCTAGGAGGGATGAAGGAAGGAAAATTTATTTCCACTACAGGTCCCTCATGCAAGTCATTTCAAACTTAACTTTCTCTATGTGTGCACCTGGGAACAACATGAATGTGGAATTTCACAGTCATTTTCCAGCAAAACTGACATGAAACAGCAGCATTACCTGTTCCTACAAGGGTAAAAGGCTTCACAGCCAGTGAGATTCTATAACAACATTTAATTGAAATAAGAACTGCTTGGAAAACAAAAGGTCTTATAAACAAAAAACAAACAAGATTTTCTTTTAATTGACCTTATTGCAGTCCTGCCAACAGACCTACCACACTCCAAGGAAGGAATCAATGAACTGACAGGCAGGACTCCTGGCTGAATCATCTACTCTAAACCAGACGAAAGTCAGCAGAAACCAAAATCCATCAGTATAGGAACAAGTACAACAACCTTAAAAAAAAATAAATCAGTACTAGATCTCGAACTCTCCCTAATTCAACAAGAGCAGCAGCACTGAGTTTTCACCCTCAATAAAGATAAAGGTTCCTCTCTCCTCTCCTCAGGAGACAAGCAGAAAGCACCAGAAATGCACCACAGAAGCCACAGAGAACCGAGGATCTCTCACATCACATGCTGTACACAAATCTAAATCAAGCCCAATTTAAGCAATGCAGCAACATGTTCCATACCCAGCCAGCCCCACAGCTGGCTGCCACCATTGCTACTGTCAGCCCCAAAGCAGGGAGGAATGTTTCAAGCACAGCAAAGACATGCAGAAGACTTGAACTGTTTGCTATCCCAACCACTTCTGATTTCAGTTCCCCTCTCCTTTCTCCCTCAGGGGAATGCACCACTAATTATTTAAATACTTTCTCTTCTGAAACCTTCTTCCTCTTTAAAACTCTTCAACTAGTGTATTAATTACTTCCACACAGTTGCTTTCACATTGGACTAAGGCATCCCAAGTGAAAAACACTTCAATTCAAAAAATAAATTTATTTTCTCACACTGCGAGGTTCTCTCCCCCACCTTTTAGATCACAACAAATGAAATGGGGAACAAAGACTCCACATCTTTAGCCACAGCAGTGGGCACCCCTGGCTCTCTCAATTCATTAAATTACACCAGGTGTCCAGCGGGATCCTGAGTAGTAAAACCCTAAAGGAAGTGATAGTCCCTCCCCCTAATAAGAGACTATCTCAAATGGAACAGCAAAGCAAAACTTCAAGCAGCTGAGTAAGTATTTATGAGGGGGCATGAGTTCGAGCTTAAGCACTTGAACTAAGCAGCACACATGCCACAATAAAATCCTATTTCATAGCTGCACAGCCCACAGGCACCATGGGAGCTTACTGCCTACTTCATCTACTTCTTTATTCATTGATGTCTTAAAAAAACCTCCTCAAGCTCCTTTCCCGCCTTCTAAATGCAAGCAGGTGAGGCTCCTACAAAAAAAACATCATGTGCATTCCAAGAACCGTGTCATGTCACAAGCAAAGCCTCATCGACACCACCACAGCTAGTCAGAAGCACTTAAACCCCCCAGGAAACAAACCTGTCGAGATGTCACCAGGACTGAGCGACAGCAGCACTGAACAGTTAATGAAATCTGATGCATCTCCCTGGAACTCTAGAGCTCAAGTTGGCTTGGAGTGACTGCGTGCTGGGATATTATGTAATGCTGCTTTGGAAGTCTGCTCCTGCTAAATATTCCCTATGAAATTCAGCCTTCCTAGAGCTTGCAAAGAACCCAGGCACAGTCCCTGAAGGGGAAGCAGGGCAAGGAGCAGCACCTGACACTATTCCCCAGCAGGGAGCTGGCTGGAGTGATCCATTTAACCTTGGGCACCAGGATGAGAAACAGAGGGCCAGCTGATTGAATTATGGAATGGTTTGGGTTGGAAGAGGATCTTGAAAATAATAAGGCAATTCCAACCCTTTGCCATGGCCAGGGACAA
Source organism: Pitta sordida (assembly GCA_013390025.1). Lineage (NCBI taxonomy): Eukaryota > Metazoa > Chordata > Aves > Passeriformes > Pittidae > Pitta > Pitta sordida. The sequence goes on from WEKX01021534.1 coordinate 77,607, forward strand.
TTTCCACTAGACCAGAGTGCTCAGAGCCCCATCCATCCTGGCCTTAACCACTTCCAGGATGGGGCAGCCACAGCTTCTCTGGGCAACCTGTGCCAGAGCCTCACCACCCTCACAGTATTTTTTCCTAATATGTAATCTAAACCTATTCTCAGTTTGAACTCATTGCCCCCTGACCTCTCTGTCGCTCCAGGCCCTTGTACAGACACAGCCTTGCCCCATCTTTCCTGTAACTTCCCTTCAGGTACTGGGAGCCCGCAATTAGGTAAGCCCAAAGGCTTCTCTTTCCCAGGCTAAACAACCCCAGTTCTCTCAGCCCTTCCTCGCAGCAGAGCTGCTCCATCCCTCTGATCAACCGGTGGCCTCCTCTGGGCTCGCTCGAACAGATCCATGTCCTTCATTCCCCAGAAAGGAGCTGTCTGCACCGGCCCGTTTAACCTTGGGCACTGCCAGCACAGGACGCGACCCTCGGGGGCAGCTGCTCCTGCCGGGTCACCGCAGCCGGGGCTGA
>WEKX01021536.1:23842-40375 GCA_013390025.1 Pitta sordida
CCTCTTCTAGTGGCTGGAGTGCAGCAAGAAATATGTCCAAGAAAAAAAGCAAAAAAGGAAAAAGGAAAAAGAAAAAAAAAAAAAGAAAAAAAGAAAAAATATGAGGCTCTCCCAAAAGCTGGAGAAAACCCCACTAGAGCAGCCCCTCTCCATCCTCACACAACCATGGCTGCCAGAGAGCTCCAAACAGCTCCCTGCCTCTGCCGCCTCTGTATGTGCTATCCCCAAAATTTTTTTTTTCTTCAACTGTCGCTTCTCAGTTTTTGAATTTTTTTTCTCATCTTCTGGATATATAGAGAAAATTACCTTGGTGTTGCTAAGGACCAGTATAAACTGACGCCAAATCACAAAGATATGAAATATATACATACCACCCTAGGACACCTGGTTTCTAGGAGGGAAAGATTTTCCCTTGACATTAGACTTTGAGCAGGATTGATTAGTATGATGGTGCGACATCTGTGACAGATCCCTGAGGTTTGTGGCACTCCTCTCCCCCTCTGTTGTGGTAAAGGGTAATTCTGTTTGTAATGGCTATCCTACCCATAATTAAAACATTTTTTTATTTGTGTACATAGCAGCAGCCTCAGAAGAGGCCACATTAGTAGCTATGGCCTCTATGCCACGTGCAATGGAATTATTTTTTTTTTATGCATGTCTCTATAATGTCCACCACTCTAGGATTTTCTAGTGGTAGTATAATTTTTTTACAGTCTGCATTACCATTTTCAAAGGCCATGGTATGGAGCAGGGGTTCTTTAGCCTCCGGATTGTCCACCTGCTTTTCAATAACATCCTTAAGATAATAAAGACATTGTATGAAAGTCTTGTTGGGACCCTGATTGATAGAGGTGAAAGACAGTGTGGACTTTTTTGAAATGGAGGACATGGTTAAGAGCCTGCAGAGCAAAATCCTTGTTTAGGTGCTAAACATTTCTGTTCCAGGTTGCTTGGGTGTGCTATACAGGGCCCAGGAGCTGCTCCACGCTAATGCCAAGAAGCAGGTTGTCTCGCTGGCATTGTGAATTAACTGCAGCAGTGTTCTGACAAAACTGACACCATTTTGCATCAAATACTGACCATGCCGGTGATATCAAAGGAAATATGAATAACAGTAAAAACGCCAAACAACTCCCTGTCCATCTCTGCTTGCTGCTGTATTTTTGCCCACATGTGCAGAGGATCATGGCTGGGCATGAGGTGGTCAGGGGTATGTAAAAAGTATACACTCTCTGCTTTCATTTGCTCCCGCACATTCACCCATATATGCATGGTATTGTGGCTGGGCGCAGGAGAGATGGTGGCATGTATAAGCTCCTCTATGGAGAAGGAGATGGACAACTATGGCAGTGATGGAGGCGGTGCTGCCTGCCGTGGCTCAGGCAAATCACTCAGAAATGAATTGCCAAGTGAAAATTCTGTGGTCATTGAATGAGCTCTGTGACACAAAGGAGGGCCTGGATGGGGCGGTAACAACAGGTAACAGCTCTCTCTCTTTCAGTTTATTGTGAATATCACCAGGTTCCTTGATTAAGTTGTAGCAGTTAAGTCCCCGTTGTGAACTTTTAAGTCTCTTTCGACACTGCAGCGCCTCAAAGGGCTGTGTTCTCTGACCTTGATGGGCAAATCTCTCTTCTGTAGCAGATCCATTGTTCCACTGTGAGGTACGTCATGCCAGGGTCACCTGTGGTAATAACCAGTGAAGACAAATTTCTTAAGGAATCTACCGGTTTTTTATACAACCCGTTACCACTTGCCATTGGCTGCTCTGCACTGTGACTGCTTTCCTTTAAACCAATTGGATGATACAGTGGTTGCTCTATATCAACCTGCTGTTACATGTTATACAGCGGTTATGGAATAGCAGCATGATTCACATCCACCTGACTTCTCCTACATTCTATCATTATAAATATATGTCGTAGGGTGGTGTGTATATATTCCATATCTTTATGTTTTGGCTTGTGGATACTGGTCCTTAGCAACACCAAGGTCATTTTCTCTCTCTGTCCAGAAGCCGAGAAAAAAAAAAAAAAATCAAAAAAACTGAGAAGCGGCAGTTGAAGGAAAAAAAATAATTCTGGGCGCAGCTCACACAGCAGTGGCAGAGGCGGGGAGCTGGTTGGAGTTCTCTGGCAGTCGTGGTTGTATGGGGCTGGAGAGGGGCTGCTCTGGTGGGTTTTTTCCCAGCTTTTGGGAGAACCCCATATTTTTTTCTTGTTTTCTTTTTTTTCCCTTTTTCATTTTTTGCTTTTTCTTTGCTTTTTTTTCTTGGACATATTTCTTGCTGCACTCCAGCCTCTAGAAGAGGGGGAGAGAGGGCCTGCAGTTCCCTTCCCCTGCCCCCGGGGGTTCTTCCTCATCATCTCTTGCTTTCCCCTGGAGTGCCTGCATCCAGACTCTCTGTGCACCTGAGGAATTTCTTCTGGGACTGTCTGCTGGTAGTTCATCGAGACCGACAGGACTCTTCACATACAGGACTTTCCACATCACAGGATGCTTCACATCACCGGACTTGTGGGATATCTCAGGGTTTGCTGTTTAATACTGTTGTATCTTGTCTGTTTAGTAAAGTAAATAGTTTATACTTTTCACACTTTCCTTGTTTGGTTTTTTTTTCTGAACCTGGTGAGGGGGAGGGGTGGTTTATTTTGGGGTTTTTTTGGCTCAGCCCCAAATTTGCCTCAAACCTTGTCAATATATCAACGTATAAACATTTCTGCAAAACAGGAAAGTTTTCCATACAAAAAGTCCCTATGAGCAAAACTACTGACAAGTGGAGATGCAGCAAGTGATGTTTTATTGAATCTTTGTTGGGTCACATCCTTCTAGAAGGCTTGCCTTTTAAAGCTTTTGATGCCAAACTTTCCTCCATCTTATTTAACAGAAATACTTATAGGCATCTACAAAGCAACAATTCTGAGTATCTAGTCTAATTATTAAATGACATGCTTGAAGTCTGAAATTCCTAAATTCCTAGTGTTATACTAAGTAGCAGAAGCTTAGGAACATACTTAACTACTTGTTTAAATTAGAACATTTTTTTCCATATAATTTGCGAATTATTTTATTCTTGGGTAAAACATGAAATATTATCATGTTTCTGTGGTTAGAGGCAGATTATAAGAAATTAACTCAAAGTCTTTAATGCAATTTATTTCTCAGAATTACTTTGAGAAGATTAGTTCCCTTTTACAGATTCTCATTACTTATCTACTGTATTTCAAGTTTTTAATACGATTTTAAAAGGTGAAATTACATTTTATTCATTACAGAGCTACTGGTTTAAATTTTTTAAACAATATTAATACTACATTCAAACTAGTTTCTGTAGGAGAAATTTCCAGCATTCTGAGTAGCTGTTTTATATTTCCATAGTCCACGGAAAATCTGCATAGTAAATATTTGGCGTCTCTTCACGCTGAGTCAATGGGATATAAAGTTCCGTTAATATGACACTGCATGAATTAAGATGTTATCTATATGAGCAGATAAATCTCTTTTCCTGCTGTGGTAAAGAACTTGGTTGTGTTAGCATTGTGTGTGGATTTTTTATTGACCCATTTATGTTACCTAGATAAAGTACTACAGTGCTTGGGCCATTTTCTTATCATCCTGAAAATAGCTGATAAAGAATATCACCTTTGGCTATTCAGGGGATACACTCTAATCTTTCTAGCTCCCTGTCTTGCCCCCTTCATTGAAATGAAGAAACCAGTATCTCAAACTAAGCTTCTGCCCGGCCCTCCTACTTTGATGATCTGGGTTTCTATTCATGCAAACAGCAGAATTAGTAACAGTATTTTCCAGAACCTGATAGAAAGCATGAATAATTTAGGATTTGACAGGTTACTCTGACATCATTTACTGCTATGTTTAATAACATTTTTATAAGACCATAGTAGTTTAACTATTCAGCAATATATCAGTCACCCAAGAATTTTAATTCATTTACAATGAATGACAGTAAAACTATTATATACAGCAAGATTAAGTAGAGAATAGAATATTTCAAAAATATTTTAAATGGAACCTATGACCATACACTGGAACAGATTGCCCAGAGAGGGCGTGGAATATACCCTACAGGATATATTCAAGAACTGCCTAGATGCAATCCTGTGCAATGTGATCTAGGCTGACCCTACTTGAGCAGGAAAGTTGGACAAGGTGACCAGCGGTGGTCCCTTCCAACCTTACCCATAGATTGGTGATTCTGTGATACTAAATAAACCAATTGAAATCTTGAATTTGGTCTAGGCCTATTGCAGTAAGCTAGTACTTAATGTCAGTTAAGAAAAATAAATATATTTTTTCCCTCCCCCTTCTAAAATAAATTGACTCTATAAAGATATTTATCAGTTTCCATAGGAAAATACCACCATAAGTGTTTATAGAGAAAAGTGCTTATAGGTTGTGACAAATTGTCAAACTTTCAACACAGTTGCTTTTGGCTGGTGAACAATTCTTAAGGCTGGTTGAGAAAAACGTGGACTGAGCCTCTTGCTGGTCTTGTACCTATCTTGAGCAAAGACTGACAACTGAATGGTGTCTTGGGTGGAGCAAAGGCCTCATGGCCTTAAAGAGGCACAGAAGAGCACCTGCATCTGTGTATCAGCCATCTGACTCCTCCTCCACCATGTATAACAAGACTTGTTACAAATCTGTTCCCTCAAGGAGATAAGGATGTGTGCAAAGACTCTCCAGTAAAGATGAGAGAGCATTTACGGTCACCTCAGTAAGTGAAGGAGCAATAAAGTGGTTTTTTTTAGATTTGTATCAACTATAAATTTTGACCAAGACTCTCAGTAAGTCCCATTAACATATTAACAGATGGTTCATGAATATGTAAAGAACTCGTGAATATGCAAATTGACCCCACTCACCAACGTTTCCGTGTGTCCTCTATTTTCACTGTTTAAGGGGAAGGGGAACCACCACCATCACTGTGGAGCTGGGAGCATTGCCGGGTGGGCGGCGTGGAGGCAGAGGGACCATGCTGGCACTCCTGGGCACAGCAGCGCAGCAGCAGCACGGGAGGCAGCGCATCTGACGACCGAAGGTTGGTGGGGGTTGGGAGTCGGTGCATCTGACGCCCTTAGGGTAGCAGTGAAGGTTTTCTCCTCAAAGTGCTCCTGGATGGGTGTAAGCGGAATCACTGGCTCTGCGCTGCGGCTCAGATCCAGGTGCACTACTCCTGCCACAAAAAATAATTAAAATTTATTACAGAGAAATCAAAAGATGGGAAAAGCCGCATCTCAGTGCTGTTGCATTCATGGAAAAAAACCCAAAAAACCCACAGCAGCAACATAGCCCTGATTTGGGGATTCAGAAAATTACAAATTTTAGTGAGTTAGGTAAGGGCATAGAGATTTAGGGATTTTAGTGAATTAGTGAAAATTTAGTGAATATTTAATGAATTTTTAGTGAATTTTTGAAGGATTAGTAGACTTAAAAATCATTGAAGTCTACTATCATTGAGCACGGAGAGTTAAAGTTTAATGTTAAGGGTGAAAAATTCTGTCCTGCAGTACTTGAAGGTAAAGAAAGGTGAGTGCTAGCCACAACAAGGGGAAAAGAATGAGAAACATTGGAGCTAATTGGTTGAAGGACTTATGGAAAAGAGCATGTCCATGACATAATGTTGAAGGGATGAATATTCATGGGGTGATTTGCATATGCATGAGACAAGGGGTTAAAGATTGGTGACAAATCTGGGTGGTCCTCTTTTGGCACCTGACAGGGCAGGGGACACTGCTGTGCCTCTTTCCTTGGCTCTTGGGCCAAAAATAAACTTTTTCTGCTTGTAAGCAAATTACCTTGAGACTCCCACCTCATTTTCCTTAAATCAGCCTAGTGTGTAACAGCACCAGCATCACAGGCTGCTTATGTCACAGTCCAATTCATAGTGCTGGTGGAAGGGCTCACATTGCCCCAAATAAAAGTTCTTTTATTGTTTTTATGTGGTAGATGTTTGTTGCTGTGCCAGAAACCTTAAAATAGTTGATACTGCGTCTCTTCTAGAATGTGTGGTGTGGGCAAGGCAGGGAGAGGAGATGATCAGAGAGGGTAGGAGAGGGAAGGGGAGAAAGCCCTGGGCAGGGCCACCAGCTGCAGGGGAGGAGTGGGTCTCTGAGTGCTCCTGGTATGGGGTGCTTCTGGCTTGCTTCTGCTACACCAGCTCCTCCCTCCCGTCTGCCCCTGCATCTCTGAGAAGTGGCAGCAAGAGCAGGTCGTTGAGAGCCACCAGCTCTTTCAACCAGCTTTTTTGCCCTGTCCAGCCACCGCCAGCCTCTGCTCCTGCAGACAGCCTTGCTGGGAGGCAGAGAAGTTGACCCCACCTGCTGTCTGCCAGGGATGGGGCAGGTAGCAGCAGGCTGGGGACAAGAAGTGATAGGCAACTTGCCTCAGCCCGCCTAGGGGCTGTCATGTTAGTCTGGCTCCACACAGCTATCAGCCTACGGAGGCTCTGCCCGTGGGACCACCCTGCCCACAAATTAATACATGATGAAAATTTATTAAAGAGAAATCAAAAGGAGGTAAAAGCTCCTGCTCAGGGCTGTTGCATTCCTGGAAAAAGAAACCTCAAACAAAACACCTGCCACAAACAAAGCAGTGGTATGTGTGTCACAGCCTTGCTTGCCTCACAGCTCTCTCCTGAGTGCTGCCTGGGTGCACCACAGCCCATTTGACAGCAGTGACTGTCCCAGTACGCACAGCTGTAGCTTCTGTCATGGAACGCCAGGGTACCAGTGCTGCTGCTGCGTCCAACACCACTGCCACTGCCCAACTCTCCCACAGACTCCTGCTCCAGAGCGGCACAGAATGGCAGCCTGTGGCCAGCTGCCCCGGGTTTGTCAGAGAGGTGTGGTGCTACGCCTACACCGTGTTTGAAGACAAGAGAAACACACCAGCAACCAGAAATCCCAACACGCTCTAGTATAGACATGGCAGGGAATGAAGAGTAGCAGGAGGCTCCATGTCCACTTGGCTCCATTGGGGGGGGCGGTTGCTGGCTTAAAGGTTTCTGCTGCAGAGTTTCTGTACTTGGAAAACATCTCCAGTCCAGGATTCAGAATTCCACGGTCAGGAAGCAGCAAAAGGTGTTTTCTCCACTTTAATGAGGCGGAACTCAATAGTGGAGGGGGCATGGCTATGTGTGGGGCCTAACTGAATATTCATGGGTTCAGTTTGTTCATGTATTGCATGAGCTGTGTGTTCTCGGACCCAGTCGTCCATGAAAAGGGGAGGTTCACTGTATGTATGTATTCCTAATAGACCTCCGTTACTATATTTCTTACTGTGACACATACAATACTCTGTAGTAAATGCATTTATCACCAGCAATTATGAACATGCTATCCCGTTGCTTCAAAAACCTACATTATTCTTGAATGTAGGTCATGCAGGTTCTTACTGAACTTTTCCAGACCTACAGTATCAGAATGGTAAATCACACCATTCATGAATCTGCAATTGCACAGTTCTTAGAGTGCTGAATTAGTTATAATAAGAAACTAAGCCCAAGTGCATCAAGCCTCTCTCATTTCTAAGGATCAGCTGGATAAACAGGCAAGCAAGTTTATCTTCTGCCTAGTTTATGTACCCTTAGTACAATCCTAGCTAACAGAACTATGACTAATTCCGACAATAGCAAAAACATTTATCTTCTTCCCTCAAAAATACTCTTTGAAAACACATGCAGGAAAAGTCTTCATTGCTATTTGCACTTAAAGTAAATTCTTTAGAGGTAGAATTCTTTCCGATAAAGAGAAATTGTGCTTCATTTCAGTCTACTTGCACAGAAAATGTAAGTAAATGTGACAGAGTCATGATTTAGTAAACAAGATCCCAATTCATACAGCAGTCACATGAGACTGCTAATCAGGCATGCTGTATGAACAAAATCAGACTTAGTTTCTTTCCAGGGTGATTAAGGAAGTTGGTTAAAAACATATAGGAAATCAAAAGAGAATCAGGAAAATAAATCTTCTCTATTCTATCTACTGGCACAATGTATTTTCTTCCTTACCTTTGGACCAACATAAAATGAAAACAAATAAAAAATTGTCTATATGATTATATTCAGCATGAACACAAGTAAAATTAATTCTCCTGGTGAGTGAATTTTGTAGTTTAGTCCTTTACTCCACTGTCAAAGAATAGTTTTCGTTTTAACTCAACATTATTTGAAAAAGTTATGATAGGGGAAGAAAATATATGGAACAGACTCCTTTCAACCAATTCTTTGTGCCACTTTATAAATACATTATACGTTGTCTCTCTTTCTGATAAATATCACCAAAGGCTTCTCTGTTTGAAAAAAAAATCCCCAAACACAGACTACGCAAACAAACAAACAAACAAACAAACAAACAAACAAGAATTTGACTGGATAATAAATTTGTTCTTAACTTTGGTATCCAGCAACAGTAAGACACTTTGGAAGCTTTTTTTCCCTCTTTTAATATGAAAGAGGACCTTGTCTTTCAGCTGAAATGGCTCCAAAGTGCGTATGCAAAGTATAACAGAGAGTAAGAAATGCAATTCACTTTAAAGTGGATTAATGATCCTAGCATCAGAATAGCCCATGTTTTTATGAAAAAAATCTAAACGAGTACAACAATAACAACAAACTAACAAAAAGAGAGTATTTTTTTTAAATCCAGTGCATAACTTCCTTGCAAATTAGTACCACATATTGCCACTCCATAGAGTACAGAACTAAATAAGCCTGGGGAGATTTGAATTCATATGTGTAATATTTCCATGTTCTACTTTCAGTTACCCTGTGACTTCACACTGATGAATTTCTCTCAGTGACTTCTCTCACTCAAAATGCCTATGTCTAGGCAAGTAGCAGCCAACTCTGAGGCTAAATTCTGCATTGATACCAGACAATTATTTCTATGATGATGGGGTTTAGACAGCTATTTGTCTTTTAAGACTGGTAGTAGTGATTTCATTTTCTTTCTCCTTTACAGAATCAGAATCACAGAATATTCTGAGTTGGAAGAGACCCACAAGGATCATTGAGTCCAACTGTTGACCAGCGCCACTGCATCCTAGTGGGAATCGAACCCAGGTCTCCTACATGACAGACGGGGACACTTACCACTGTACTAAAGTGGATTTTTTCATCTGCTGCTTCTAAAAGACCCATAAGAACTCTGTCAATTAGTGCTACTATTCTATCAAATCCCATGGAATATTTTCTATCACAGATGTGCTTACATGCTCAACAATTGCCTAAGTACTGTAGGATAGTGCCTCAACTTTGCTGTTACTATGCCACTATTCCTCTTAAAACCAGGTACAGAAGCTGGAATTAGAGGGCTCAGAGTTCATTTCAGTTTCATATTCAAAGATTAATTAAACCTATCCACTGAATTTCCAGAAAAGGAAGATGAAGACAGTTTTCTTCATATTTAAATCCTTCAGGTAGGGCAGACAAGAATATAGATTTTCCTGTTTTACTGGACTAATTCCTAAAGGATAATTACTAATGTTACATCTACCACTGTGTGCAGTGACAATCTAGCTTTAAAAGAGCTACTTGAACATTTCTTTGCCTAAAGAAGAAGCAGCAAGTTTTAAAATTAGTAACATACTCTACCGAGACTCAAGTGACAGGTTCAAACCTTTAGAATGTCATGCACAATTAGACTGACAGTGCAAGATCCTTTCACTGGCAGAACGTGAAATAGGGCAGCTTCCTGACAGAAAGGAGAAAATTTGTTCTAGAAGTCACAAAAGAATCAGAGTAACAAAGTGGCAATGGTAACAGTGCAAGGGTAATAAAAATCTGTTTCTGGGAAAGAATTAATGTGGAGGAAGAGAAGTAATATGTGTGCTGCAACAGGAATGGCAAGGTAATTACACAACACAATAAGTATGCAAGTTTCTTTAAATAACTTTTAAAAAAATCTCAACTAAATCCACAGAATGAATTACCTTTCTGATTTTTTTTAAATCACATTGGGCAGAAAAATCCATCCACCTATTTCTTATAATACAGGTAATAACATTATTCTTTCATGCTATCTGGGTAGTCTTTGTAACTTAGTGAGCCTTTGAACAGCATTGAAATAGTTAACTGTTCAAATGCAACAATAATGACAAGGCATCTGTACCTTCTTTTAGCCAATACTTTGTTACCACCATTTTGAGTAACACTCTGTCTAGTCTAAAAGATGCCAAATAATTTCTCATGGCTAACAAAAAAGTCAAGCCCTTTAGAAATATTCCTGATTATGACCCTGTATATATGAGGTGATTTTATGCATGTTATGTAAAGGAGGTGTATTCACAAAACAAAGGGGATCTCTGATTTCATAGTCAGATGTGATGCAATTATACATATACTATTCACTATAATATTAGTTTACTCAAAATAATATTTAATATAGTATTTATTTCATTAAACTAAATACAAATGTTCAGGGCTGTGTTCCTCTAAATACTACATTTCCATATAGGTTCTTACAATTTTTCTGTAATAATAGTGTATCCACACATACGCTGTCCAACCCTGAAAAACACCCTTGTAATTTTTGCAAACCTCAGAGAAATTCTGCATAACACAGGAGAAAACTCTAATACTAAATAAAACTAAATAATGAAAACGTAACTACTCAGTGAATGCAAATAAGAGCTTTCCTGAAAAGAAATGCAGATGAATGTCTTTGATTCCATACATGCTGGAGCAGATCAATATTTTCAGATTACAATGTACTTCAGAAATACATTCTTAGTGGTACATCAGTATGCAAACATCAACCAGTTAATTTCTGTCACCTCTAGTTTTTTGAGTTACTCATTTTTCCTGTGTCATTTACTTCAGCTTTTGATACTGTCTCTTTTATATTGTTATTATTTCTCTTGTATTAGTCCTTTCAGAAGAGATCTTAATCAAAAGGGAGGAAAAAAGTTTTTAATGTTTATTTTGATAATAGCAGTGTAATTAATTTAATGACATTGCTATTTAATTTCTCAATTACATGAAAATCATACTGGAGAAGTCACAAAAATCACCTTCTTGCATCTACTATGAGTATCATGTAATTCTAAAACAATTGCTTATTTCTGTATTGCAAACTAAGATTTTCCCACCAGTCCTTTACTTTAGTTAAGAGATCTGTAATAAAATGGCTACATTTGCAGATCCATTGAAAACAATTGGACTTATCTGTATGCAAACTGTAATCTAGTAGATTTTCATATTTGTAAAACTCCTTACTACTAAGAGGGGATGTAAGTCCTTGCTAGCTATGCATAAACCAATATATCAACAGTGACATTCAACCACCTCAAAACATCCTGAACATTGGTTGATGCATTGAAAAGTATTGCACAGTTAGAGATATGAGAGTTATGACTGAGGATTGTGGGAACACACAGTGAGTGGTCCCATTAAACGCTGCTGGCCCTTTGGCAACTAAAAAGAATTTGTTTTTCAAGGTCTGACAATAAAGCATACTCTATGTATTCCTAAGATCAATGTCAGTGTCTGTTCACAATTTCAGCGGTGTTGATTGAGACATCCTGAAAAAGCAGTATAGCCTTCAACGTGTTGAGACAAGTGAAGCGTAGACTAATAGAGTAAGGTTGAAAAATGTGCTGATATTTGTTACAATTTAAATGGATCAATCTGTCAGGCTATGGAGACAAGGAGAAAGCTTCAGTCATTGTTGGCGTTATAGAACAGATAGTAGATGACAACTTCTATGTTTGAGTTTAGCATTGCCAGGATGAGAAGTTGTAGAGCTATTAATGATAAAAAAATTGAGAAAGATAGTGAAAAAATATTTTCTACAGCTGTATTTGAAGGGAGGATAAAAACAGAGAAACTGGAATATGATAAACATTCAAACTTTTAAAACCACCCCCCCCAAATTTAAATGTCCAAGTAACAACATTGACACCATGGTTTTCAAGAGAACTTTGATTTTCTTAGAAGTATTAGTACCTGTAAGAAATATCATTCTGTGCAGGCCATTTACAAACATGTTCATGTTACTTAAAGAACATTGTGCATGACAGTTATGGCAGTTACATTTAAGCATGTTTCACTACAGAAAATTTGACCTGCAAATACATTAAAATGCCCTGCAGGTTTACATTTCCAGAATGTTGCAGGAGCTGCTCTCAACTTGAGCAGTTCTAGCATTCAAAATGTACTTAATTGGTAAATCTTATTCTGCACTGTCCACCTCTGTTCACTGAATAATGATTTTCAAGACATTCATCAGCAGGAGTTACTCTCATCTCTTTGCAAAATATAGTTTCATCAAACTAGTGAATTAATACATGAAGATCTGTCCCTCCTGGAAGTGGTAAACTATACCCTTCTGCTTCATCTCCATTCCTCATACCTCATGGCGTATTTCCACCATTTTTACTTTGTGCTTATGCCTGTGCCCCTATTTGGGGTGTTAATTCTAACTGAAAATGCACAAAATTTGCACATTGTTCAAGGAACTGTTGTCCTTCAAAAAGGTGTTTTAACAATATGCCCTGGCTCCCCTCTTGTCACATAAACCACTCAAGAAGCTACATGCCAAAATACAGGCACCTAACTTACACCAGCGTACATCAAGGCCTGTAAGTTTCTTGTTAGGAGGAGAGAGGAGGAGGCAGGGACACTGCACTCTGCAGGAGGATGCTCCATCGTCTCCCCCCCTCCTTTACCTCCTTACTCTGCCTGGTTTGCAGCTTATCTCTGCTCCCTCATCACCACCATGGAAAAGCCAGCAGCCAAAAGAGAGAGAAGAACCAGCCTCTAGGAACCCAGCAGCCAAAAGAGAGATCCTCACATGAGTCAGGAAGACCCTACTTTGCATTTCTCCAAGGCTGAGTTCTAGATCATTGCCAGAACCCACGTTGAAGAGTCCTTTGAATAAACCATGGCCCACATGGCTGGGAGACACATGCATGGCACAGAGCTGACTCACAGGTTCACAGGTTATTCCGAGCTGGAGGGGACCCACAAGGATCATCTAGTCCAACTCCCAAGCAAACGCCCACACAGGGATTGAACCCACAACCACAGAGCCATGGGCACCACGCTCCATTCATCTGAGCCTCGCATCACCTAGGCCATGTCACTGAGTTCCTCATCCAGTCTTTTCTTAAACATCTCCAGGGATGGTGAATCCAACACCTCCCTGGGCAGACCATTCCACGGGGAGATCACTCTTTCTGTGAAAAAGTTCCTCCTAACATCCAGTCTAAACCTCCCCAGGTGTGGCTTAAGGCCATGTCCTCTTGTTCTGGTGCTGGCAGCCTGGGAGAAGAGACTTACACCCACTTGACTGCAACGTCCCTTCAGGTAGTTTTAAACAGAAATGAGGTCACTTCTGAGCCTCCTTTTCTCCAAGGCTGAACAGTCCCAGTTCCCGCAGTCATGCCCCATAGGGCTTGTTCTCCAGTCCTTTCACCATCTTTGTCACCCGTCTCTGGACCCTCTCTAGCAGTTTAACATCTTTATTAAACTGAGGAGCCCAGAACTGGACACAGTACTCAAGATATGGTCTGACGAGTGCCAACTATAGGGGAAGGATAATTTCCCTAGTCCTGCTGGCCACACTGTTCCTGATACAAGCCAGGATGCCATTGGCCCTCTTAGCAACCTGGACACACTGTTGGCACATATTGAGTTCTCTGACAACCATTACTCCTAAATCCCTCTCCCCTTCATCACTCTCCAGCCACTCATCCCCCAGCCGATAGCAATGNCATGGAGGTTTGGTTCATGCCCTTTCTCATCACACTGCCAATTGAAAACTCTATTATCTCATGGCCACTACAACCCAGGTTTTCTCCAACCACGGTATCACTAACCAACCCTTCCATACTTGTAAACAATAGGTCGAGCACAGCCTCGTCCCTGGTAGGCTCACTCACCAGGTGCATCAAGAAACAGTCATCAACTATCTCTAGGAACCTTCTGGACTGTCTCCTCTCTGCTGTGTTAAGTTCCCAGCAGATATCAGGCAGATTAAAATCTCCTGCAAGAACTAGGGCAGCCGACCTTGAGGCTGTCTCTAGTTACTTAAAGAGCAATAGGTCTGCCTCTTCCTCCTGATCTGGTGGTCTGTAACGTACTCCTTACCAGGTTTTCAGTTTTATTGTGTATCTCTCTTACCTTGACTCACAGGGTCTCTACTTGATCATCCTTGATATCAAGTTCTATGGTATCAAGAGTTGCTTTAATATATGGGGCCACCCCCCCACCTCTACATGCTCTCCTATCTCTCCTGAAGACTGTGTAGCCTGCTAATGTAGCACTCCAATCGTGCGCGTCATCCCACCATGTTTCTGTAATGGCAACTACAGTAAATCCCCGCTGCATTGCAACCTCTGAATTATGACCCCAGGGATTTGCGAGGAAAATGTCTTGCAGTTTTGCTTCAACCGTCTGGAAGTTTCCTGGGCTGACGCATGTGCAGTGCCTCTGCTCCACCAAGGGGTGGTACCAGAGCTCCCTGGCGACGCGAGCCCCGCCACATGGGGAGGGCCAGGAGTCGTGCTGTCCCCCTTTACTCTATGCGCAGCCGGGGAATGATCCCCCCCGGGCACGTGTAACTGTTTCCTTGGCTACAAACAGGGAGGGAAAATGTCCCAGGAAAGTGAGGCTGGCCACAGTGGCCAGCAGGACGTGCTTACTCCGCTGCTGTTGTTGAACCCCATGAGGCGTGGGGCCAGGGACGTGCGGCGTGGGGCCGGCGCATGGTGGGCATGAGCACTGGGGCTGGGGAGGGGTGGGAGCAGCGTCGGGGGGTTTGTGCTGCGAGCACGCGCAGTCAGCAGTTACGGAAGCCGCAGCTCAGCTGAAGTTTTAACGTTTTAACGCAGTACACCTGCATCATTTTAGAAGCAATTTCAAAGTGATACACAGAACTGAGGAAGAAAGACTTCTATTTTATATAAATGTGAGAATGAAGGTGGCTTCTCCCAGAAAGTGTCTGTTATAAAGAGGAGAATGAAACATTGTAATGACAGTCACATAGCTGATTTTTTACCTCTGCCGTCCAAGGAAATTTGTAGAAACACTATAGAATGTAAACTTCGTGTTGTTTCTACTTGTTAGTAATATATACTACATATATATAGCCAAAAACTGCTATGACAGTGACAGCTTGGTGTCTGGGAATTGCCTTACTATGGAATGTTTCAGCATGCCAGCTATGAGGGGGGCTTCCAGCAACTTCTCAAAGAAAAGCCTCCTCTATGGCCCCCCGCCGCCACTGCTGCCAGGAAAAGAAACGGCCACAGGAAACCCAGCACAATTCTTTAAAGTGAAGCTGTGTTAGCTTTCTGGGAAAAATGATGCCTAAGTTCTAAGCAGAAATAGACATTGGGGTGAGAAGGGCGGTTGTAAAAAGTGAAGAATAATAAGAACAACTTGGCTTATTTTCAAAGAAAGTCTAAATAACAATGCTGAGTTGACTTTCCTTATGAATTAGGTCATTGTGAATTAACGTTGAAGAAAATCGTAACAGTATTTTTGCTCCCTCCCCTGTTCAGTTAGTAGAGAGAAATAAAATTCTTATTGAATTCATGGAAAGATAATACATAGGCTCATTAAATGCACTGTTAATTAAAATAAAATCACATACTTTGTTAGATTGAAGAATGAGCTTATCTGATAAACTCATTTGTACTGCATCCAAGCAATAATTTCTCCAGAGCACAAAAACAACCAAAATAAAAGCCTAGGAAATTTATTAAAATGTAAAATATTCCTTAAGATTGTACAAGTTCACTCCCATATAGATGTGTTCCTGCTAATCAAGACACCTTTTAAAAACTTTTATTTTAAAATATATTCATAGCAGACTATATAAGAAAGTAGAGTATCAAATTTGTCACAGGAACTCATGAAAATGAACCCTGGAGACATATTTGTTGTGATATATTTGAGCAGGAATATATTTGAATAAAGGCAATATATTTGAATAAAAGAAAGTATGAGAGGAAGGAAAATCTGAATGTGCTTCTTGGCAGACAAATCATTAGATTTCAGGCAGAATCCATATAGGATGTGCTGCAGAGGTAGTTGTCTGCAGGAAAGTTCAGGAAGGACAAGTGCCTTCCCTTTCAGGGACCTGTCATTTCATAACCCTAGCAATGGAGAAACTGTAGACGAAAATCAAGCCCCATATAGCATGTGGAAAGTTTAAAAGGCTCAGTAACAATGGTCAGACAAGTGCCAATGGAAAGCAAAAGTATTCCTGAAAAGTAGTAGAACTTCAGAGGGACCTTGACAGGCTAGAGAAATGGGCAGACTCCAACAGTACGAGATTTAACAAGTCTAAGGGCCAGGTTCTTCACTTTGGACATAACAACCCCATGCATTGCTATCAGCTGGGGGATGACCTGGTCAGACCTGCTGGTCAGACCATATCTGCAGTACTGTGTCCAGTTCTGGGCTCCCCAGTTTAAGAAGGATGTTGAGCTGCTTGAGAGGGTCCAGAGAATGTCAACAAGGATGGTGAAAGGACTAGAGAACAAGCACTATGGGGAGCGACT
>WEKX01021536.1:41013-57035 GCA_013390025.1 Pitta sordida
TCAAGTTCTATGGTATCAAGAGTTGCTTTAATATATGGGGCCACCTCCCCACCTCTACATGCTCTCCTATCTCTCCTGAAGACTGTGTAGCCTGCTAATGTAGCACTCCAATCGTGCGCGTCATCCCACCATGTTTCTGTAATGGCAACTACAGTAAATCCCCGCTGCATTGCGACCTCTGAATTACGACCCCAGGGATTTGCGAGGAAAATGTCTTGCAGTTTTGCTTCAACCGTCTGGAAGTTTCCTGGGCTGACGCATGTGCAGTGCCTCTGCTCCACCAAGGGGTGGTACCAGAGCTCCCTGGCGCCGCGAGCCCCGCCACATGGGGAGGGCCAGGAGTCGTGCTGTCCCCCTTTACTCTATGCGCAGCCGGGGAATGATCCCCCCCGGGCACGTGTAACTGTTTCCTTGGTCATTGTGAATTAACGTTGAAGAAAATCGTAACAGTATTTTTGCTCCCTCCCCTGTTCAGTTAGTAGAGAGAAATAAAATTCTTATTGAATGCATGGAAAGATAATACATAGGCTCATTAAATGCACTGTTAATTAAAATAAAATCACATACTTTGTTAGATTGAAGAATGAGCTTATCTGATAAACTCATTTGTACTGCATCCAAGCAATAATTTCTCCAGAGCACAAAAACAACCAAAATAAAAGCCTAGGAAATTTATTAAAATGTAAAATATTCCTTAAGATTGTACAAGTTCACTCCCATATAGATGTGTTCCTGCTAATCAAGACACCTTTTAAAAACTTTTATTTTAAAATATATTCATAGCAGACTATATAAGAAAGTAGAGTATCAAATTTGTCACAGGAACTCATGAAAATGAACCCTGGAGACATATTTGTTGTGATATATTTGAGCAGGAATATATTTGAATAAAGGCAATATATTTGAATAAAAGAAAGTATGAGAGGAAGGAAAATCTGAATGTGCTTCTTGGCAGACAAATCATTAGATTTCAGGCAGAATCCATATAGGATGTGCTGCAGAGGTAGTTGTCTGCAGGAAAGTTCAGGAAGGACAAGTGCCTTCCCTTTCAGGGACCTGTCATTTCATAACCCTAGCAATGGAGAAACTGTAGACGAAAATCAAGCCCCATATAGCATGTGGAAAGTTTAAAAGGCTCAGTAACAATGGTCAGACAAGTGCCAATGGAAAGCAAAAGTATTCCTGAAAAGTAGTAGAACTTCAGAGGGACCTTGACAGGCTAGAGAAATGGGCAGACTCCAACAGTACGAGATTTAACAAGTCTAAGTGCCAGGTTCTTCACTTTGGACATAACAACCCCATGCATTGCTATCAGCTGGGGGATGACCTGGTCAGACCTGCTGGTCAGACCATATCTGCAGTACTGTGTCCAGTTCTGGGCTCCCCAGTTTAAGAAGGATGTTGAGCTGCTTGAGAGGGTCCAGAGAATGTCAACAAGGATGGTGAAAGGACTAGAGAACAAGCACTATGGGGAGCGACTATGGGAACTGGAGTTGTTCAGCCTGGAGAAGAGGTGACCTAATTGCTGTTTACAACTCCCTGGAGGGGAGGTTGCAGTCAGGTGGGTGTGAATCTCTTTTCTTAGGCTGATGACACCAGAGTAAGAGGACATAGCCTCAAACTACATCAGAGGAGGTTTCAACTCAATGTTAGGTAGAGTTTCTTCACAGAGAGAGTTATCTCTCAGTGGAATGGTAAACCAAGGGAGGGGGAGGAGTCACCATCCCTGGAGGTGTTTAAGAGAAGACTCGATGAGGAGCTCAGTGACATGGTCTAGATGGTGGGAGGCTTGGATGGATGGATGGAGCGTGGTGCCCGAGGTTCCACACTTGTGGGCCTGATCCCTCTGTGGGCGTTTCCTTGGGAGTTGGACTAGATGATCCTGTGGGTCCCTTCCAACTCAGAATAACCTGTGAACCTGTGAAATGATGTAGAGCAAATGCAAAGATGCTCAGTAGGATTCCATAAGTAGATTTTCATTTAAAAAATGGTTTTATTCTAGATCTTTCTGAATATCAAAATTAATTTTAGAATTCTCAGGTTAATAGTAGCATGTCAAAAGAAAAAAAAACAAAACAAAACTATTTTTTTTATTCATAAATACTAGAAAATCTCTGATAAAACATTGTTATCAGTGATTTTGAGAGATTTCTAATTTTTCATTATTGTAATACTCAGTATTCATACAGTTTAAAGCTGCCAATAAATAACAAAATCTGTGTTAACTCATTCTGAGTCTATATTTAAAAAGTAATTTTCATTTCACTCTTCACCTCTGATTTTATATTACTGAGAATATCAAAACAGAAAATATTGACTACTGTCAATTCAATAATTTGATTCGCAGAATTAAACATGTGTCTTTCCAGAGCCAAGACTGATATTTTTTTCTCAAATAGCTTTTAAGTGCAGACATAAACTCCTCTGTTAAAAAATAAGCAGTGATTTTTTCAAAATTCACTGCTTTTTTCCCCTCTCTCCATGAATTTTGATTGTGTGAAATATTATCTGAATTTAAGAGAACAGTATTATTGTTTACATGGGGTTTTTATTTTTTACGCTGTGTCAATGACAAGCAAATCTTATTCTTTTGTCCCATGTAAAATCATCAGTGTGTGAAAAGTCTATATTGTGGGTTTGCCTTCACTGTTGCTCGTGGATGCACTGTTGCAAAGAGTGGCGTTAGTTACATGGTGTCAGAAAGGCTGCAGCTTGGTATAAATAGGCCTTTTCATTACTTGTCTTTCGAATCATGTAAACCAGTGAGATGAATAGAAGAAAGAAAAATGGTTTTGACTCAGATAACAGTGAATACATTACTTAGGTAATGCAATGAAGCATATATTTTATTTCATTGACCTAGACATTAGAAACATGATTATTAAGGTGTCTTGCATGCACTTATCGATTGAAATCCTTGCTACATCTACAATGTTAGTGGATTAAAAAAAAATCCATCTTCAATATATCCATATAGTATTCATAAAAGCCATATCCTCAAATGATTTCTAAACCAATGGTGGTGTTTTGACTTGTCTTCAGCTAGCAGCTAAGCACATCCCAGCCATTCACTTACTTTCCCTTTGTAGAATGCGTCTAAAAATCAAAAGGGCAAAAGGTAGAAAAGTCCTGAGTTGAGATAAAGACAGTTTAATAGGAAAAGTAAAAGTTGTGCACACAAGCAAAACAAATAAAGGAATTCATTCACCACTTCCTGTGGGCAAGCAGGTGTTCAGCCATTCCCAGGACAGCAGGGTTCCATCATGCATAAAGATTACTTGAGAAGACAGATGCTCCAAATGTCCCTTACTTCAAATATTCTCCACTTCTGCCTTCTCTTCCCATCTTCTATTGTTGAGGCAACCTCATATAGTCTGGAGTATCCCTTTGGTCAGTTGGAATCAGCTGTCCCAGCTTTGTCCCCTCCCAACTCTTTGTGTTCTGATGGGCTTAGAAGCAAAAAAAAGCCTTGACTCTGTGTAAGCAGTGCTCAGTAATAACTGTAGTATCTAGACTGTTTATCACAGATCCAAGACTCAGACTCATACCGCCAGAAAAACTGGAACCAATCAAGAANGAACGAGAGGGCACGGTCTCAAGCTACGCCAGGGGAGGTTCAATCTTAACATTAGGAAGCGGTTCTTCACAGAGAGAGTAATCGCATATTGGAATGGGCTGCCCGGGGAGGTGGTGGAGTCACCGTCCCTGGAGGTGTTTAAGAGAAGACTGGACGAGGAGCTTAGTGACATGGTCTAGCAGGGAGGTGTAGGGCTGGATGACGTTGGGCCCCTTCCGGCTCGGAGTGGCCTGCTAGACTGTGAGGGATCTAGGCTGGTGTTATGCCCTGCGATGTGCTCTCGGTCTCCCTATGGGTGTTAGATGGTGAGTTGGACTAGATGATCCTTGTGGGTCCCTTCCAGCTCATAATATTCTGTGATTCTGTGATTCTGGAGTATCCCTTTGGTCAGTTGGAATCAGCTGTCCCAGCTTTGTCCCCTCCCAACTCTTTGTGTTCTGATGGGCTTAGAAGCAAAAAAAAGCCTTGACTCTGTGTAAGCAGTGCTCAGTAATAACTGTAGTATCTAGACTGTTTATCACAGATCCAAGACTCAGACTCATACCGCCAGAAAAACTGGAACCAATCAAGAAGAAAAACTTTCCTAAAAATATATTGAAAATCAGTTTGTGTCTCACCTTTTAATCAACAGTTTAATAGTAAAATTAAGATGCCCTACAAGACAGTCTCACAAAGAAGAAAGTACTTCCCATCCTATTTTATCATTTGGTAGAAGGGTCACGGAAAATTGATAGTATTCAGTGTGAAACCTGCATAGTAAGGAAGCATATGTTACTTTTCATCTGCACATTAGTTTATATTTAAACTCTAAATAAAGACATTTATACTTTAATCTCAAAAGTAAATATATGAATAACATTAGTAAATTCTAAGTGGAAAGAATTTTAGTCTTCCAGTTAATGTCCATGTTTCTGTTTTAAAATCATTACACTAAATCATTATACTAAAATATTAGCATTTTTATAACACAAGCCTCCAAAATTTCTGCACTTTGCTCTACAGTTAGTGCCAAGCAAGAAAATGCTGTAAAGAGGTATGAAAGTGTAATATATGATATGTGAATTACTGTAGCTGTACAATAAAAGTAAAGCTCTGGAATGTGACTATAAGAAGATCCTGTACCAACATACAAAGCTTATAAAATTAAAAACTAATGAGGAGAAATTTATGTGATTCACCAAAAGACTGATTAAAACTTTTTAGAAATACCTTTTCAACTGAAAAATATTTAAAGGGTCTTTATAGACAAATAAAACAGAAATCAAACACTTTCTTTATGATGGAAATGCAAGGACATGGTAAATTGTTCGTAATAGCCACAACACTCCATTTTAAATGCTTATATATTTTAAAGAGGATGAAAAGTGGTATAGCAAAATGATAGACTGTGTAAAAACTTATTAAACTCTTGGAAATGAAAATGACGGCTTTATGTAGAATGAAGATGTTGGATCAATGTCTTGATCTCCACTAAATGATAGTTTAACACTGTCTTCATTAGGTAGTCTGCATCATGAATCCACTGTTTTCGGGACCAAGATAGACTATGCTCTGAGAGACCGGAACAGTTAGAAGCAGACTGAGGAAATAAGCCATTGTACTTTACAATAACAGTATTGATTCAAGTACATACCAGACTCCAGTTTTCATCACGGCCATGGGGATACAACAGTGACATTGAGCAAGCAATTGTTAGAAGAATAAGCATATTCAAGAGTAAAATATAATTGTGTAAATAATTAGTTCTTACTAAAATGCTCTCCTGAAGGGTATCTCTAAGATGACTCTATCATTTAAAAAAAAAAATTAAAGAAAATGGACTGCAATCACAGCTTGAAATAACTAGGGTGAACCAGATGGATAATCACACCATAGAGAAGGGCTTGTTTGGCAGGTGTTTTTTGTTATTACTATTCAAGATCAAGAGCTACAATTTTCAAATGAACTAGGCTGATCAAAAGGTTGAAAGATGGAGTCAGTGACTGAATAGACACAAATACCTCTATCAATTTTGTAAATACCATTTTACTCTTGATAAATTTGTTATTATAAAACTATCTTGAATGAAACTGTGTTGTATACTTTAACATTGTCTAATAAGGTACTTAGTGTAAATATAAAACCAGAGAAGAGCAGATCTGGAGGAACGTGAGTTTCTATATTTAACTCCAGAGACTTCATTCTGTGTGATACAAGGTTAAGGCACCTTTCATCCACAAGGAAAGTGATCAAGGTAAGAGCATTTCAATAGTATATGGAACTACTCACTAAGAGAGAAGAATGGAGGGGATCCAAGCCACACATTTTTTACATTCCTTTTGAAAAACATTATTTATGAATGAATGAAATTTTGTTTATTATCTTACATCAATTTTAATTTCAATTCCACTTGAAACAAGCCTCTGTAGTGTCTCTGTACTTTTGAAATCAGAAGAGGATGATATTTACCTGCTTTGTGTTGAACTGGTGATCAGAAGGAAGCTATGAAACGGACAAAACTGACACAAGTTTTGAAGACCTGGTTCCCTACTTTCATTTCTCCCACTAGCTTCTGAGAAACAGCATAAATTAAGAACTTCTTGCTTTGTCTGGTTTAATGGATCACCAGCACTGTCAGGGCACTCAGGAGATGTTGCTTGTATTCACATGAACATCCATTATACTTGAGAGGCTGTACTGTGTGGCTGTTTACCTGGTGAGCTTTAGAAAGAAGTTTTAAAATAATTATGTTTATATATGCATCAAACCAAACCCTGGGACAAAAAATAAGGACCTGCTTCAAATATCACTTGAAACTTTGATTGCTGCCTTCAATGAAACCATTCCTGATTTGGTCACCTGTGGTATAACAGCACTGTGAAATTTAATACATCACTGTGGAAGGTACTCATTCTCTGTGCTAGAATGAATCTCCCCCCAGGCCTGCTTAAGGCTCTTTTTCTTTAAGCTTCTCTAGTATTCACCTTCAAACCTGCAGTGCCTTTACTCATACCAAACTTGCTTCAAAAGCATTATCAGTAAAATTGTAAAAGCAAAAGAGACTTAAGTATTACGTTGTGTACGATCCTGTGTTTTGGGGTTTTATTTTTTAACTTTGTTCTTTCCAAAATGCAACTTGACAGACTAAAAGGTCTTTCAAAATGCTAAAACACAGTTAAACGCCTGTGCTGTACCTCTGTCTTTAGTTTCTGCACTGTTGTGGAAACATTGCAGAACAGGATAGAGACTGCATATGGGTTTTTTGTTTGCTTTAGAAGTTCTTTGGTGGTTGAAGGCTTGATTTGTTTTTGTTTGTTTATTTGTTTTTGTCTTGTTCTGGTCTTTTTGTTATATTTTTCAGTGACACAACACTGCTGATTGAATTTGAGAGATTAGAAGCCACTTCTAAGGCCTCAAAACATAATGTCATAACCTGCCTCTATTTTGAGGCAAGTGTTTTGAAATGTAAATCCTCCAGGAAAATAAAACCCATGCTTTACAAGCTGCCTTTTTGAACTATGCCAAGGTGTCATATTGGAATAAATAGATTTTAGTATGCAGTTCTCTGGTGAACATTATGATTTGTTGCTAACTGACTTGCTTTCATCATTCAAATACTAATGAAAACCATAACCACTAGAGACAGTGGATATTTAAAAGTAATTTAGTATTTGAGGAGCTAAATTGACACCAGTCTTGGAGACAAACAGCAGCAAATTATTTTTACGTGTAGAATAAGCAAAAGGAGAAATATATTTTACGCACAGATTTTTCTACATTACTGTGGTTAACACCCTGTCCACTAATGAAAATTAAAATTGAAGATAATGCTTAGTTAAATATTTGTGAAAACTGAGAATACATAAGAGTACATGTTCCTTCTAGTATGAAACAGTGATATTGAGTGTAACTAGAAATGTGATACCTTGCAAAGCAAGAAAAATACTGCATCCAGTTCTGGGGTTCCCAACACAGGAAAAACACAGACCTGTTGGAGCAAGTCCAGAGGAGAGACACCAAGATGACTAGAGGATGGAAGATCTCCTGAAAGAAAAGGCTAAGAAAAATGGGGCTCTTCAGCCTGAAAATGAGGAAGCTTGAGGCTGACATAACTGCAGTCTTTCAATATCTGAAAGGAGCCTACAAGAAAGATGGAGAGAGACTATTTACAAGAGCATATAGTGACAGGGAGAATGGTTTCAAAGCGGACAAGGGTAGGTTTGGATTAGATATTAGGAAGCAGTTCTTTACTGTGAGGGTGATGAGGCACTATAATAGGTTGCTCAAAGAAGTTTGTGAATGACCTCCCTCTGGGAGTGTTCAGTATTGGATTGGACGGTGTTACAAGAAACCTGGTCTAATGAAAGACCTGAGCTTGCCCCCTCCCCTGACAACTCCCCTGTCATGGCAAAGGAATTAGAATAAGGTGATCTTTAAGGTCCCTCCCAACTCAAGTCATTCTATGATTCCATGATAATACATGATACAAATTCCTACAAATTTTCTATCTACTCTATTTTAGAGTAAGAACATTTACAGAAAAAAATCTACGTATCTCACAACATTTAGTCATATAGACATTTAGTCATTTACTATACTACACAACAGCTAAATGTGAATAAAAGTGCTATTTAAAGACCAGTTGATATCACACGTAAATTTAACCCATTCTTTCAGAGAGATCACATCCTTTGCTCTCAATGTCTTGTTAAAGATGATTTTTCTCCCAGTACACCTAGAAGGTCAAAAAATCTGCAATGAAGGAGAAAAAATCTATTATCTTTCCAGTTTGGCCTTGAGATCATTTGGAATAATCAAGGATGGACATATCCATTAATAAAATCTTTTGACAGTAAAATACCTGTAAAATTAAACTTAGTAGAAAGATTCCTTGATTAATGTTATATGCTACAGATTAATCAAGGAAAGATCTCCAGTATATTAATTCAACTGTCATCTCACATGTTTGCTACTTATCATACATTCTAACAACAAACAACTCCCTAGATGTTATCAGGAGTTTGACATTTTCAATAATTGCTTATGAGGTATATGGAAATTTGATTTTGATGAAGAAATTTCCTAGCACAGAAAAGCACTATCTCTCTGTAAAATGTTCAGCGGAAGGGACCCACAGGTGAACAGAAAATAACCATATTCTGGATCTGTGCTATCTACATCAAGATACGTGCATTTGGTGCACTTGATGTCCTTCTCTACAGTCTATGGATGTAGAGAAGGACAAAATTCGGTGCATTTGATGTCCTTCTCTACAGTCTATCACAAGGATCTCTGCTGCTTTTAAATCCAGACAAAGCTTACAACTTTCACAGGAACGCTTACATATGACAAGTTCACAGGTTATTCTGAGTTGGAAGGGACCCACAGGATCATCTAGTCCAACTCCTAAGTGAATAAAAGGGTTCCCAGGAAATGAGGTAGGCATAGTGACAGCATTAAATTTATTTGTATGCCATTTTATAAATTGAAGCAAGCAAGACCTGCTTACATTTCATATTAGATGAAGATCTACTTTCCCCCCTTATGCAAACTCTTTAACAGTGGAAAATGTGATTTAGTAATATATAAGAGAATCAGATTTAAGACCCTAGTTAATTTCATGAAATCACTCAGATGCTAGAATACCATTTTCAATTAAAATCTAGTGTGTCAGTCAACTTGCATCAGGCTTTTTGATTGGAAAAATAATACATGAAATCTAATATCAAATAATAATTATTGCCATTCATTTATTGAACAGTAAAAAATATCATTCCATTCTATTTGATTTAATAGCTGTTCTAAGACTCTTTCCTGTGTGCAACAGTAGCACATTTTCCTCTAACCTTCGTAACACTAAATGCAGCTGGTTAGGGTTTGGGGTTTTTTCCACTTTTATATATAGGACAACTAGGAACAAATTTCTATTTGGACAAAAAAAAAAAAATTTCTGGCTCAAAATACAGCATCAATGCAACATATCAGGCAATAATCCAAGTGATTTGTTCTGGCATATCTTAAAGTCAAACAAACAAACATTTTCATATGACTTTTGACTTTAAGTTTCAAAGAATTTATATTAAAAATTATGTAAAAAAAATCAGCACTAAAATGAACCACTGCAAAAATTCTCAAAATTAAGAGTTGCTGCCGACCTAAGCAGTTTCTAGCTTCTCAGTTCACAAATATGTCCTATCTCAGTTTCATTTCATGCCTTAAATCACATAGCTAACCAATAAACCCTACAAATAGAAGAAGACTCATAGGGGATGGGAAAGGATGAAATATGCATGAAAATCAAGGACTAAAGCAGGGTGTGACTAAACTCAGCCTTTGGAAATAAGATAACTTCATCTCAACATAAAGAGGACCAGAGCGAGGCCTTTAATTTAGGTAAGCACCTATCAACAAATGAATGGGTCAACTGGTGTTTCCTTGAATTCATTATAATACTGTGAATGTTACCCTGAGATAACCAGGCTATCATGGAGGGATGGGGTGAATACAGGACAATAAAACTCAGAAAACAAATAAAAACATTTAAAAGAAAACAATTGATTTGAGCCGTCTTCAACCCTGTTTGTTCCTGGCAATTCCAGATGTCCAGTATTGTGATGATGAGCGTTTTATAGACACTGATAGGGGATTCACCCTGATATTGTGATTGAGCTATACACCTCAATTGCTCTATCGCTAAGTATAACTTACATTTCTCATTTGTCTTATGTTTTCAGTATACCATCGGGTCTCCTATATCACGGCTCCATGGTCTTAATCGGGTTCTGTGAAGCCCTGCTTCCACGTTGAATGGCAGCTCATTAATATGCAAATTTGTCCCACACCCTCACGCGGTCCCCTGGTGATGTTTTGGCACTGCGTTGCTGTGTATCAGTGTTTGTGTTGGCCCTTCCTGGAGCCTGCATCTACCTCACACTGGGAAAAACCCTTTTTCAGCTTGACCAGGGACACCAGGTGCAGGGAGCTGACCGCACTGCTGTCCCGGTGTCTCTCGGGGTGAGTAGACCTGGTCTCTGTGATTTAAGGAAAATGTGCTGGAGGACTCATGGTAATCCCTTGTAAGCAGAAAAAAAGTTTATTTTTGGTCCAAGAGTCAAGGAAAGAGGCACAGCAGCATCCCTTGCCGTGCCAAGTTCCAAAAGAGTTCCAATGTTGGTCATTCTTTTCTCCTTGTTGTGGCTAACACTCACTTTTGTTTATCTTCAAGGACTGCAGATTATCAGCTTTCAAATCAGAACAGATAAATCATCTAAATGTAACTTAGCTCTGGTATGTCACAGATTACAACAAAAGGTCTTGAAAACAATTTTTTCAGTTGCCTTCCATTGACACACAGCAGCCCTTTCCTCCAGTATTCTAGTACTAAAACAGCTTTCTAGAATTTCTTGACTTGCGACCGAAATCACACAGTGACACCTTCGTCTTTTTAATAAAAGTCTTGCTGCTCCACTATCCCCAAAACAAATCCTCCTCACGCAAGTCATGGAAACCTTGAAGATAGTGAACTCATTACGTAGTCAATTACACTACGCCCATAGCCACACCCCCTCCCCTAATAAGGCCTGGATGACGGTCCTGAGGGCGTGGCTCCCTCTGTAATGTCTCATTAAAGCGGAGGAAATGCCTTTTGCCACCTCCCAGCTCCAGGAAGGGAGCCTTTCCAAGCACAGAAACCGGCATGGCTGGTAGCCGGGAAGCTGGCACCACCCCACCTCAAAAAACCAAATGAGAGCCTAGGCTTCTGCCACTGTCCTTTCCCTCTGCTGGGTTTTTTTATCAGGGTTTTTGTCAGGGTTTCTGGTTGCTGGTGTGTGTCTCTTGTGTTCAAACATGGTGGAGGCGGCATGCCATTCCAGAGCAGGACTCTGAGGGAGGCTTGGGGAATGAGTTCAGTGCTGGCCGGGGCAGTGCTGGTGGGTACTCACCCTGGCGCTGTGCGATGGGAGCAACAGTTGAACAGGCTGGGACAGTCCCTGCTGTTCAAAGGGGCTGCTTTGTTTGGGGTTTGTTTTTCTGGGAATGTAACAGCCCGGAGCAAAGCTTTTTGGCAGCAGTGCGTGCGAGCAGCCAGGACTGATCTGGGGCACAGAGCCACGGCAGTGGCAGAGGTTCGTTCCCGGTTCGCTGACCAGCAGCTCAGCCATGTTTGCAGATACGAGGGCTACAGGTGCCTTCATGACGGTCATGCCCCTGGCAGTGCTGGTAGCTCTGACCTACCCTTTAACCTGGAACAGCAGAAGGGAGGGCAGAAGGCGAAATGGCTTGGCACGGGAGTGAAGCCAACTGTCGCCGCTTCTCCTCAGCTCACCACCACCTGCCCCATCTCTCTGGCTCCCACTGGGACTGTTCATAGACCAGCGGCAGCTGCGGAAGGCGGAAGAGCCTGTGGCCCTTTCTTTTTTGGTAATGGTTTAATTGGGATTACTGTTTGAGGTTCTATCTCTTGTGTTCAAACACTGGGGAGGCGGCTTGCCACTCCAGAGCAGACCCTGGGGTAGGCTTGCCACCGTTGAAGGGGCTGCACGCAACCACCACTAGGGGGAGAGGGTTGTGATGCAAACAAGGCTGCAACACATGTGCTGCTGGTACTTTTGGGGCAGGTGTTTTATTTGTGTTTTCTTTTTCTGGGACTGCAACAGCTGAACAGGATGGGACAGTCCCTGCTGTTCAAAGGGACTGATTTTTTGGGGTTTATTTTTCTGGGAATGTAACAACTCCAACCAAAGCTTTTTTGACAAGAGTGGGTGTGAGCAGGCAGCATTGATCCGGACACTCCGGGATGGGGTTGGCAGCAGACGGGGTCTGTCTCCCGCTGGGGCTGCATGCAGGAGCAGGAGCGACCAGAGGCTGTGCAAGGTAAAAAGAGCCCACCACCTGCCCCATCTCTCTGGCTCCCACTGGGACTGTTCATAGACCAGCGGCAGCTGCGGAAGGCAGAAGAGCCTGTGGCCCTTTCTTTTTTGGTAATGGTTTAATTGGGATTACTGTTTGAGGTTCTATCTCTTGTGTTCAAACACTGGGGAGGCGGCTTGCCACTCCAGAGCAGACCCTGGGGTAGGCTTGCCACCGTTGAAGGGGCTGCACGCAACCACCACTAGGGGGAGAGGGTTGTGATGCAAACAAGGCTGCAACACATGTGCTGCTGGTACTTTTGGGGCAGGTGTTTTATTTGTGTTTTCTTTTTCTGGGACTGCAACAGCTGAACAGGATGGGACAGTCCCTGCTGTTCAAAGGGACTGATTTTTTGGGGTTTATTTTTCTGGGAATGTAACAACTCCAACCAAAGCTTTTTTGACAAGAGTGGGTGTGAGCAGGCAGCATTGATCCGGACACTCCGGGATGGGGTTGGCAGCAGACGGGGTCTGTCTCCCGCTGGGGCTGCATGCAGGAGCAGGAGCGACCAGAGGCTGTGCAAGGTAAAAAGAGCTGGTGGCTCTGTGATCTGCTCTTGTAGTGGTTCCTAAGATGTGCAGGGGAGGGATGGACTCAGGAGCTGGTGCCGCATCAGAGCACAGATGCATCCCACACTGGGAGACCTGCAAACCTGCTTCTTCCTTACCTGCTGCCCGCAGCTCTCCCCTTCCCTCTCTTACCTTCCCTATGCACCACACATCCTACAAGGGAGTTTTTTATTTCAGGCAGTGAGGGGAGTTCTGGTGCCACCGCTATGACATCAGGAGTCTGCGTTGCTGGCATCAGGACATGCCGGACTATGCTTTCCATGTTCCACCGGTGCTGGCAGAGCTGAAACGCAGTGCTGAGTCAATGGCTGCACTCCTGTCCACCTGGGTTTAAATCTCCTATCCGCCACCTCCACGAAGTCGGCTTTGGAAGCGGCAACTGTCCCCCACCATCCCCCAGTTTGCAGCCATGACATGCCGCCGTGCCTGGAACTGCCAGCATGGCACCGGACCTTTTGTGCAAGGGACGTGCGGCAGCGCTCCCACCTTCACAGAAATGGGACCAACTCCCCTTTCTCCTAAACGGTGAGAATGAAACATGTACAGTAAGTCTGGTGGGCGGTGATGGCAGGGGGGACCAATTATATATTCATAACCTCATTATATATTCACAAGCTGATGGGTTTGTGGTATGTTCTGTGCATATGCAGAGGTCTCACAGCTCGCTGAAAAATCACCCACAACTATTGGATCCTGCAAATAACAGATCGCGACTATGCGGAGGATCACTGTAACTGTATAAAAACTGTAGAACCTATGTAACTTGTGTGCTTCATTTGACATTTAGTTCTAGGGGCACAAAACATGGCAAACAGAGGGTTTTCCCTTTCAATATTTGAAATTAATTTGGCCACGTGCATTTAAAGTATCAGAGTAAATATGAATGTAGCATACTGATTTAAAATTCATGTATTGTGAGAAAAATGAACAAGTGCTATTAATAACAGTAAACTTGATATCAGTATTCTATATGTGGTTACCAACCCATTAAACTTTCTCCTTTCAGAAGTACATCTTATGCTTTGTTCTTGAACAACAAACACATGTATATGACTGCTGTCTCTGTGTTACTGGTCCTGTTTTCATAGCCTGCAATGACTTGCTTTCATCTTTTCCAAAAACTGACACAAAGAAAAAGCCTTCAAAACTTTAAGACTGTAGAGTATACTTGTTAGCAGCCAAGAAATTGTTACAATATATACAAATACTAGAAGGAAGGTATTATTTGCCTAATGACAGTGTCATGCTTATATTTTTCTGAGTCTCTCACAATATCAATTAATAGAAAATGGTATTCTAGTGAATCAACTTGTTCAAGTATAAAGGCTAAAAGAATTATTCAGACAGAACAAAAAATCTA
The DNA here is from genome assembly GCA_013390025.1 of Pitta sordida. NCBI lineage: Eukaryota > Metazoa > Chordata > Aves > Passeriformes > Pittidae > Pitta > Pitta sordida. The sequence goes on from WEKX01021536.1 coordinate 55,409, forward strand.
AAATAACAGAACAGAAATAAGTCAAGTATCTTAGTCACAAGTAATGTCAGTAGCCGTGATCTACCACTTCTCCCTTTTTTCTTATAAAGCAGGCAAAGGATGTGTCAAGAAGTGAAATGCAGAGGTAAAAAAAAGCAACACTGCAGGCAAGGGAAGGAAAGAGAAACCGAGGAGTGGAAAAAAAATAAACAAAAACCAAAACTAAAACTGAACAAATGCCAAAACCGAACAAAACCCAAAACAACATGAAGTAATTCTCCTCATAGCCACCTGCTACAATCCTACAGTAAACTCAAGATTTAGATAGCCAAGAAAAAGAAGGAAAACTTGTAAGGTAGTTGGTTACTGAGAAAAGATGATGAGGAAAAGCCTTACCATATTTTTGTGTCCTCTCCTTGCATGTTTTCTATATACAAGACCTCACTACATAATGTAACATGATGTCTATTGTGCAATTTTAACTTTATCTGTCCCATTCCAATTTGTCTCAGCATATTCAAACAAAATGAAAGATGTGAGCAATAGCATCAATCCAGGTGGTTTTAAAAAAATGGTGTCCCTGCAGCAGATATACCTGCAGATGATAAAGCAAATAAACACACAATAAAGTGACAGTAAGACACAAATGCTATCTAGATGCTAATTCCATTTACATTCAACATTGCAGCAGCCACTAACTTCAGTACTCATTCTCTCTAATATAATACTAACACAGTAGGATCCCTCTGAGGAAGGAGGAATCTCATTTGTAGGTCTTGGTGGAAGCATCCCAGGAGATCCAGCTTCTCTCTCAGACAAAATTGAGTAGTTAAAAAGTATTTGCAATTAACTAGGTCAGCAAAAAGGACCGTACTCCAACAGAAGAAGCACAGGAGAATATATGTTCTTCAGAATTTCCAATCCTATCTTGCAATATGAGGCAGGATTGAAAGTCTTGAAATGTTTCTGCATAATTAGAAAAATAGTGTCTTCTGTTCCTTTAGATGGGTACAGTAGATCGTGCAGTCTATCAATTATTATCAGTGTAATCGAAACTTGCATATTTATATTCTAGACTGAATGATATGTAGAAATTTGAACAAAAACCTATCCTGGTTTTAGGGTTTTTGCTGCTTTGGCAGCGAGAGGGTTAATAACTCAGCTCTTGCCTGGGCCCTGTCGCTGCCAAAGTCACGAGCAGAAGGAGACGGAGACGTCTCTGTGAATAACGTATTTGGGAGAGAAGAAAAAAAAACCAGTAGAAAGATGTAGGGGTCGGTTCAGAACCTGCGTTGGGAGGCTGAGAGATCGAATGCCCCCAGGCCCACGAGAGAAGGAGTAGAAATGCTCTTCCAGGCATCCTGCTGCTGCTCATGAATTGGACCGACCATGGTGTAAACTATGGGCTAGAGAGAAAAGTACCAGTGATGCAGAATCTATCTAAGCTATGATTGAAGATGGAGAGTTCAAGATGGAAAAAGCCGCAGATGTTTTCCGGAATCCAGAAACAGAAGCCTGGAGTTAGCTGAGAGCTCGGCAGAGATCCTGTGAACAGAATTTTTGTGCATTGTGGTAGGATCTGAACAATGTACTTTGGGATGGGCTCAGTATGACGCAGTAAAAAAGCCAGTACTTAAAAGGTGCATCC
>WEKX01021536.1:84414-95104 GCA_013390025.1 Pitta sordida
AAAGTGAAGAACCCGGCACTTAGTCTTGTTAAACCTCATAATGTTGGAGCCTGCCCATCTCTCCAGTCTGTCAAGGTCCCTCTGGAGGGCCTTTCTACCCTCCGGCAGTTCAACATTTGCTCCCAGCTTAGTATCATCTGCAAACTTGCTGATGATGGATTGAATTCCCTCATCCATGTCATCGATAAAGATGTTGAACAGTACTGGGCCCAACACTGACCCCTGGGGGACTCCACTGGTGACTGGCCGCCAGTCTGATGTTGCACCATTCACCACCACCCTCTGAGCTCGCCCTTCCAACCAGTTTGTAACCCAGCATAAAATGTTCCTTTCCAGCCCAGCCCACTATTGTTGAATGACAAAGGGTTTTTTTCAGCTATGTGACATGCAGTGTTCATCACATGAAAGTCTACAGAGTTCCTCACACCCTTCTTTATTCTGGACAGGAATCCCGCTTCATTGTCAAGAAAAAAATATTTAGGGGCCCACTCTCTTCAGTAATTACTGCTGGTTAAGATTTGATTCTTCCACCTATTTAGGACAGAAGCTATAAACACAGGGAACAGTACGCTATGAAGAAAATGTGCCCTTGAGATGGTCTAGGTTGAATAATGTAGGAAAGTTTCTAAGTGAACTCACAACCTAATTAGGGAAAGGAAAGCCAGAATCACAGGTTTGGGTTTAGCAAACAGAAACAGGTGGAGAGGAAAGATGAAAGAAATCACAGCAAGAACATGTTTGTTGTACTGCTTGACTTATTTAAATTCTGAGATAAATGACACCTTATGTGCTGGAGTAGTATAAGCAACTGTTCTATTAATTTTACTTCTTCCCATGTGTGCTAGTCCTAGCAGCATTCCATTGGAAACACAAGAGGTAGAACCAGGAATATCAGAAAAAACCTTATTTTTTGCCAGTTCTTTCATCCCTTTTAAAGAAAAATCTTCATTAAATAATCACTAAGGGCTTTAATGTTTCCTCCAGTGACACAGAGAAAGAGGGGAACTAAACATAGAAGTTCAGTGACGTATGTGTTACTGTTTTGCTAAATGTTTTCTCTGTCCATTGTTTACAAAATACAGGATCATGGAGACTTAAATACTTTCATGAGGATTTTTTTTCCCTCCTCAGTTAGGATTTTCTAGGATTTGTACTATTCTTTATCATGATAGTAATTCACCATATAAGTATATTTCTTTATAAAAGCCTATGAGATACAAAAATATCTGGATAGAGAATCTATATAAACAGTGAAAAAATTAGTCGCGTAGTCTCAGAAGAAATCTGCAGTTAAAACCCGTCCTTCGCGAGGAATGGGCAGGCCACGGCCCTCGCGAAAAGCTAAACTCGCAAAGAAGGGCAGGTTGTTAATATGCATGCAGGCCATGCCCACTGACCCACCCCCTTGGCACTCCAGAGCGCTGCGGGCACTTCTCTGTTTCTCCCCTTGGGCTCTCTGAGCATGGGGGAGCACAGGGAGCCATTTCTGAGCCCTCTCGGACTCCGGAGACCCCCCCACCGCCACCCCAAGAATCCGTAGGGCCACCGCGACTGTGCGCTCAGAGCCCAAAACCCTGCGCCGCTGCTCCTGCCCCCTCCCCAGCCCCAGCGCTCACACCCGCTACATGCTGCCTGCACCACCTGCTCTGTGTGCCACCCGCTGGTCCCGCACACCGCCCACTCTGCTTACTGCACGCCCCGTCCATTGGCCCTGTTCACCACCCGCCCCATGGGCTGCCCGCCCCGCACACTGGCCCCGTGTGCCGCCAGCCCCGCACACTGTGTGCTGGCCCCACAGCACCATGTGGCACGAGTGGGTTCAGCTGCAGCAGCAGAGTGAGCATGTCCTGCTGACATGCTGTGGCCAGCCCCACTTTCTTGGGGCACTTCCCTTCCCAGCCTGTAGCCATAGAAACAGTAACACGCGCCCAAGGGGCGGGTCAGTTCCCCAGCTGCGCTTAGAGTAACAGGGGACAGCGTGACTTCTGGCCCTCCCTGTGGGGCTAGGCTGGCGCCACCCCTTGGCGGAGCAGAGCCACTGTGCATGTGTGAACCAGATCAAATCGCAAATCCTTGAATCAAAACTGTGATAAATCCACCTCCCAAATGGGCGGGGTCGTAATGCAGAGGTCACAATGCAGCGGGGATTCACTGTAGTCCAGGTGCAGAATACACTCCGAAGACATATCAGAACCTTCCAGTCAGCTTATCCTTCTCAGAAAGGTGTAGAGAACAATGAGATTGCAATTTTCAACCTCCTTTTCAAAGCAGACAAGACCAAAGTGCTCAGCCAGGAGAATGCCCTCAGAAGGGCATTTCTTCCAGCTCTTTCAAAAATTCTGCTGTCCTCCTCCAGATGTATTCAAGTGCTTTAACAGACATTTTAAATTGTGAGGCCCAGCACACAACATTTAGAATAAGGCCACATCAACCCTAAATGTGTCAGCTTTAAAAACTCTAGTGTAATACAGGAAATAATCCAGCTAGTCCCAAAAAACTCCTGAGTTGCTCCTAATCCATTATGAGTTATCCTAATCCTGACATATATTGTCTTAGTTTTAAGGAAATTGTACTATTTAAGTTTGAAATCAAGAGAATCTCAGCAAAATATAGAAAAAGTAACAACAGCTCTTTATTAATTATATATATTTTATAAATAATATTATATAATATTATACTGTATTATATTATATTTATTATATATATGTGATAAAACAGAAAACCAAAGCAACACCTCGAGAACAACAGGAACTTGTACTCAGAGAGCTCTGTACCACTCGAGGCAGTCCTAACTCTGGCAGCAGGAGGCACCAGCCCACCCATGGGAGACAGAAGGTGAGCTGTGACCCAGTGAGGTGTCCCGCGGCCATAGCAATGACAGCCACAAAAATGGCAAAGGCATCCAGAGCCCTTCCTAGACAGTGAAAGAAAGGCTCTCTAACCATTCCCTTTAGGTGCAGGGAGGTGGAAAGAAGCTTCTTCACAGCTAATGACTGCTTGGTGGTCCAGAGAGGGTTTCCAGTAGTACTGGCAGTCCATAGAGAAAGTGATACATGCTCATGGCACAGTGTAGGGGTGATGCACTGATACTAGACTGCAATACACACTGGTCCAGAGTCGGGAGCAAGCCAGGACTTCCTGGGGGCACTGTAAGACAGCACAAGTTGGCAAGCAGGTGACACAGCCAGCTACGGGGACGCATCAAAGAGGACAAGGTGTGGGAGGCATGCAGGTGCGAAGCGGGATTCACCTCAGCTCACCGGGTCGGTTGTGCTGCCAGCAGCAGCTAACTCAAGAGAGATTGAATCTTTCTTGTGTGTGCTTTCTTGTATTCCTCATTTTCCTACCATGTCTTTCACCTTCTAGGGCTGGCACTGCCATGCATGGCAGCACTGTGCAAGTTGTAACACACTGAAGGCATGTCTGCCCAGATCCCCTTATTCCCTGCACCTCTCCATTGCACCCATCCTATTTGCCAAGCCCATCCTCTTTGCGCAGTGCCCAAACCCAGAGACATGAGGTGCAGTTGAGATGCAGAAAAAATTACATCATAATTTAAATACATAACATGTATCTACTGTGAGGCGGTAACAAGTATCTGACCACCTGCCTGCTAGCTAAAAGCCGCCTGAGGATTTTTACTGCACCACAATACATGATATCTTTCTGAACTTCCAAAACAAGAGCTAAGAGCACATAATACTATGTTCATTCAGTTACTGATCTTTGGGTTATTTTTTATTCCCCTTGTGCATTTTTGTCTGCTTATACAGCTCTTTTGTCCACATCATAGTCAGGAAAGGCTTTTTTAAACATTGTTTAAGTTTTCTTTACTTTTTTTTATACACAAGCAGAGGTAATGAAAAAAAGATTATGTCTTTATATCTATATAACACCTGGCACTAAGGAAATTAGTATAACTGTTCCTGCTACTTAACCACTGTGTGCCCATTAAAGTCTTTGTTTATGCCCCTCAGCCACATAATTTCCTATATAAAGTGCATAAAAATTACTGCCCTCCACAGCTACTGGTTCAGAATCTCTTTGATATACAGTCATCCCTCTTGCACTTTATGCCCCACATATTGGGGCTTCAGATCTTATCAACATGATATTTTAGCGATGAAGGAGGCCTGTTTTCGCAGCTGCGCATGCTGCACAACCTGCCGCCACCACATGCAGCAGCAGCTGCGGTGGCATGGGTGGTGGTAGTGGCGTGGGCGGCAGCAGAAGCAGGAACGGCGAGAGTGGGGGCGACAGGAGTGGTGGGGGCGGTGGTGGCTGTGGCATGGGTGTCGGAGGCGGGGGAGCGGCTGCCATTCCCCGATTAAGACCATGGGTCCGCAATAATAGACTCGACTGTAATCTGGTGAAAAGTGAAACCAAAGAAGGAATAGTTGATTTTATTAGCAGTAATGTTACAAGTAGTTAATTTCATTCTTATGAAATAGAAATATAAATTGTTCTTTTTGTAGGAGTTGTACTTTTAGACAGACATGAAGTGCAGCTATTCTGCTCTGTGGCAACTGTGTTCATTATATCAAATGAACAGAGGGAAAAAAATAAACAGGATTTGGATGTTATTTTGGGAAAATGTTCACTTTCTCAAACATCAGATGATTACCAAAAATGCCACCTACTATAAATATTTTACTAAATATTTTTTTTCAAAGATATTGGTATAAGTTAACTGTGTTCTCTTTATTCTTAGATAATTGTTTTAATGATAGCTAATCATTAACTACGATGATATTTCATTTTAAGGTTGTGTTATAATTTTATTCTACACATATTTTATGTATGACTATTCTTTAAAATAAATATTACATATGACTAATTTTTGCCAAGTGTCAAGTCAGACAAAATGCCTAGTGAATAGAAATGTTTTTCTTTATACTGCATCTTGATAAAACTTCTTTATGATGCAGGTTATCGTCACTCTAACTGCATTTAATGATAGGAGTCTGTGAGAAGAGCTTCTGTGCTGCAAAAGCTTGTTGAAAGTTGTAAATATTTTTGGTAGCCGTTAATCTAACTGACAAAGGTGCAGTAAATTAAAAACCACAAACAAAAGCAACGTATCTCCTGGGGCTTTTCAACCTGATCTTCTACTGCAGCCTTCTGCTCGAACAGCATCATTGCACAAAAATATGTTATATGTTGATATATTTTGCTGGATTCTAATATCAGAGTTAGTAAATGTTCTTATTTGATTGTCAATACTTGAGAAAAATTCAGAAATCAGCATATTTTGTAATTTATTTCAACTGATACGAAGCATGCAAGGAGCTACTAGAATTATATAAAATTTACTGTAAGGATTATTTAAATAAAAACTAAAACTTTTGAAAGATAAATATTTGATTCCTGGAAAATATCACTAATGCTCCATGATAGAAGGTCTTTCTTCAAGATGCTTGAAGGTATTTGTTTGCTCTTTTAGTAAAATAACATTAGCTGTCTATCTTCACCCTTAGTGTTGATTTTGGGCTCTTTCTCTTTTTAGGAAATCATCATTAATCACATCCCAAGTAGGCCTATACAAGTTTATTTCAGGTTACTAATAGGCAATTTAAATGTAACAATACAGAATTCAAACTAAGCATCCCATGAAACTCTCTCAGGCCCTCTGTGTGGTAAACAGGTGACTGAGATTCATTTCTTTACAAGGAGACTGATTTAAGGATCAAAAGTTGAAAGGTTCTTACTCTAAGCTGATAATAATTTTCCAACTCTATTAAAAAGGTCTCTGCCACTTTTTGTTTGTAGAACTGTGATGAAAGAGAGAAAACCTATAACCGTGAAGCAAATAGTTACTTAATAGTCAAATATATACCAATATTTTACATAGCCCATAGAAGAAATTGCTAATTGGCTCGTCCTGAGTATCTCATCCACCTTCTTCTTCCCAGTAGTCTTGGGCTATGAGTGATTGATTGTATCTCCTCTGGGTTCTTGCCAACCTTGTTCTCCAGTATGTCATCTAGACTTTGCTAACTGACATCAAGACCACGTCCAGATGATGATTTACTAAACTATTATAATGTGCTGGTTTTGAAAATCAGCCTTCTCAACAGTGACAAATGAGAGCCTGTCACTCCTCCTGGATGAAGCGTATTCTGTCAAACCTCATACTTCATTTAGTGGTCAAAGCACATTTATGTCTATGTGGAGCAATCTGTTGCTGCAGTATAGGTATCGGCTGTCCAATGAATTCTGTGAAGAAAATAAAGCTCATCATAGTTAAGTCACATAGTTAAGTCGAAGTCTGCTTGCATTCTGTCATCTTGTCAAACAAGCGTAAGGAATACAGGTGCTCTGTCATTTTGTGTCTGTGAAACTTTTTGAAGCATTATACTATAAATAGCCCAAAACCTGAAATGTTTTCCCCCCTTCTGACATGGTAGACATTAATAAAGCTCATTCTGGGAGAAATACGTGAAACTGACAAGTAGTATCCAGAAAGATTTCTTTCATTAATTTTAGAGGTTATAAATAGTGTAATATATATCTTCTGATTAGCATCTTAACATTGTATCTAAATGCAGTGTTTCACCCAATTCTCAAATACTTTTTCCCCCTGTATTTAAAATACTGGATTACTCAGAGTTGCAGGTACAATTTTGAATGAATTGTAGAATGTCTTTTCTTGAGCTTATCAAGCATGTTATATCATGACACCAACATAAATACTAGGAGAGGATTAGAGGTTCATGAAAGCCATTTACTCTACATTTAAAAATTGAAATAAAATCTCCATTGGAATTAAAGCGGTCAAATAAACCAAAAAACTTTCCTGGGTAATCAGTTTCTAGTTTAGAGAAACCATGTTTAACTACAAGCAAGTCTTATGAAGGATATCGTAAGGCTTATGTCACACAAATACTTTTTGTACACATATATATAAAGGAGACTCAAAGTATTTTCTAGGTGCATCTGAAGCTAAAATCATATTTTGGTGGATAGATCTTAGAACAGCATCATAATCTAATAATTAAAAATCCAAAAGATATGTTTTCTTTGCTTTGGAATATTAACACATCTGTGAAGCATTCATGACATTAATTTCAGACAGTAAAATTATTAAATAATGTATTTATAATATGACTAATTAACAAAATTTAAAAATAGCTCCAAGATGTTTCTTGCTCTATATTTAATTAAACTTAGTTACAAAAATGTGAAATAATGAAAATATGAAAATCTAAAATGAATTGTCTGGAATAAGCTGCATTAATATTGGGCAGATATGTACTTGTGCTTTAAAATACATGACTTACACAGAAAACTTCAAAATGCTCCTCTGGTCTCATGTAAGTAAACCTCCACACTAGGATTATACTTTTTAGTGGAAATATAAATGCATATGTTATAACTGACACATTCTCTTCTTAGTTTAGCTAGCACGATCAAGAAAGTTTTAATTAATTCAAGATTCAGAAGGATTTGAGGATTTTCAGCATTAGACTTCCTCGCTGTTTCTGTTGAAACAGCATCTTTTCTCATGCTTATTCTGTAAAAAGGAATATGATTTAATCCCTCTAGAATTTTTGATTATGAGTATTAAAGAGTTATTTAAAATTGTATGACACTATTTCACATTCGAAGACGTTGAAAGTAGGTGAGAAAATTAAGGCCTGTCACTTCTTGCATGGATGGTTATACATGCTTATATAGGGTATATATAGTTATTATATATTAATATTACATATTAATAATGCTAATTTTTCTTACAATAACACGTGGAGGCTCATTATGAAATTAGTGCCTTACTGTGCTAAGTGTGATACTCGCACTTAAAACACGGTTCTACCCCTCAGCAGCCTGCAGTCTTAATATGTAAGATTGGCAAAGGTTAGGAGAAATCAAGAATGAATTCACCAAATTTCACAGATGGAAAACTGTAGCACAGAAGTTTAGGTCTGTCAGTTTTGGCTTGTTTGGATATTTTTTCCTGTGATTTAAGGCATAAAATTCAAACTGAGATAGCTTAGCCAATAACCATTATGAAATATCTGTGAACAGTCACACTAAAATAACTTACTTTTTTTTCAGCTTAGCAGAGTTTATCGGGGAAAAAAATTGACAAAAGTCAAATAAGCCACTCTTATTCCTAAAGCCTAAAGTCCACATGATCTTTTACATTCTAGAGAAATCGAATTTAGTGATAAAATTCCCAGTAATGCATGCCTTAACTTATGAATGCTCTCATAAGTAGCTGAAGACCCAGCTATGACTTTGACGTGGAAAGGCCTGTTGTTGGGCTTACTCTGGTAATCAGAAGGACTTGGAACAGTGTGTCAGTCGGACTAGGAAAGTTATCCTTCCCCTGTACTTGGCGCTGGTCAGACCACATCTTGAGTACTGCGTGCAGCTGTGGTCTCCCCAGTTTAAGAGGGATGTTGAGCTGCTTGAGAGGGTCCAGAGAAGGGCGACAAGGATGGTGAAAGAACTGGAGAACCAGCCTTATGGGAAGCGACTGCAGGAGCTAAGGTTGTTCAGCCAGGAGAAGAGGAAACTCAGAGGTGACCTGACTGCTGTTTACAACTACCTGAAGGGAAGTTGCAGCCAGGTGGGTGTGAATCTCTTCTCTCAGGCTGACGACAACAGAATAAGAAGACATAGCCTTAAACTACACCAGGGGAGGCTTAGACTGAATGTTAGGAAGAGTTTTTTCACAGAGAGAGTGATTGCACATTGGAATGGATTGCCCAGGCAGGTGGTGGAGTCGCCATCCCTGGAGGTGTTTGAGAGAAGACTCAACAAGGAGCTCATCGACATGGTCTAGATGTTGGGAGACTAGGATGGATGGGGCGTGGTGTCCGTGGTTCCACACCTGTGGGCCTGATCCCTGGGTGGGCATTCACTTGGGAGTTTGTCTAGATGATTCTGTGGGTCCCTTCCAACTCAGAATAACCTGTGAACCTCTGACTTATTTTTCTTTATATTCCCACCTCAATATCAGGAGAATGTTTTGAATTTAAATCCAAATCCAAATCCAAATCCAAATCAACTGAAACAAAGTATCACACTGCCCAATGCATTACTCTGTTCATTACTTAGCATCTCCTGTGGCGTCTTTCAAGAATTTCATATGAATGGACAGTTAATTTATTTCAACTTTTCATTAACTTCAAGGGGGAACTCAATAGGATGGATTTCAGTGGAATTGTTTGCGCAGTAAATGTCCATGAAACTTCAGCACAAGTAAAGTGGTGTTCAGAATCTGATGTAAAACAGAACAGAGCAAACACAGTTTCTTTATTTTAATATAATGTGTTTTCTTTAATCCAAGTAGGAAAAACAAACCCTAAACCTAATGTGCTGGTTTGAATGTGGTTTTTTTCTTCTGGCAGTGGGTGGGGGCTAACTAGCATAGGTAACACCAGCCAGTTCCTGGCCAAGGTCAGGCCAGTTGGAGAGACAGAGGGCCCTCTGTGATAATTTACCTCATTGCTGTTTACAGCTACCTGAGGGGAGGTTGCCACCAGATGGGTGAGGATCTCCTCTCTCAGGCTGATGACAACAGAACAGGACGACATGGCCTTAAGCTACACCAGGGGAGGTTTAGACTGGATGTTAGGAAGAGGTTTTTCAAAGAGAAAGTGGTCACTCATTAGAATGGTCTGCCCAGGGAGGTGGTGGAGTCACCATCCCTGGAGGTGTTTAAGAGTAGGTTGGATGAGGCAATTAGTGCCATGGTTTAGACAATGGGTTGGTGTTGGGTTATAGGTTGGACTCGATGATCTCCAAGATCTCTTCCAACCTTGCTAATACTGTGATACTGTGATAACGTATTTAAGAAAGGAGAAGAAAAAAACCCTAGTAACAGCAAGAAGATGGACAGAGAACAGCCTGTGAGAGGTTGAACAACAATGAAGGCACCAAAGCTAGGGCGGCCAGAGGAAGGGGAGGAACCGTTCCAGGCATCTCTGCAGCTTGTGGAATGGACCATGGTGAAGCAGACTCTCTGCCTGCAGCCCATGGAATAGAGANCTGCCAAGCTTATCTCTTGAATTCCCTCTCAAGGCTGAGAAAACCAATGTTCTTATAAAAATGTTTTCATTAGTACTTAAAACTCTATGTTACCAACAAAATGTTATATGCTTCTACAAAATACAAAAGTGATATATATAACCACATTGATATAATGAGACTTCTATGTTACTAACAAGACCTTATATACTTTTACAAAATGTAAAAGTGATAGATCTCCTATTCAGGTGTGACTCTCAGGCAACAGAGGAAGGAAGAGATGTTGCCCCCGGGTTCGGAGTCATGCTGGAAGGGGTCATGAATGACTTTTCTCTCTTGAGGGAATAGGACTTTATGAAAGGCAGGGAGATGGCTTCCTACCCTACACTGGTCAGAAAATACCAACTGCCTGGCTTTTACCCTACTCCTGTTCCCCCTTTGTCTCCTGGAGGAAAAAAGGGAATATGATATCTGTTGTAAGAGGAAGGAGGGGTGGGGAAAGAAATCATTATAAACAAAATACTTCTGAAGAGATTGGAAATAGCCAATAAACAATGTGCATTTTTTAATTTTATGGCATATTACGTTGTACAATTGCAGTTGTTTCTCTCTTTAAATAACACACCATTAGTCCTGTTGAGAGGCCCTAGAAGCATTAGGGCAAGTCTGCGCACACTATAGTCCCAGAGGTAGTGGGACAAAAAAAAAAAAAAAA
>WEKX01021539.1:0-15293 GCA_013390025.1 Pitta sordida
TCGGGGGCTGGGGTTGGTGTCCTGGGGGTGTGTTGCCCTCCCCTCCTTGCTGCGAGGTTTGCGCTCTCGGCCCGTCCGCCTCGTCCAGCGGGAGTCGTGCAGGGCCGGGGCCGCAGATGCCCGCGGCCACACGCCGCTGCCGCTGGTGAGACCAGAGCCCCGGTGCGGCTCCGCTTCCTGCGCCGGGACACGGAGACCTGCTGCCGGGGCTGCCGGGGCTGCCGGGGCTGCCGGGGTGTGAGGAGCCTGGGGGATCGCAGCCTCGTCCGCCCTCCCGTGGGCAGCGAATCTCGGTGAAGCTGGAGCTGTGGCAGGTTTGAGTCCCCGGTGCAGGTCTGTGGAGCGGCAGCGGCGTTCCTGGAAACACAGACTGTTCCTGCTGAGCTGCGGGTGTCAGTGGGTGGCTGTTTTTATTTCCTCGTTGCAGTTGCATAATACGTGTATAAGACGAACCTTAGATGACTGACTCATGTTGTTGTAACTTACTCTTCCACTAGGGAGAAGTGAAAATGCGAAACGCCTTCGTTTTTCCTTCTGTGGTGTCTTCAAAGTGCATTAGGGATCGTCAGAGTGATGTGCATTGCCCTGCCTTCAAAACTTACTTTTTTTTTTCTTTCTTATGTTTTTTTTTTTTCTTAAAATTTTTTGTCCCGGAAAGTCCGAGTTAAAAATATTTCGGTGGTGATGCAAGAAGTTCGCTTAGTCGGAGTAATTAGAGTCAAACTTAATTCCAGCTATTTTTAAAGGGGTTTATTTATCTTTTAACTTTATATAATCACAGAGGAAAGATTTTTCGAGGGGCGTGCAGAACATCAAGCATTAGAAGGGAAGAAGTAAGCAAGAAAGATGTGCAAGGAGAAGGAGACATTTTTGTTTTACGGTGTTAGGAGGAATGCAGCATTTTCGCAACGAGTATGCTTGTGTTAAATATCTCAAAATCAATCAGTATGGATTCATTATAGGTGCCTGTTGGACTAATTTTAGTTCAGCTATTGAAAGCGAAAGCCCGTTTGTGGTAGACTGAATAACTAAGTTGTTAGTGAGTGTCAGCTCCAGAGTTCCAAGGCAGTAGTGTGCTGTCACGGTGTTTGTTCAGCCTTCTGTTACACCCACGACATTATTAATGTTTTTTTTTCAGAATTGGAGGCTAGAGGGAAGCCACAGTCGCTCTTTTGTACAAACAGCACCGAAGAACGATCCTTCTTTTAAGGGTAATAAAACTAAAATCTCAACTTCACAGATGCCTGGGGTAGAGTTTTGGGTTTTTTTTTTTTAACCTTATTTCATGTAGGAACAGATGTTATCATTACCATGGTTTCCTAAAGGAAATACCTTTAGGGACAAAGTTAAGGAGAAAGATGCTTTTTTTGCCTTCCTGTTTATTTTCTTGTGAGAGTGAGGATGCTGTCGCAATGTGACTAAGTTAATATTAGTAGATACTATTAGTTTCTGTTAAACCCAGCAAAATTATTTCTATTCTTAGAGCAGTTAGGCAAAGATTAATAATGGCCCTTTCTGACATCACGTTTTAAGTTGTGTTGTGGCTTGTGCAAACAAGTAGACTGCAAACAGAATTAAGGTGCTCTTTGCTGTTTTATAACTTGAAGGTCTTTTCCATCAGTTTTGTGATTCTCTTTGATATCTTTTGTTTACTTTTAATGCTGCTGCTGCTCAGACATTTGAAAAGGGCATTACATATTAAGTGCTTGAAGGATTTTTGAATTTAGGAATTTTGGGTCTGGGCTGCTGGATCTGAGTTTCTATTTAAAAAATAGTCTTTAATGATTTGGATTGCTTCATACTTTCTTCTTGTAGTTGAAATAAGACTTTATCCTGTAGATCCATTCCATCCTGTAGGTGGATCAAGTGCACATGTGCCTTGGATAGAGCACTGAGTGCACATTTAGGAGCCACCTGGATTAGTTCTAGTTGTGGCAGTTTGCTTCTGATGCGTCTCATATCCAGAAGGGTTATAAAGTCCTCGAGGTAAGTGATTAGTGTGTTTGCAATTATCTGATTGTTCTAGCAATTAGCATGATTGCTGTGCCTGTGTTCAGAGCCCCTGCCTGTGGTTATGCAGAGCATGCGTGGTGCCTCCTAGGCACAGGGAATACTAATTACAGGCGGCTGTTGTGATACAGAATTGAAGGACAACTGACTGGAGAACTCTTGTTTTGCAAATAGGAAGGTCTGAAATACCTCTGGGCTATAGTAAAGTGTATTTTGTGATTGTGGATTTCAAGATGTTATTTTTGCTTATGCTGAGGAACAAAACGATAACCTGGACCACTGTGGGATACTGTTTTTATGGGTTTTTCCTAGGTACCCTTTAGCAGTGCAAGAAAGCATAGGTTTCTTAGGGCATAAACCACATTGGGAGCCACCGAATTTGATCTACTTGCTGTAAACCACTGTCACATAATTGGAAAAAAAACCCCATGAAATGGATAGGACAAAAATTATAATCTGCTCTCTTCTTAAAAAAAGGGTTTCTTCTGATGGAATTTTAAAATGTCTAATACAGTCATGCCTCGCTGCATTGCGACTTCTCCGTTGCGACTTCGCTGGTTTGCAAGAAATTTTCCCTGTGAATCTGCCTCAGTGATTCATGGAGCTTCCTGGTTGACGCGTGCACAGTGCCTCTGCTTCACCGTGGGGTGGTGCCAGCGCTCCCTGTGGGGCGGGACTGGCTTGGCCTCACAGGAAGAGCGCGCAGTTTCTCTGGCTCGCTGTGGCATTTATAGCCACGCGCATTTGTGTCTGTGTGCCTGGCCCCTACTGTGGAAGGCTTACCCTCCTTTATGAATGCTGCGAAGTTCCGTTTATAGACCTGCAGGACTACAATAAATGCCANGCGCATGCACAGTTGCGGAAAGGGGCCTCCTTAATCGCTGAAAAGTCATGCCACTAAGATGTGAAACCGCAATATGGGGGGCGCGAAGTGGAAGAGGGCTGAGGTTTAATCTTAACGTTAGGAAGCGGTTTTTCACGGAGAGAGTAATTGCATATTGGAATGGGCTGCCCAGAGAGGTGGTGGAGTCACCATCCCTGGAAGTGTTTAAGAGAAGACTGGACGAGGAACTTAGTGACATGGTCTAGCTGGGGGGTGTAGGGCTGGATGACCCTGGGCCCCTTCCGGCTCGGAGCGGCCTGCTAGACTGTGAGGCATCTAGGTTGGTATTACGCTCTTGGTCACTGTACGGGTATTAGATGGTGAGTTGGACTAGATGATCCTTGTGGGTCCCTTCCAACTCATAACTTTCTGTGATTCTGTGATTCTGTATAGCTATATACTCTTTTTCTAGCAAAGGCTCTGAGTTTCCCATAAATAATTGTTTCAGTGCTGCTGTCATGGTCACATAAAGCTTGTTGGACAGGTTATTTGTTTTGAGAGGAACTGTAGTTCCTCAAACTCTGTGCATTAAAACCTCTTACTTTGATTGATGTATGGGAATAACGATTCTTGATTTTAATTTCCTTTCACTTCGCATTTTAGTGCTACTGTTGATTGTAACTTTAACCTTTTGCTGAAAGGCCCAGAAGCAGACTTCTGAGGTAAGTTACTATAAACTCTTTTTTAAGAACTGGCATTTGTAGCTGCGAAGTGTCACAGCATGCCTTGAAACGAACTGTAGGAAGGATTAGTCTAAAACATGTGGTCACCTGTGTCTTGTTTTCACAAGAAAACACAGCAAGTTTTAGGCAAGTTTTTTTTTCTTCTGGGTAATGTTAATAATGTAGTCAGTCAGTACCTCTACACAAAGAAATTGCAATGAAGAATACTGTTCAAATTGCATAGTTGGTACATTGCTTTCCATTAAGTAATTGGTATAAAGATAAAGCATATATACATAGGCAGGAAATTTGTGTTCTCCTGGCTGGCTAGCACTAAAACTGTGCCTAAAAGGCAAGCACACATATACAGGAATTAAAAAATAATCAAATGAAGGATATTTAGAAACTAGTAATTTTGTTAACAAATGTTCTAGAAATCAAATTAGTATTTTCTGTGCAGAGTGATTTTTATTTTTTTTTTTAATGGAGTTCTAAATGTGTTCTTTGGCAATGTACAATGATTTTTATACAGTCAGCCCTCTTCCACTTCATGCATCCCGTATTGTGCATTCACTACTGCACAGTGTCATTTTTCCGTGATTAAGGAGACCCATTTTGCGACTGCTTGAACTGACAGTCATGAATATTCAAATCAACCCCCACGCTGTGCCACATGGACCACGGATGCACTGCTTTGCCCGTTTCACTGGCACTGCCTGTGGCTCGCCCCGCCCCACCCCGGTTCGACCAACGCGACCGTGACACATCCCCCCATTGCTGGCCTTGGTCCCAGCGAGGGTAGCTGAAACAGCACGGGGGCGCGGTGGCTGCAGAGCTGTGGCAGGGAATGCAGGGGAGATAGCCCCCATCCCACCTGGCCAGTCCTCAGTGGGGCAAAGGCACCACTGCTTTTAAGTCTTTTTTTTCCCCTTAAGTTCTTGCTCTGCTCGGTTTCTCCACCAGTGCAGTTAACGAGTTAAAACGTTACAGTATAGTAACTGTATGTATACATTTCTTGGGTTTTCTTAACATATGTTAACCGAGAAAAGTGCCCTGATTAACATTTGAATCTACAAGCTCTGCTGGCTGCAGGACAGGGGCTGAGGCCGACACTTCATCACAACTGTTGCCTTGCCAACGGGGCCAGGCTGCTGTGCTGGGATGCTGGTGCAAGCCTCGCGTGCTGGGGGCATGTACAGGCATTGAAACACAGCAGTGACAGGAAAAGTACAGGACTTGTTTGGGAGGTGATGTGGGCTCAGGGACCCCTTCATCATGATTTCTGAGGAATCCCCAGGCAGGGATGGGACAGAGGAGACCCCCTTCACTCCCCTGGGCACAAAAGGAACTTCCAGGAACGCCCTTCAGCCGCTCCAGAGCTGAGGGGGTGGGGTGACTGGGGCCAAATTTGCATATTAATGAGCTGCCACTCTATGCTGATGGAGGGCTTTGCGGGGGAGGGGCAAGACCCGTGGTACCGTGCTATCGGAGGGCCGACTGTATGTGGAGACAACCTGCAAATAAGTTGTCTGACTTGCTACACCAGTGTGCTACCAACCCAGTAGATAAATATTTTAACTGCCTGAGTATCATGAAGCTGGCAATAAATACATGATTCATTTCCCATAAGGAAAACTGTCTCCCTTCTCACTCACTTTCACACAGCAGATTTCTTAAACATTAGCTCTTATTTTTGTTTGGCATAATCCCCAGTAAAATCAGTAGTGTGGCCATTAGGATTTTATCAGCATAATGTCACTTGTTAAATTCAGAATGCTTTAATTCCTTCATGCATACTAACTTGTGAATATGAGACTAATAGAATCATTTAGGTAGGAAGAAACCTCAAAGATTGAGTCCAACCTTTGACTGAAAATCATCTTGTCAACTGGACCATGGCACTGAATGTTATGTCCAGTTGTTTCTTGAATGTTTCCAGGGATGGTGACTCCACCTCTCTGGGAAGCCCATTCCAGTGCTTTTCAACCCCTTCCATGAAGCAATTCTGCCCGATGTCCAGCCTGAACCTCTTCCCGTGCAGTCTGAGGCTGTGTCCTCTTGATCTGTAGTTTGTTGCGTGGGAGGAGTCAAACCCCACCTGGCTACGACTGACTTTCTGGTGGTTGTAGAGTGATAAAGTCTCCACTGATGATCTATTTCTCCAGGCTAAACAACCCCAGCTCCCTCAGCTGCTCCTCATTGGACTCTTCAAACCCTTCACCAGCTTTGTTGTTCTTGTCTGGTCTCACTCTAGCATCTCTTGTGTCTCTTGAATTGAGGGGCCCAGAACCGGACACTGTACTTCAGAGGCGGCCTCACCAGTGCTGAGTATGGGGAGACCATCACTGCCCTGGTCGTGCTGGACACACTGTTTCTGGCACAGGCCAGGATGACCTTTTTGAACACTTGGGCACGCTGCTGGCTCATGTTCGGCTGCTATTGACCAGCACTCCCAAGATCTTCTCTTCTGGGCAGCTCTCCAACCACTCTTTCCCAACCTTGTAGTGCTGCGTGGGGTTGTTGTGAGCCAAATGCAGGACCCGGCACTTCACCTTATTGAACTTGATACCATTAGCCTCGGCCCATTGATCCAGTCTGTCCAGTTCCCTCTGCACCGCCTTCCTACTCTCCAAAATAGATGCAGCTATCAATATAGAAGTAATAGCTGTATCCGTACTAATAGAGCATACTGCTTACCCTCAAGGGTTTGTGATGTTCTTCAAATACAGAATGACTCAAGATGTAGTACTTTGAGCTGCTTCTGTTACTCATCTTGTCAGCACATCAGCTAGTGCCACAGGACAATTTTACCAGCTGTGTTGCCTGTAAACAAAATGAAGAGAGGAGTAAGAATTCAGATCTACGGTATGATTTTTAGAGAAGCCTTTTTAGTGTTTTTACATGTTTTAGGTTGTGAAATAGACTTAGCCTGTGTAACTTTGTATGAAAAGTTAGTTTTCTGTGATGCCTTGAGGGTTTTTTTCCCCATACTTTAGTTTTAGGATTATAATCTGATTTAAGATGTAATATTAAGTGCAGAAGTGTGTAAGTTACAGGGATGTTTACATTTCTTTTGGGAGATAGCAAGGCCAGCAATTCAGAACACAGCCAGTTCACCTGAAGACAGGACGAGGTGGAGGGCCACCTCAGGAAAGGGATGGCTTTTAAGGTCTTTGGTTGAACATATGAGACACACAAAAAGTCATATGGATCCTAGGTTGGATTTCCAAGGGTGTTGTTTCTGGAGATTCTGAGAGTAACGGAATGATTTTTTTTTTTGTCTCTTGGACCTGTGGTGATGACGACTAAAGCACTCACGCTTTCCCTGAAATTCCCTTATCTTTGTTTGGAATTATTTTGTTTCTGCTTTCTCTCCCTGAATTTAGGCAACACTTGTGAGGTGGTCTGTTTCCCTGAGAACTGAAAGGTTACCCTGAGATTTTTATTAGTATATATTTTTATAAACATAGTCAATATCGCTAACAATTGTGTTGCTACTAGCCCCATCAGTGGATAGTAGCATCTGTTTGCCGTAATTTCATTGTCAGCTTCCTGCACAAGACATGGCATTTTCTGGGAGTGTGAAGTCATTCTCTGCTCTTTGCATGTGCAGTCATTACCAGGAAACGTTAGAGGACTCTGCTGAGATAGTGGATTGAGCTTGTCTCCCAGATTACTTTCATTTAAATCTTGCTTTGTCCACCTTTGTGCCAACTCTTTACTGGAGCCCTCCCTGTGAAAGGCTGTTGCAAGAAATACAAGGAATTGCAAGGAATTCCATGCGCTGAATGTTCAGGACAGTAAAGTGTCATATGCATTATTTCAGGTTTAGGTTTAGTTCAAGACTTTAATTTATACAGTCTCTCTGAATAATTAATTTATTTCCTTTTTGTTATCTGCCCAAAATCATGGGGAATAACAATCCAGGAAGGATCGAAGTACTAACTGTATATGTTATTGCTATACTGTTAGAGTATAGTTTTTTTTCAGTTCAGTGCACAGTTGACATAAAATGCTTAAGTGTAGTATTATGGCAAGAAGATTAGCTGATCAGGGATGGACTTTATTAGCAAATTTTCTGTGGCATTTCTGTGTCCTGAGTTATCTGCCAATTACAGATTTTTGGTTTATTGCCATTAGTAGTTCACAGGAAGTAGTGACTATCTATCATAGTGATAGCTTGAGTCAGAACAGGTTTGAGACTTCTGACTAAAGGCAGCAATGCCAAACCAGCAAGAGTAGTGTTCACTTCATTGGTCTTTTTGTTTCTTGTAATTATGTATTTCTGCTTGTCAGATTGGAAGCACCTGTAATTATGAACATGTCACTTTTCTGCTCTGGGCAAGCCAGTACTGTCCCCTGACATTGCAGCATTGAGAAGATTGCTGCCGTCTGACAGTTCTCAACTGTGCTGTTAGATTGTTCTGGTAATAGGTTGTTCCTTTCCAGGTGGAATGCCGTGTTTACAGTTTCCATTGAAAAACAGGCAATGACTGTTATTTGGTGTGTACGACTTTTCTACTGAGGATTCTATTGAAGATTTCAGAGAATATCATAATCTATAGAAGTGCAAGACAAGACTAGTCCTTGACTTATTTTGCTTTGATAAGGACAACTCAAGCAGTAAGACTTGGTGTATACTTAGTTGACCTACTTGTGCTCTTGGGCAGCCTATACGTGACATAGGATCGTATCTCCTTTGTGACCATACATTGCTGCAGTTTGGAGTCTGAATGACACAAGTTCTGCCTTACAATTTATGTAGTAATTTTCAGTCTTTTCCTGTACAGAATGAATGACGTGCTCTTACAGACATAGAGCCTATTCCAATAAAAAGGACTGTCTGCTGGACACGTGTTGTGCTTTACTTCACTTTATGGTGTACCTTTCATGGAGGACAATTGATAGTTTGAGAAAAGCATAGGTTTTAATTAGATTTAATTAAATTTAATTAAATTATCCAGTGGGGACAATAACATCTTTAAAACAATAATTAAATATGTTAATGTGTTGTTGTGGTTATGTGTTGTAACTTAACAGTCAAGGCTTATCCTACCAGGGCCCAAACAATATAATCTGTCTATGTAAGGTTATTACAGAGTCCCAAATTTTCGAGCAATCTAGTCATATCTAGAATATCTAGCATTTGATTTCCCTGCTAGGTTTTATGATGTATTAAATAATGGTATTTCAAGAGGTGTTGCGCTAGTGCAGCCATGAATTCTTATTTTCACCTTCCTGAAGAGATTGCAATTTGCCGAATCTGTATTGCATCAAGTCTTTAAGAAGAGGTTGCCTGCTGACCTGACAGTGACTGATCCTTGAGAATGTTTATCATCCCTAGGAATCCTACCACCCACCTCTCAAACCTGTTTTGAAACTTTTCAGCTAACACAGACATTCCAAACTGAGGAGAATTGGGTGGAGCTAGAATAATTCTTCTTTTCATGCATATGGGATTATGAGGATTTGTACAGCATGTGCTGAGCTCTGGCAGCTACTGCTGTCTAAAGGAGTTCTGAGTTCATGTATGTGAAGGATGTGTGCCCTCTGCAAAATCTGTAGCATCTGCAATGTTGTAAGAGGTGTGTCTGTTGTTTATATACTGTTTCACTACTTATATAGTGTTTTAGGTTAATGAGACATGACTTTTTTTTACTAGGAAGTATTGTACTGACTTCAGACATAGATACAGTAATACCTCACTGCATTGCAACGCCTCCATTGCGACCTCGCTGGTTTGCGAGAAATTTTATCTGCAAATCCGCCTCAATGATTTGCGGAGTTTCCCAGCTGACGCATGCACAGTGCCTCTGCTTCGCTGAGGGGCGGTGCTGGTGCTCCCTGTGGGGCAGGACTGGCCTAGCCCCGGGGAAAGGGCGCGAGGTGCCTCTCGCTTCCATGTCGTTTATGGTCCTGCGGTGCCGTGCCCCGGTCCCTGCCCTGCTCCTGTGTGTCTCCATGCCTGGTCCCTACAGTGGAAGGCTCACACCCCGATATGCCCCAGGTGGCCACTGAGACCCAGTGCGCCGCCACCACAAACCACGCCATCCCCAGTTACTCTAAGCCCAGCTGGAAATGGTAAAGATTAAGAGACTGTCTCAAAATTTGTGAAGATTCTTTTGTGTCTGGGTTTACAGTTGTGTATCCTTCACTTGGATAAATGCATGTTCTTGTTACAAGTCATCTTTTTTCTGATATGGATGCAATTATTGCGTCTCAGTTCAGCATTTGCGTTTCAGGGAAAGGAAGCAGCCTTTTTATTGTTCCTTTCTCTGTGGTAAAGGATGCTTTTAGTACAGCACTTTTTTTTTGCTAAGTCTGCTCTTTTCCCACATTGGGTGTATAGTAGTAGAGTTCGTGTCATGGGGTAGGAGAGGAAGTAACAGAGTCAATGTGTTCATGTGAGAAAGTATTTGACATGCGCACACACAGACCAAGAGGAAGAAGCACAGAATATTTTTAGGTTGACTGGATGCTGTCCATTTATCAGTGATTTTGGAAATACAGTGAACCCCCGTTACTTGNGCAGGCACCGAGATTGTGCATCTCGCAGAAAAATTACACGCAAATTCTGAAGCTCGCAACTAGCGGACCACGAATACGCAGGGGTTCACTGTATTACATTGACAAAAAGAATACGACTACATGTGTTTTTCAAGTACTCTTAGTAATGAGGAGCTTTAGGCAAGTTGAAGCAAGAAAATTTTGAGTGGTTGGAGAATTATGTCTCAATTTAAGTTAAAATTCTGTTTGAATTTCATGAAAACCTGTTCTACTTGCTTTTGTATCATCTGTGAGTATTAGAGTATCGTTTTGTTGTTTTCCTGGAAACAGCTATTGGTGAATCATGTACTGGTCTGCACTGAATTCTGTAGGAAAGGCACTCACTGACTGTTAATGAGCTCAGTCTGGCAGTTGGGAAAGAAACAGGGAATGGAAAATACCAGTATGAAAAGAGAACCAGGAAATAAGGGGCAGACTGCTTTGAAAAGGTATGCTTTCTAAACCTAAAAAACCATGGGTTTAAAAATTGTTTAAATACTTAGAGATTTTTTTCCACTCGGGGACAATGACTAAAACTTTATATGGGAACAAAAAATACTCGAAGTTCAAATCATATTTAGGTGTTCAGGGCGTTAAGAAGGATTTCCATGAATATGACATGCTTATTAAAAATAAAATATATAGATTGATGTTTGAGTGGTTCCTTTACAGATAATTTATATGTACTTTAGTTTCCAAAAAGTACATCACTAAGACAGCAAAACAGATGAGACACAACATGTGAAGTGTGCCCCAGTGGAGTACAATAAGCATCAGGAAAATTCCATCTGACCCCACAGTGTTTTCCTTCTCCTGTTTTCAGTTTGTTCTTCCTCTTTTCTGTGCTCCTTTCCTTTTTCACCTATTGAAAAACATTCTTTTTCATGAAAAGTCTTCTGCATACAGTGAAAGGGAGAGAGATGAGTTGGGTTAAGGATAGTTTCAAATTCAAATACACAATGTGTGTGATGCAAGTGAACTGGCTAAGCAGAGGCAGATACCTTTCCTTCTGCCTTCTTCTATTTAATGTCTCATGTAATTTCAAGATGAAGTAATCCAGAGAAATACTTTGTCTAGACTGCAGACTTACTGGAGTGAAGGAAAACCTGAAACTAAAGAGGCTTGGGAACTTCTAAGATAGGCTGCTTGTGGAAAGATTTTGAAATTGTAGTCTCTGAGTCAAGGGCAATTGTGCTGCAGAGACTTATTTCCAGGAATTGTTGGAAATTATCGACTGTATCCTTGAAGTGTGTAATTATAGAGGGGGTTTTTAATACATAGAAAATAATCTGCTGCTCAGACTTAATTGGGCTTGCAAATACATGTTGTTCCAGCGTGGGCTTTGTAACTGGTAATGAAGTTGTTTCTGTAGGTTTGTAGTATTTGCTGGTCTTAGTTCCAGTGGGGAATGATAGAGATGATCAGACAGAAGATGTAAGAAGGCTTTCTGTTGTTCTTTTTTTTAAAATGAATCTCTGCATAGAACAGTTCTTCCTAATTTTCAGTTGTTACTTGACTTGAAAGTGTTAACCCCTGTTATTAAAATTTGTAGTTGCTTTTGTAAATTTACTGAAGCAAGGTCAACCACTAAAACTCGTCTTCCAATTCTGCCATGCTCATGGTTTCAGCATTTTGTTTTAACACTTTGATGGAGGGCTGTGTCATATGACTTTTTTTTCCTTATTCATTGAACTGTTGTTAATATTTACATTATAAGGTACTGGCATTTATGTGAACTTTACGGGATTTAATTTGAAACTTGAAAAGTTTTATTGTCAGCAGTCCAGACCACTGTGCTTTCTTTGAGGTATTTTCCGTTTTTCATTTAGTTCCTTAAGGAAACCTGATCTTGGGGGTTTTAGGTATGGATTTTGAATTTTAATTTTTATTACCAGTGTGGCAAAGCCAAGGGTGGGACAGTAATAATACTGTAATATTGGTACATCATAAATCTGAAATTTGTATTTTTAAGCCTCAAACTATCATTCCTGAAATGCTAACAATTCTGGTGATCAGTTATAGAATTGATGCATTTTGACAAAAATTGTTTGCTTTTTAATCCTTTAGCAAATAATGGTTTCTCTTGCTTCTTTCTAGGCTGACAAATGGCGGCACAGTGTGTGACGAAAGTTGAGCTGACTATTGCCTGCACTAATCTCCTGGATAAAGATGTTGGTTCCAAGTCAGACCCTCTGTGTGTGCTTCTGCAGAACACGAGTGGTCAGCAGTGGTATGAGGTATAGTTGGATGCCTCTCATGAGTGTGCTAAAAGCACATTCTAACTTGCTGAACCTTTTAAAACACTGTAGCATATGATTTATTTAAATTATTTTAATTTTATACCAGCACATGTGAATACTTTTCATTAGATTATGTCTCTAATGGTTATACAAGCATCACACTAGTAATTTTCTGTTAAATATTTACACCTGTCTTATTTTTAGGACAGGTCCTCAAGTATCCTTAACTTACAGCAGCAAGTTTTGTAATATAATGTGTATATATAATACAATATTTTGCAATATAATGTATAGTCAACCTTCTCTACTTTGTGGTTCCTCATTCGTGGATTCACTTCTTTGTGATATGATTTTTCCACGACTGAGGAAGTCCGTTTCGCAGGGCATTCGCAAGTGCGCCTGCACGAGAACTGACAGTCATGAATAGTCAAAGTAGACAGTCATGAATATTCAAATTAACCCCGCATCTCATGCTGCACGGACTGTGGAAGATTGGTGGGAAGATATGGCTCTGTGCTTTATAGTAAAAAGAACTTTTAGATGTCTTTAATAATATATTGTCTGATTTGCATGCTTGTTTAGTTTTTGAAATACTGGATAAAGTGGTATCTTTCTAATTGCAGGTTGATCGCACAGAAAGAGTTAAGAATTCCTTGAACCCAAAGTTTGCCAAGAAATTCCTTATTGATTATTATTTTGAGCTTGTTCAGAAACTTAAGTTTGGAATATATGACATTGATAACAAAACCTTTGATCTGAGTGATGATGACTTCTTAGGAGAATTCGAATGTACACTGGGACAAGTAAGTGTGCAGATGATTTGCCATAGAATTGAGAAAGTGTAAGTTACTGGAAATCATTAGCAGCTTTTGTCTTAAATATACCGTCTTGTGTAGTTGGAGTATCTTAAGTGAAATAGAATTCCTTTAGCTTGTTTTTTCAAGCCTCAGTTCAGTATATATATGTTTTATTTGAAAAAGGTCTTGAGATGATGCCCTGAAATGTACTGTAGGATGGCAGTTTTTAAATTGCTGGCTGAGAGTAAGTGGACTGTCATTGAGCACAAAGTAGTACTTGCTATTTACTTCCTTTAATGCTCAAATTCTTATTTTTATGCTCCATAAAAAGTGAATTGGTGTACAAGGATATATGAGTGTTCACAGGGGCCATGTTGTCCCTGTAATCTGCTTTCCACACAATGCAAGCAGTGATCCTAATTCTGCCAGCCGTAGATTTTACTCCACTTTCCCAGTCATATTCTAGTATTGCTGCTGTAACAATTGACCGTCTTCTTTTTAACTTGTTCTTTTGCATAGATCCTTCAAAGGCACTTCTCAGGAGTGTAATCTTGGGATTTTTCCTGACTTGTGTTTAAAGTAATTTTATTTTAAGTGCATTGTGAAGATGGAGGAATTGTGAAATTAAATTCAGTACCATTTTAAAATTAATTTTTCATACTTAAAGTAAAAAAGGACCTTTAGAATGAGTAGACACACTTTTGAGGAAGTGTGAACAGAGTAAAATGCAATCAGCAGGAAACAGTGCAGGAGGAGTCTGGTGTTTGTTTATGTAACAGACATTGTGTTTATAAATCTGTTTGCTGAAGCCATTTATGAAATACACCTTGCATATATTTGAAAGGTATCTATGAAAAACTTCAGAACAATTTGAGATTGGATCTTGCGATATTATCTTTGTCCATTTATGTGTATCATGTTCCCAGGAGACATTTTATTTTTTATTACTCCTGAAGCTCTGCATGTGTTCATCTGCATATGTGTTATATAATTTTGAAGTATCTTATGTATTTATTTATAGAGAATGATGGGAAGTAAATGTAATCCTGTCAGCTTCATGATAAAGAAAAAATTCCTAAAATAGAAATATCTCACCACTTCATTCCTTTAAAAATCTATTAAATTCTGTTAATGATTATGTTAATTATGCTTGATACTCAACTTTTGTCTTGGCAGATAGTTTCTAGCAGGACTCTGACAAAACCATTAGTACTTAAAAATGGGAAACCTGCTGGAAGAGGAAGCATTGTGGTAAGACCATTAAGGAAATAAATCTCTTCAGAGTTTTTCCTTAAACGTTTTTGTGGTGTTTTTTTACTTAGTTGATTAGTGGCTTGAACACAGTGTATCTATTCTGTAGTGCTGTAAAAAGTATTGCAAACTATTTTGTTCCTCAGCTAACAGATACAGTGGTCCCCCATTACTCGCGGTCTGTTGGGTCTGGTCTGCCTCACGCGGGTCGTGAAATCCACAGAGACAGAGAACCCACTACGTAGTAGAGTACGCCTCGCCTGTAGCCACGCCCCTCCCCTAATACGGTCTGGAGGAGGGTCCTGAGAGCGGGGCTTGCTTCAGATGTCTGGCTGTGTTCTGCCGGGGCAGGGGGTGAGCGGCGGCTGCTGGCGCCGTGCATCATGCGAGCGGGGAATCCCGGCACCATGGCAGTGGCGAGTGTGTCCTGGTGCCGCAGCAGTAGCAACTCACGGGTCCTGTGAGTGGCAGGCAGGGGAGCAGAGCCACGGCAACGGCGAGTGTGTCCTGGTGCAGCAGCGAGTCCCAGGTCCTGCGAACGGCGGGGGGGGGGAGCAGGGCTGTGGCAGCGGCGAGCACGTCCCGGCACCGTGGCAGCGGCGAGTCCCGGGTCCTGCCAACGGTGAGGGTGTCCCGGTGCTGCGGCAGCGGCAAGTCCTGGGTCCTGCGAGCGGTGGCGGGAAGAGCGTGGCCGGGGCCGGCTGTGTCCACCAGCGCGAGTGGCAGGGCTGGGGCCAAACAGACTGGGGTCGTAGTAGGGACAGGGCCAGTGCCGCGTTCCCTGCGGGCGGGAGCGGGGACGGGGCTGGCTGTGCCAGCTATGCAAGTGGGGAGGCAGTGGGGGTCGAGGCCAGCGCCATGAGCTGCGTGAGCAGCAGGGCTAGGGGCTGATCAGACTGAGGTC
>WEKX01021542.1:0-13430 GCA_013390025.1 Pitta sordida
TCGGCGCGTGCGCAGAATGTACCAGGAACCCAGTCGGCTCGGCACAGCCGGCCCTCTGCCCCCTTCCCCCCCCCGTCACTCACTGGGTGAGCAGAGCGAGCCCCGACTGCTCACGAATATGTTAATTGGTCCCAGCCGGGGGCCGGCACAGCACGGCCGGGATGTGTTTGGTGTAAATGTGTGTTTTTGCATGGCTGGAATTGTCTTCCACCGGGCTACAAGATGGGGTGACAGGGCTGTTACTGTGTGTGTGCCAGGGGCCGCATCCACCACTCGACCAGCACTCGCTGCCGGCCCCATGGCTCGGCGCTTGGCACTCGGGGCTTGGCGCTCAGGGCCGGCACCGCAGTTCGGGGCTCGGTGCTTGACGCCCGCCCCACCACTCGGTGCTTGCCATCGCCCCCACGGCTCGGCGCTCACCAGTCGGCGCCCGGAGATCAGCACTCGCCCCTCGCTGCTTGCCCCTCACTCCAGTACTCACCCGCCTCGGCGTAACATAGCCAGACAATTGAGACAAGCCCTGCTCTCAGGACCATCCTCCTGACCTTATATGGGGAGGGGGCGTGGCTATGGGCATGGCATACTCGACTACATAGTGGGTTCGCTATCTTTGCGGCTTTCACTATTTGCGCAAGGCGGACCAGACTCAACCGCCTGCGAGTAACGGGGTTTCACTGTACAACACATCGCTCCTGACACACCATAACCTCCAGTTCTTCCTGTTTGTTGTCCAGGCTGCGTGCATGGGTGTACATGCACTTCAACTGTGCTGCTGAATATGTTTTTGGCTCATTCTTACCTGTTTCAGTGCCCTCTCGAGTGACTGCTGGATCCCCTTCCCCCTCCGAACCTAGTTTAAAGCCCTGTCAATGAGTCTTGCCAGCCCCCGGACCAAAACCTTTTTGCCCCTATTTGATAGATTCGGCCCTCCAGGGTCTGCCAACCCTGGTTTGGTGAAGGACACCCCATGATCATGGAACCCAATGTTTTTCTGGTGGCACCAGCCCTTAAGCCATTTATTAAGAGCAAGAATCCTCCTNTCTCACTCCCCCTCATCCTCGAGGTTTCTTTCTCCTACCTCGTACTGAGGTGCTTGTGGATGCTCGGGCTCCCAAGAGTCCCCAGAGGTTGGGAGTGCACTGTCCCCCAATTTTTCTCCCCTTGCAGTACCTTGATCAATTCTCAGCCTTTCCACCTCTTCCTTTAGCTCTGTTATCATGGAGAGCAGGTCATTTACCAGCTCACACTGGACACAGGTGTTTTGCAGGCTGTCCTGGTCAACAATCAGGCTCAGGCATTCCCTGCAACCAGGAGTCTGGACAGCCACATCCACTGACACAGGGGTAGTTTGGGTCTGAGCCTCCATGTGAAGGGGTTTCATGTGTTACCAGGCAGGCAGTGAAAAAATTGCAATGCTGCACTGAACCTCTTAGGATCTGATTCAAATTCCTTCCCTCAAAGGCAGTATCTTTTGATCTCAGTACCTTGCCTTCAGACCCCTTCTCTCTCCTGGCTGCAGCAGCATCCACATGCAACACCTGCAGCTGGTGAGGAAACAGAAATTTTCCATAGACATGCAGAGGGACATCTGTCAGGTGCATGAGGCAGAGCTGTGGGTGTGGATGCATTATGTATGTATCTGTACAGGATATTAAAGCAGCCTATTGCTATCCAGTCAGTTGTTTAAACAGTATAAATGGCCACTTTCTTCAGAAATTGGCTCTGTACCTTGAGCGAAGACACCATCATCCATAAGACTCCAAAAATTGTCTATGCTAAAAAAAAAATCTTGTTTCTTGGTTTCCTTCATAAAGGCACACAGAAAGATGTGTGCTACCACATTTGAGATAGAGCAGCAGTCTTTATTTGCAATTTGCTTTTATGTCAATCCCTAGCCTGCTCAAATGCTGTCAATGACTATTGTATTAAAAACTGATTTGAAAAACATTTTCCCTTTACAGAGGAGAGATATTCAGTCCAGTCTCAGATGACTTGGTTGAAGTTTCACGGTGTTCTCCTGTCACATGTCAGATTAATTAACTTGGCCCTGATTAATTAAGACTAGAAGTTTCTTTTATTCAACCATCTAAAATACCAACTTCCACTGATTTCCTGCAGATATATACCGGCACAACAAATCCCACTGCTATCTTTCATTATTCTTTACAGACATACTATGCCATATTCCATATTCCCACTAGAATTTTACTGATGTGGCTGTACTGACATTGGTAACATTATATTTGATTTACTTTGGCACAAAAGAGATCAGCATCATGTCTATTGGGATAAGATAGTTCCTCCCCATGGTCATATTTACTTAAGACTACATAAAAAAAGTGCTGCTCAGAGAGTTTCAATATACAATCCTTTTACATGGAAAAAAAAAAAAAGAGAGAAAAAATAATTATAGTCTGTTCTAAGGTGAACTGATGCATTTTGTGGTTACCTGGAAGAATGAGAGCAGTATCAAGCTAAATATCTCTGATTTTCAGTTTTACATATATACACAATGTAATTTATCCATTACTGCCTGAGAAATAGACAGTTCTGGAAAAGAAAATCTTTCCTAAAAATTAGGGAGGCAGCTTTCATTAAAAATCGAGAAAGCAACTGAAACGAAAACAATTTAAGCTGTTCCCACTTCTCATGTTATTTCTATGCACATATGTATACTAGTTCTGTTAAAAAACAGCAGATCCTCTAGAGGAGACCACCAAGAATTGGTGTCTTTGGCTTGTGATGTTTCATCAGCTGAAACTGATAGGAAGACTGGGGAAATCAACTGAAAAAGAGGCATGTGATAAATGAAGATTGTAAGGATAGGCAAGCCAGTGACAGAAACTGATTCACTAAGAAAGGAAGATGAATGAGCATGTCCAGAGAAGGGTGACAAAGATGGTGAAGGGGCTGGAACACAAGCCTTATGAGGAGCGACTGAGAGAGCTGGGGTTGTTCAATCTGGAGAAGAGAAGGCTCAGGGGAGACTTTATTGCTCTCTACAGCTACCTCAAAGTTTGGGGGTCGGTCTCTTCTCTCTGGCTACATGTGATAGAACGAGAGGACACAGTCTTAAACTGCGTCAGGGGAGATTTAGACTCTCTGTTTTTCACAGAGAGGGTGATCTCTTGGTGGAATGGACTGCCCAAGGAGGTGGTGGAGTCACCATCCCTAGAGGTGTTTAAGAAAAGTTTGGATGACGTACTTGGTGGCATGACCTAGATATTAGGGTAGTGTATTATAGGTAGGATGGTGTGTTGGTAGCAGAATGGCACAGATTAGGTAACAGGTTTGGCTAGGTTAGGTAATAGGTCATAGGTTGGACTTGATGACCTCTATGGTCTTCTCCAACCTTACTAATTCTGTGATTCTCTGATTTTGTAACGCTTCAAAAGACTTTCTTTTCACTTGGTGAATATGTTCCTCTCTATTTTTTTTAACATATCAAAACCAGTACTATCTAAAAATCTTTTGCATTTTTAGAAGCAAATTAACATTGCACTTCAATTTTGGAAATTAAGTGTACATACTTAAGGCGCTCAGGCAACAGAGTGGTAAGAACAACATAAGACCATGGAATGAGTAGAAATTGTAAACATATTAAAATAATGGCACTTGTGATAATATTTCAACTGGCTGTGCAGAAGAGTAGCAGTTTCTGTTGATGCATAGAAAGTTTGTTTAGTCAAAAAACTTGACCAATTGATCCGCTCTTTCAGCATTAATATCTCCTCATTAATCTAAGAAACTACAAGGTAAATTATGCAGCCAAGAAGCCTTGAAGGCAATCCTACCAGCTTGTTCTCAGCAAAGACTTTCACTAATATTAGCACAAATACTTTGCACAGACAGCTTGTAAACGCAGAATATAAATTTCTTAGGAGTTCTCACAGTCCTGTAGCACAAGAAACATCTGCAGCTGAAAAAACTCCTTTTGAATTAAAATACAAAAAGAGGATTTCCCCCATTCTTCAATTAAAGAGGCTATATTTTCTCTTCCTTTATGGTAACCAAGCCTTTCCTGTGCCATCAGGGCACACTTTCTAGGTTTTATATTTCCTATAACATGAGGGCTATTTTAATTCATTCTGAAAAATGACACTGGAAAAAAACCCCACTGAAAAAACCCCAAAACAAAATACTCATCAGGAAAACACAATCTTTCCAACCAGGGAGATCTCTTGTCTTATGATTCCCCTTTAAGTTAATTTCGCATTACAGCTGTGGTTTAATGGCAGATTGGGTTGATCTGGCACAGCATATGACCCAAACCAATCATCAGTGGCCACTCCCTAGATCCTAAGGCCCTCACTTTATACAGCAGCAGAGATTGAAATGTATGTCAAAGGCAGTTGAATGCCAGCAAATTGAAATAGT
Organism: Pitta sordida; assembly: GCA_013390025.1. Taxonomy (NCBI): domain Eukaryota; kingdom Metazoa; phylum Chordata; class Aves; order Passeriformes; family Pittidae; genus Pitta; species Pitta sordida. The sequence continues at coordinate 4,378 of WEKX01021542.1, forward strand.
TGTGCGGGTCTACCAAAATGCTAATATCAGCTCTGGCTCTTACACGTCCTTGCACTCAGGCTAAAGCAGCACTACTAGTGTACATAAATCTACTTCTACCTCGGATTTTCTTCAGGCAACAAGATCAAGGCAACAGAAAAGGCACAAGTTAAAGTTTAATTAAACACATTGACATATTTTCAACCACGTCCTCTACAGATACAGTTTCAGTACAGGTAGGGACTGAGGCATATCTGAGAAAGGGGTTTAATTGACCAAGCTTATTCCACTTAGAAGGACTACTTTCAGGATTACGCAGAAAGAAGCATTCTAAAATCAATATCTGAGAAGATATGTGTTCAGTAAGAGCTTACACCTTTTTTCATACTCCTCTCTAGAAACCTGTGAGACAGATGGTTCAAAGGACCTAAACTTCATTTCTCATGGATAGACGGCTGTGCCCTTGGGCCTATGGCTGTCACAGTATGTATATAATCTCCACTTCTGTTTTTCTGAAGCTCAGCTTGACCACTAGTTACAAGTCTTGTGGTGACTCATATGAACCATGGTGATCTGCCATCAAATAAGCCTCATATTAGACACAGTCAAAAAGAAGGGAAAATAATTTATGAGAAACTTATCCCGTATTTTTTGGGGGAAAAATCTTAAACTTTTCAAACTAGCTTTTCTGAAAGGCAAAAGAGTAATCTTATTTGCAAATATGTTTATGCATATGAAATGAAAATTTGCATAGATAAACCTTCAGGATCAAGAACACAGGTGTGGCAGCTGAGGTCATTTAATTTCTACAGACGCATTTCTGATGAAACAGATTAATTGAAAAATGTGCAATGTGGACTGAGGTGCAGCAATTTACACTACATTCCAAACAATTCCTGCTCAGCATTGCTAATTAGGAAATCCCAGCAGAACAAGAAATATGACACCTTACAACACTATAAAAAATCTGAAACCAGAAAATTCCAAATACTCCAAACAGAGAGTCTTGGGACTCCCAGTGCAACAAATCTTCTCCATATGAAAGCTTTACAGCTCTTGTTCAAAGCATCAACAAATGCAAATATCATCACTGCATATAGACTCTGAGCTGATGTAATTTACCACAGCTCCATGGAAGTCAATGATGATACATTGATTTCCACTAATGAGGGTCTGACCTAAAAAATTGCTGCATTCATTTACCAAAGAAATGCTTTTCCCCCCTTTCTCTTTCAAACTTTATTTAGCTTTTCTCCAGGGCAGCAGAAGAGCTGAATTGGCATGTAAGTACCTTCAGCACCTACACCCTGAGCTAAGCCAACCATAAGTGCAAGGAGAGTGTAAGAAATTCCTCACTGTGTCTCAGCTTAGTATAGATTGAGATAATCACTGTCATAGAGATGAAGAAAGGGCAACACAGAAAAGTGTTCTGGAAAAGTCTTCAGTTGCCTAGAGAACCCCTGGCACTAACAGTGAAACTCCAGATAGAAATAAAGTTATTAGTATGTAGGAAGAAAGAATACTAGAAAAATTTAATATTTTTAAAACTATGTTTACTTAGCTTATTACTCAAAGAAATCTCAAGAAGAAAACTTCAGAGAAAAAAGATGGATTGGAGTAATAAAAATAATTTAAAACATAACCTGCTATTTTAGCAGTACTTTATAGACCTATCAAAGAACTATGTTTTTCCTGATAAACTGTAAGAACGGAAGCATAACTTTTCTTAAGAAGAATGATGAGTGACCCAGTTTTAGAGGTAGCATTCATACTCTTATCCTCTGGGTTTTATGTTTAAAAGATTATCTTGACATTAGAAAAGAAGCTTTTCTGTATTTTCCTCAGTTAAATTTTGGGCTCTACGAATGGAGGCAAAGCTTAGCTGATAAGAGAGAAGAAGAAATGTTTCAAACAAGAATTCTATTAAACGAATATAAAACCACAAAATAACAACCACCTCCCTCCCCCCCCAAACCCCCAAACAACAACAAACCAAACTAAACCTACAAACAAAACCCAATCAAACAAAAAAACAACCAACAAACCAAACACCCTTCCCCAACGTCCCCAAAAAACACATCTCAAAAACCTTTTAAAGATATAAATTTCTAAAATTTCCTTTTGGACTCCATTTCCCTAAAAAAAAGCACTCATTGGATTACTTCTTTGAAACTAGTCCCTTTCTAGAACTCAAACGTTATGCACTATGAGGCTTCTTAGGTTGTAACAATTTCAAGAAGGACACTTCTCACAGAAGAGAGCAAAGCCGCAGGCACCCGGTGTACTTTCCTGCCACTTGTCAGAAGTATTTGCTTGGTTTGGTTTAGAAGCTGGGAATCTATCATGGCTAAGAGTCACGGCTATGACTATTCAAAGAAAACATTTTATTCTTGCACCGTGATAGAACTGGAATTTAGCCATAGTCAGGTCAACGAGTTTCTTTCACTAAAAAAATTCTTTCACCAATGTGACAGGTATAAAACTTATTATCTCAGAAAGTAACCTATTAAAGTAATTTATGCAAGAAAAAATAATTTGTCCAGGCAACAGCTAAAAAAACATATACACATACCCATTTTGCTCACACACTTTTCTTTCGTGATCAATAATACAAAGAAGTTTCTCTTTGAATTTGTTAGTGATCAAAATCTAACTGGAGATGAGATTTGAATGGGATGTTGGTCAGGCCAGATAAACAAATTCAGCCTCATTTCAGGTCCTAGTTGTTTGCAAATTAAATATGATGAAATATTCCAAAGCTATTTTTCTTTTATTCTTATTAGGTGCATAAACCATCAACTGTGCTCATCATGTATATTCTGGAGGGCATACCGCAGTGGTTACAGCCTACAGAGGTTGACCTTAAATATACCACAAACAGCTTGATTTAAGGCCAGAAGGAAACTTTTACCCTTTACTTTTCTATGAGAGTAACTCAGACATATAATGTTATTATAATATCTTCATAGTTTTGAAATGTATAAAGCCGACCATGTAATCATCACTTTCTATTCTACATAATTATAGTAATTTTGTAACATACCCAGAATGTAAACATAAAAGAAACATAATTGCAGTTTCCTGCAACAGCTAGTAAAGCCACTGTTTTAAACTCACAAAACCACTGTCATTCTTAGGCTAGTGGTACATGGAACAGCAGAAAAGAATCCTAAAGCGTTGTTGTTTTGAAAAACATATTGATTAAATAGTTGACTGAAGTCAGAATTTTCAAATAGTGGGACATCACAGGTGATGTAAGAAGGGTTTAGCATATTGTCAGTTGAACAAAGGAACACAGAGAATTTGCACAAAATGGTTGTGATATCAATAGGCTGAATTGTCACAGCTATGAATCATCACAAAAAACTGCTGTAACAAGTAATACAAGACTTTGTGAGACATTCTTCAGTGAATCATAGGTCTTAAAACTCCCAATAACTAAACTCCAAACCATTTAATTTTTTTTGTCCTATCAGAATAATATTATGCAACACAGAAATCTAATTTCTACATTTTAGTGTCCTATTTTATAAGACCCCAAAAGAACTATACTTGTTCTCTTTTCCTTTAGGGCAGCTAGGAATATTGAGAAAACATCAAGAATCCATAATTTCTTTCAATACATTTACTGGACTGATTTGATTGAAATATTAGCATCCACTGAATTGTCCCTCTCTCCTGTTTTGTTTTGTTGTTGTTTTCCCCCAGTGATAGTTCCACAGTATCACTTACATTTTATCTACCTTTTTGTTATAGTCTCTGAATGTGCTTTTGTATCTCCAGAAAGCAGATAAATACCAGGGAAACAGTATTCTAGTTACTTCAGCTTTTCTCATCAGGAGGAAAATGGACCCTTGTGCGTGGAATACATAGGCTGCAGAAATACAATGTATCAACCTTACAAGAATGAAGCGAGTTGGGACTTATATAGGTAAATCAGATAAATTGTATACTGTGTATGCAGTCTGCTGCTTTGTCCACCACTCCAGCTGCAGCACACAAGAAACTGATTTATACATATTTTAAAGAGGAGATGGAGTTCCAAAGAGTCTGGGTGGCATGAAACAGAAATGTATGGTGGCACAGACATGCAGTCATTGGACCAGGAGAGCATGACTGATTCAGCAGGTGCATCAGTAGCTGCATGCAGGACCTAAAGGATTTCTTCTGCATTGCCCCAAGGGAAACCTCAGTTCCAGGACCAGCTGCTAGAAACACTCAGCTTTGCAAGTTTGGTTTGCCGAATACGACACTTGCATTAGGGACAGAAAAAAATTATGAAACTGAACAATGAGAATTTTTCCATTATTGCATTTTTCTTCTTTTTAATAAACTGGGATCTATTTTGTCATGAAAAGAGTAGAAGCTTTGCAGAAGTAAATACTACTATTTATGACAAAACGTTTTTCTTATTCCACGTGGATCTGCTGGGAGTTTTTGCATGATCTTGTTTAGCTCTACAAAGCAAGCATTTAAACAGCATATACAGACTTAATGAGATTAGTTGACAGAGAGTTACTTCCTCTTTTCCTCGTTCTGGACCACCTTATCAAAAATTTATAGGAAGGAATTAATAACCTGATAGCTTTTAAAGACAGAAGGTAGCATTATAGGTTTCCAATCAGAAAACATATTAAGATGAACTCTTCAAACAATTTTCATGGAGCTTAGAACATTATAAGTGTAAAGAACCTCATAATTTCTGAATAACATGGCAGCCTAGCTGCTATGATGAAGCCTGCCCACCAAGCACATGGTCTGCAGCCAAGATGGGCAAGTCCATGGAGAAGCACATGGCTTGAAGACCATGTGGCTGCCTGTCAGTCAAGGAAGACCTGCCTGACAACCCGCTCACACCACAACCCCAGAAGCTCCTGATTCACAGAATCACAGAATCACAGAATATTATGAGTTGGAAGGGACCCACAAGGATCATCTAGTCCAACTCACCATCTAACACCCGTAAAGAGACCGAGAGCACATCGCAGAGCATGACACCAACCTAGATCCCTCACAGTCTAGCAGGCCACTCCGAGACGGAGGGGGCACAACGTCATCCAGCCCTACACCTCCCGGCTAGACCATGTCACTAAGCTCCTCGTCCAGTCTTCTCTTAAACACCTCCAGGGATGGTGACTCCACCACCTCCCTGGGCAGCCCATTCCAATATGCAATTACTCTCTCTGTGAAAAACCGCTTCCTAATGTTAAGATTGAACCTCCCCTGGCGTAGCTTGAGGCCGTGCCCTCTCGTTCTCTGCAGCATTTCTCACTCTGGCCTGAAGGGCATTGAGTGGTCAGTGGATCAGCTGTCTCACTGTGGGGGAGTGGCCATGGTAGCCAAACCACATATATAAGCAGCTGCACAGGGCCTGTTTTTTGGGCAGTTCAACCTTCTGTCTCAGGATCTGTGGGGCGTCCAGTTTGCTCTCCAGAGATCTAACAGCATGTGGATCATAGAGGTAATGATTTTTCTCATTTATTCACTTTATCTTTTCTTCTTCACTCTTTTTTTTTTTTCTCTACTCTTTTCTTTCTCTTGTGGGTAACATAAAGCCAAAGGGTTTGTATTGATGACTGCTTCATATTTGGTGTTTTTGTCGACTGTGTCTTTGTTTACTAGGTGATTTAGGTGTAATGCTTTTGCCTTGGTTGTATGTTACCCCTGAAACTTTTTCCAAAATGCTTTCTACCAAAATGAAAGAAATCCTCTTAGAGAAAGCATGCTATCATTTTCTCCAGGTGTGAATTTGTAGATAATAATAAACTAAAGGCTTTTTGCAAAAGAGTGATTCATAAAAGTAATATTCCCAGCTAAACTTATATGGCTTTGAAACCGGGTTGTTATGGGCATGACTAAGGTCCACAATATCATTTCACATCATTGCCAAGGATGGTGGGAAAGGGACCTACCTTTTCTTCCAACGAGAAGGGGTTCCTCCTCGTTGAGAAAATGTGGTGGGTGGATGCCATCCAGTATTTATTTATTGTTGCTGGCTTTTCTGTGTAAATAATTTCTTTGTCTTATACCTTTTGTATTATTGCCGTTACTGATAATTTTCTTGTCTCATTGCAGTTTCCAATAAATTGTTTTTATCTCAACTTGTAATCTCTGGCTTTTGGGCCTCCAGCTGGAGTGGGAGAGGGGAACACACAGCAGGTTTTGGGAGCAGTAAACTGGAGAATACCATTCCTATACCACAACAACTAGAAATTTTACTCTTTTATACTATGCATATATCTTCAGTTACAATCCATTATTAAAGAATCATAGAATGGTTTGGGTTGGAAGGGACCTAAAAAATCATTTAGTTCCAAGCCCTCTGACATGGGCAGGGACATATCGTCCTCGATCAGATTTCTCAATGCCCCATCCAGTGTGCATAATGAGTGGATGGGGAATCCACAACATCTCTGGAAAAACTGTTTCATTGTTTCACTACCCTCACAGTAAAAATTTCTTCTGTATAACTAACCTAAATTTTCCCTCTTTCAGTTTGAATCCATTACTCCTTGTCCTATCACTGCCGTTTGAGATGAAGGGTTAAAAAAATGTTAATGTATCCCATACTAGCAAGTCTTGTGCTCTTATGCATTGAGAAACTTGCCATTTTCCTATTTATATAACTCAAGTTATTAGACTCCTCTGGAAACTTCAATAGGTATTGCCCCCTAAAGCCGATATAATTCGAGAAAGAAAATTATCCCAGGTAATGAAGAACATCATATGACAAAGGGTCAGGCTGTTTTGATGGGCTATCATAGGTTCACAGGTTATTCTGAGTTGGAAGGGACCCATAGAATCATCTAGTCCAACTCCCAAGTGAACACACACCCAGGGATCGAACCCACAAGCGTGGAACCATGGGCACCACGCTCNTTTGCTCCCCATAAGGTTTGTTCTCCACTCCTTTCACTATCCTTGTCACCTTTCTCTGGACCGTCTCAAACAGTTCAGCATCCTTCTTAAACTGAGGAGTCCAGAACTGGACACAGTACTCAAGATGTGGTCTGACCAGTGCCACGTACAGGGGAAGAATAACCTCCCTAGTCCTACTGACTACACTGTTCCTGATACAGGCCAGGATGCCGTTGGCCCTCTTAGCCACCTGGGCACACTGCTGGCACATATCAATTTTTGTGTCAACAATTATTCCTGAATATTCCTCTCCATATCTTTCAGTTCACATCAAAAAAATGGACCATACCTGGAAAAAAGTGATACAATGCCATGCCAACACCACATCTCAAGTTCACAGGTTATTCTGAGTTGGAAGGGACCCTCAGGATCATCTAGTCCAACTCCCAAGTGAATGCCCACCCAGGGATCGAACCCACAAGCGTGGAACTATGGGCACCACGCTGCATCTATCCAAGCCTCCCATCATCTAGGCCATGTCACTGAGTTCCTCATCCAGTCTTGATGCCCCATCGAGACTGGCTGACACCAATGACACCTTAAACTGCTCTTACATACACAACCCTTTCTCAAAAGATACTCCTGGCCTCTTCCTACTTATACAGGACAGATACATTTTTCCTAACACTATGTAGCTGTCTGTGTAACTTTATCAGGAATATTGCTAACTCGGTAGTTCTGCTTTCGGATCTGTTCAAATCACCAAAAGTCTAATGAAGGATATGTACATTTTACAGTGAAATCTGTCTTGATAAAGAACACAGATCTCTAGTCTGCACTTTTCTCTGCTGCTACTCCCAGCCAGTACAGGACAAGCTCAGTGAGACTGATTGCAATCCCTGACATAGAGAATTTTAGTGGGATTTTTATTTGTCCTACAACAGCATGCTGCAAGCAGGAGATCTATGTAAGCTTGTGAAACAAACAAGGTCATTCACTCCCATCAAACATTTATTTTCAAATTTCTCTGGGAAAAAAGTTTTCTTCATTTCTGTCATCATTGTCGTAATGTTTTCATTCAGTGATGACACTTCTCTAGGAGTAGGAAATGTGGCAATTTTCACTTTAGTCCCTTAACTACATATAATTCTCCTACCTTATCAACGAATACCTATTACTTTTAACAATCATGTTAATTTATATTGCAGCCAACACAGAAGGTTATATAGTCATCTTTAACAATCCACAGATAGGTGTTTTCCATTATTGTGTACTCAGAAAGCTTTTCTTCCTGTGAGAGCTTCTAATAGGATATTTAGTTTGAATCCTAATGCAGTTAAGCTCCATCAAAACCATGCACATAGACTCAAGGGTAACTGTAAAAAGTACAAAACCAGATCAGTGCTAATCTTGAATTGTTTTTGTGTAATTCTCACGGAGCTCTCCAGCTTGTGAGACTCTAGACACATCATACACCGTAGATTCTAACATGCTACTCCTTCCCAGTTGTGGTAGGGACTTCAGGAATATGTAACATCATTATTGTTTTTATAGATCACTTGTAAAATATAAGGAGAATTGCATTATCTCTCTCTAAATATATATAAGAATATAGATGATATATTCTCTAGAATATATTATTTTCTAGAGATGAATAAAGTTGAAGATGTAAAATAAATTTTGAGTGTTGCTCAGTATTGTGGGGCACAACTTTCTGATCCTATCAGGTTATTTTGTTTTATTTTGTCGTGGTTTGACCCTGGCTGGATGCCAGAGACAGAATCACAGAATCACAGAACATTATGAGTTGGAAGGGACCCACAAGGATCATCTAGTCCAACTCACCACCTAACACCCGTACAGAGTCCGAGAGCACATCCCAGAGCGTAACACCACCTAGATCCCTCACAGTCTAGCAGGCCACTCCGAGCCGGAAGGGGCCCAGGGTCATCCAGCCCTACACCCCCCAGCTAGACCATGTCACTAAGCTCCTCATCCAGTCTGCTCTTGAACACCTCCAGGGACGGCGACTCCACCACCTCCCCGGGCAGCCCATTCCAATAAGCAATCACTCTCTCTGTGAAAAACCGCTTCCTAACGTTAAGATTGAACCTCCCCTGGCGTAGCTTGAGGCCGTGCCCTCTCGTTCTGGTGTCATCAGCCTGGAAGAAGAGGTCTACACCCATCTGGCTGCAACCTCCCCGCAGGTAGTTGTA
>WEKX01021542.1:16131-52945 GCA_013390025.1 Pitta sordida
GCCTCCCTACTCACAGGGAGCACGTCCCCATCCCCGCTTCCCCCTGCCCGGCTCGCAGGGCTCACGTCCCAGTATACTCCAGTAGTCTGACCTGCTCTCCTGGTGATTTTAAACTCCCTGAAGATGGAAATGGCCTTGAGATTTGGTGTCCCATTTCCCAGCCCAGCTCAATGTAGCAGATCTATTGTTATAAGTAGCATTACTGTGCTCATACACGGTCAACTACCATTAGCTTTTTATTTTTGAGAAAAAATAATCAGACCCTATTTTCTGCTCAAAGATGGAAAATGGTGTTTTAATCTATCGTTTATCCTATGTTTTATGGTCAGGTTCCCTACATTTATTGCTGTAGGGGATGAGTGGACTTTGTGCAAGGTGAAGGGTGAAGGGATAGACTGATTTAAGAATTTCTTCTCTTTTTGTTCAAGAGACTTTTTGTAGCTGGGAAGCTTAGACTTGGGCTTCTTTTCCTCTCCAGCCCTTCAGAGCAGTTTATTTCCTGAAAAGATAACTGTTTCACAGACAGTCTTGGAGTCCCTGTAAGAGAGCGAGCCACTCTTTTAAGAAGGCTAGGAGAGGAAAAGGTTTTTGCGTTCTTTCATGCCCGGTGTGTAGACATGCCGATAGCCAGTGTTCCCACATCTGGAAAAAATTTTTTTCCTGTCACTGCCTGGTGTTTTGGTGGTACCCAGCTTATCTTCCTTCACAATTACTATGACTTAATGAAAAATCAATAAGCTTGACCACAAATAAGTTCAAATCACAGAATATTCTGAGTTGGAAGGGACACACAAGGATCATAGAGTCCAACTCCCAAGCTAATGCCCATATAGGGATCAAACCAACAACCCCGGGGCCATGGGCATAACAAAATTCCCTGTCCCATCATCCCATTATCTAGACCATGTCACTGAGTTCCTCATCCAGTCTTCTCAAACACCTCCAAGGATGGCGACTCCACCACCTCCCTGGGCAGACCATTCCAATGAGAGATCACTCTCTCTGTGAAAAACCTCTTCCTAACATCCAGCCTAAACCTCTCCTGCCACATCTTAAGTCCATGTCTTCTTGTTCTGGCGCTCGCAGCCTGAGAGAAGAGATTTACACCCACCCTACTACAACCTCCCTTCAGGTAGTTGTAAACAGTAATTAGGTCACCCCTGAGCCTCCTCTTCTCCAGGCTGAACAACCCCATTTCCCATAGACGCTCCCCATAAGGGCTTGTCTTCCAGTCCTTTCACTATCCTTGTCACCTTTCTCTGGACCCTCTTGAGTAGTTCAACATTCTTCTTAAACTGGAGAGACCAGAACTGGACACAGTATTCAAGATGTGGTCTGACCAGTGCCACGTACAGGGGAAGAATAACTTCCCTAGTTCTACTGGTTACACTGTTCCTGATACAGGCCGGGATGCCATTGGCCTTCTTAGCCACCTGGGCACACTACTGGCTCATAGTAATTTTTCTGTCAACCATTACTCCTAAATCTCTCTCCATTTCACCACTCTTCAGCCACTCATTCCCTGGCCAATAGCGATACAGGGGATTGTTATGTCCACAGTGAAGAACCCGGCACTTGGACTTGTTAAATCTTATATAGTTAGAATCTGCCCATTTCTCTGGTCTGTCAAGGTCCTTCTGAAGGGTCCTTCTACCCTCTGGCAGTTAAACATTTGGCCCCAGCTTGGTATCATTTGCAAACTTGCTAATGGTGAACTCAATTCCCCCATCCATGTCATCAATAAAGATATTAAACAGTACCAGGATATTACGTTTCATTACTATAGAACTGAAGAACTTACTCCACGACTACCTCTCCACCACCTCTTTTATAATTTAGAGCAACCCCACTCTAGCAAAAAAACTTTCTGCACCAGTCCTTGCTACTCTGAGTTTCCAAACAACTTTTATTTCAACAGGTTTTCTTATTGGTAAAATGCTATATCTGGGAATTAGTTTAAAATGCTTTGTTTTCCTTTTTTTGTCTCCCAAACTAATCTTAATTTTATATGAACAGTTCCCTTCCTGGAAACCGTTATATCCCTTCTGAACATGGTCCACATTTATTAAATTGAGCCATTATATAGTACAGAACACTCCTATGGCTGCAGGCAGGAGTAAGAATCATAAGATATGTATTCAAATATTAAAATATTTTATGCAATATTTTCTGGTTCTCAAATAAGCAAATTATGAGAGGAAAGGCTTATGCTTATATAGAGTATTTCAGCTTGAGTGTGACAACATTAATTATCCACTATAACATGCTGATTTATAATTATGAAATCAGTAATTTAATTGGCATCTAATGCAGTAAAAGTATTCCTGCCAGTGTCATCATCTAAGTGCCAGCGCTTGATGCTTTCAAACTCAGTCAAACTGTCAAAAAACATTATTCTGTTAAATGCTTATACTTGCAAACTTGATAACTATTTAACAAAAATGTTTTTAAAAACTGCTATTACATGACAGATGAAGGTACTATCTACACGTATTAGACAAACTAGCCAAGCTCAGTGCTGGTCATCAAACATGTCTCACTGTTGATAGATGCAGTATCTATAGTCCTTGGGGAGAGAAGCTGCAATTGAATCCCATGATTGATATCTAGATTACTGGTTATGTCAATCTGACCATCAGAGCTTAATTCCTGGGTGAAATTATGTGTTGGCATCTGTGTGTCTGTAGGTTTGTGATGGGTAGTATAAACTACAGATTAATGCACCCACCAAAAGATGAGTAGTCACTTTGAAGCAGAAATGAGCAGTTCACTGTACTCAAGGTACAATATGTTAAACAGCCTGCAGACTAGTTTTATTCCTTCTAGTCCTTTCACTCATAGGCTCATAGGCTATTCTGAATTGGAAGGGACCCTTAGGATCATCTAGTCCAACTCCCCACCAACTAGACCATGTCACTGAGCTCCTCATCAAGTCTTCTCTTAAACACCTCCAGGGATGGCAAATCCACCATGTCCCTGGGCAGGCCATTCCAATGAGAGATCACTCTCTCTGTGAAAAACCTCTTCCTAACATTCAGTCTAAACCTCCCCTGGTGTAGCTTAAGGCCATGTCCTCTTGTTCTGGTGTCCTCAGCCTGAGAGGAGAGATCCTCACCCACCTGGTAGCAACCTCCCCTCAGGTAGCTGTAAACAGCAATGAGGTCACCTCTGAGCCTCCTCTTCTCCAGGCTGAACAACCCCAGTTCCCGTAGTCGCTCCCCATAGGGCTTGTCCTCCAGTCTTTTCACCATCCTTGTCGCCCTTCTCTGGACCCTCTCAAGCAGCTCCTGAACTAGAGATCACAGCTAGAACAGCAGGCAGTTCTTCAACCTTGTAGACTTGGGTGAAGGGCCTGATCTTCAGAGAGAGAGTCACACAAAGGAAATATCAGGATAACCTTAACAGGACAGTGATCTGCATGAATGATGCTTTGTCAGAGGAAGAATCCAACTTAAAAACTAGACACCGCAGGTGGTAGAAGGCAGAAAAGAGAATAAAAAGTCCAGTGCTGTAGTCAGTAAATCATTCTACAATGGTTTTTTAGTCCCACTATACATGACATATTGTGCCTGTGTAACTATTTTGGTGATGGAAAGGATTCCTTCTACTGAAATTGTTTTACATCTCCGGCTGCTAATGCATCTGAAGTACTACCATTCCAAGCAGTTCATTAAACCCTATGGGAATAAGCCTGGATAAGCAAGATATAACTGATGACATAACAACATGAGCTGCTGAAATATTTAGGCACAATTTTCAGTTATTGCATACTGGCCTTTTTAGGTCTCCTAGCACAGCTGAAGGGCTCCAACTGCTGAGTGTGAACAAGACCATTTTGTCAGATCATTTTACAAGAATGTCAGTTACTTGCAGAATGTCATTTTGATGTAAATAAAATTATTCCACTAAAAGTTGCTAAGCTAGAGATAGAAATAAGTATCGCCAATAAAAAAGTACTATTATCAAGAGGAAGGCCTGTGAGGATTCCTAAAGGCAGATAAATAACTTCACATTAAAAGTATAACGCTGTCAGATTTGTGTATATGGAGTAGGATTCAACTTGTATTAACAAAAATATAAATAACAATACTCATTGAGAATCCCTCTGCAGCCAGTGGAGACAGGCATCTCTCTGAGGTGGTACATACCTTCCCAAGGTAGTGCTGTACTGTGACCTTGTGTTTTCTATCACAATGGGCTGTCTACTTGCAGCACTATAGCCTGCCTTTTACTTACAGCTCAAGTCTGTCACTGAAGACACAACAGAAATGTTTTCTAAAAGCCTTATGACTGTATTTTACTATTTTTATTCTCACAATCTTGCATCTGAAAGCCTCAAAGTTGTTATGGATCATTCTCATGGGAAATGAGCACCTACAGTGAGAAGGTCACCCTTCTTCCATTCTCTCCCTACACTAAGGTTACTGTATTGGGTCTGTCTAAGCCAATAACAATCCACGTAATACTGTGCTTTAGAAGGGTGTTGATAACACATGGGTGTTTTGACTACAGCTGGGCACATTGTCCCTTCCGCCCAGCTGAGGATGAGATTCTGGGAGGGCACACGAGCAGTCCAGCTGACCCAGACTGACCAAAGGGATATTCCATAACATGCTATCAGCTCAGATATAAAAGCTGATGAAAGGAGCAAGGACTGGGGGGGAGGGGAGTGCATTCACTGTTCTTGATGTCTTCCTTCTAAGATGCATAGGAGCCTTGCTTCCCTGGATGTGGATGGACACTGCTGATGGGAAGTAGGGATTTTGCTTTTGCATGCAGACCGCTGAACTGGCTTCAGCACCTGCTCCCAAAGTGTCCTTCCATCAGCTCTAAGAACATTATGCCCATGAACAACTGACAGCATGAGCATGTCTTGAAGACATCCATATAGGTACTACAGTCATACCTCGCACATTCACGCTTCCAGTTTAGCTTTTTCGCATCCTCGTGGGTTTTTTTCCAGGAAAAACTCCTCAATTACTCATGGGGGTTTTCTGTTGGTGCATGTGCACAGTGTCCCTGCCACCCCATGGGGCAGGACTGGCCCATGCCAGGGAGCAGGACAGCTCACTCCTTAAGGTGGGGTGGCTTGCTCGGGGACTGCCCAGAGTCCCTCCCTTATGAGGGTTGTAAAGGTTATATGATGTCAGCACTTTATGACAGCTACTTGCTGCAGGGCCGTGGCAGGTCTCCCTCCTCTGGGCATGCACTTGTGCCCATAGATCTGCCCATAGCGCTCTGGCTGCCAGGCTCAGCAGTCTCTGCCCGCCCCTTTTGAGGCTGGGCTAAGGTTCAGGTTAGCTAGCTCCAAAGTATGCGCCTTTCCCGTGACAACACCAGTGCTGCTGGTGGGGAGGGAGGGGGAGTCCAATGGTCTGGGTTGCATCCCCCATGCCGCTCTCTCCTGTTCTGCCCACAGCCCATCCTGTCTGTCAGGGCTCAGGCTCCCTACACGGGTGGCTTGGAGGCTCCAGCATCTCCACCATCCTCTTCTCCTCTCCCAGGGTCCCGCAGCCCCTCTGCCAAGCCGCCCCTGCTCCCCCTGCCTTGAGTCACCCCCCTCCCTGCCGGACCAGCAGCAGTGCTGTCTCCTCCCACTGACAGGTAGACTTGTGGCTCTGCCAGCCGCACCCTCACAGCCCTGCGGTGCTGGCACAGGAGAACGCAGCCTCCTTCTGTCCCCTGGCACGGGGCTCAGGGGAAGGCCGCCTCCCTCTGTCCTCAGGGGCAGGCCTTGGGGGAATTGAAGTCTCCCCCGGCGCAGCCGTAGCAGGTGCTGGTACGTGGCAAGGGGAGGGGCAGGGAAAGCCTCTGGGTGGGCGGGGCCCCACAAGCACTGCATGGTGTTGGCACCCTGCTGTCATGGCCGGGGAGTCCAGCAGGCACCAGGGAACCCTGTAGATTCCCCAGGGGCTCTGCAGGCAGGGAGGGGGTAAAAGAGATTCCCTTCACTTTCTTGTGCCGTGAGAGGGCATGGGGAGGTGCTGCGAACGCCCTTTAGCACTCCTGGATTTAGGGGGGGCAGAGTGACTGGCATGGCTTATTTGCATATTCATGACGCACTTATTTTCACAGAGAAGGGCATTCACGGCACTGGAGACCTGGCCCCCTGTGAATTTCGAAGGTTCACTGTACTGCAGTTTGTGTGCGTGTGTGTTGGTAAACCACTTGCTGCTCAGAGCAGGACCTGAGGGTGCTGAGCTGGTGACCGTGTCACTGCTTTCCCCTGATGGCCACCAGGGCTGGTTTTTATTTTTCCTTTTCTCTCTCTCCCCTTCTGTTTTTATGCTTTCTCAAAAGCTACTTTGACTGTCAATGTATGCCACCAGCTATGGAGCCTACTGATAAATCTCTGCATGTAAATCTGTTTCCTTTGTGCCACAATAGGTGACTGATATATTTTAAACATCTAATTTTGTGACAGTTGGAGTTAAGTCAAACAAATTCCATCCTCAGGCTGTGATGAGATGGAGTGAGCTGGCAGAAGCCCTTTCCTAACATCTGGCTTTTAAATACTTAGCTTATGTACAGATTCCTGAAGAATGGAAGCAATACTCAGTAGTACTTATGCTGGTAAAATAACTTAATTGTTCATGTTCAGTCTTTCCAATATTTCCCAGAGCTTCCATTCTGTTTGAAAGTAAGCTTCAGCTTCACAAACACCTTTAAGTATTTAGTAACATTAACAGACCATAATCACAGAAGGATCGGAACTGTGAGAAGTAAACTCTGCAGTTTAGCACTGGTACATCAAGATTCATAAGCTGCTTTGATCCCTGTAAAAGTAATTAACTGGCACACAAAAAAAGAAATTAAAAAAAAAAAGAAAAACTAACCTATTATTTAGGCAATTGAAAAAAACAGAATTTGCAAAAGAATGTGGAATACTTAATTCCATTTCTTTGTGTATTTTTATTATCGATTGTCATCACTGGGAAGATTCACAATGGGAAACATCATCCCAAGTTTTAAATAGATTTGTGAAACATCACATAATTACCTTTTATTCTCCTTTTTGTACCGTAAGAATGATATGAAAAGAACTGTTTTTAAAGTAGCATACTCTAATACATAATGGCCATGTATTTATAAAATATTAACTGTTAGTGAGACTCCTCAGAATAGTGATTTGTAACCCATTGTCTAATGAAAATTAATCCAATTCAAAGCAGTCACTGCTGCAAAAATACCAACCGCAGCACAGGGTACAGTTTTTAATGGAAAACATAACATCTTTAAAAGAGTAAGAAAGAAATGTAAAATACAAAAAGTTCTAGGCAAAGTATGCAAAACACAGAAGCCTTTAGTTATGACATTTTAAAAGAAGCCTGGCCCGCCAGCCTCCAAAACCAGGAAGACAGTAAGTGAGACAGCAGAACAAATTAGCAACACATAGACATAGATATGTAGTTTCTGGAGCAGAGCTGATTCATATTCAGCCTAGGAGAAGCCTAGGGTAAAAGCTAGCCTGGCAGAATTAGTTTGTTAAAATACAGTTATACCTCCTCCATTGCGAGGAATGGGACAGGCGACAGTCCTCGCGAAATATTAATCTCGCAAAGAACGGCAGATCGTTAATATGCATGCAGGCCACGCCCATTGCCCCACCCCCCGGAACTCCGCAGGGCGCCGGGGCGCACTTTTTTGCTTCTNCTGCCCCATGTCCCCGCCCCGCGTCCTGGCACCGTATCCCAGTACTGTATTCCATCATCGTGTCCTGGCCCTGCGTCCTGGCCTCGGGGTCAGAGTGTGGCAGCGGAGTGAGCATGTCCCACTGACATGCCATGTCCAGCCCCACTTTCCTGGGGCACTTCCCTTCCCCGCCCATAGCCAGGGAAACAATAACACAGATGTACGCACACAAGCACTGCCCGCTCGCAGGCGCTCCACACACACTGGTAGGCGAGCGACACGCAGGGACCTAGATTAATTAAGCGTAGGCAGGTGCAGGACTCATCCCCACCTGGCGCCTCACGCCACACAGGGCCCTTCTTTGTCTTCTACAGTGGCCGTCCCCATCCCACAGCCCCCAGCAAGCCACAGAAACTGCGCGCCTTCCCTGCGGGGCTAGCCCAGTCCCGCTCCAGAGGGAGAGCCAGCACTGCCCCTTGGCAGAGCAGAGGCACTGCGTATGTGTTAGCCAGGGAACCTCGCAAATGCTTGAAACTGGACTGTGGGAAATTTTCCTCACAAATCGCCGGGGTAGCAATGGCGAGGTCGCAATGCACCAGGGACGTACTGTAATCCATAATTCAGTGTTCAGCAATTTGTTCGAGACAACTCAATGTTGAGTGCGCTCATAACTTTTTGTGAGTCTCCTGATGTGCTTTTCTTAACGAATTAGCTTCTAGGAGTTATTTTTACTTAATTTTAAGTTAAAATTGTTAGGCATATTGTTGGCCTCAGTAGCTGTGCTAAATTTTGTAAATATTATAAGAATATATAAAAACAGAAGCCAAAAAAACCCAAGTGCCAATGTTGTTGGCTTGTTGTTGTTTTATTTTTACATTGTGATTTTTGAACAGGAAAGCTTAAACACACGCTTACATGATTTGCTAAACTTGAGCTGAAATCTGGTGTAAAGCAGGGAAGAGAACTGGAGTGAAAAGGAAACAAGTAGGACTTAAGGACTCAAAACTAAAGACTTTCTGGAATTGGGATTGGTCTTTCTTTTGTATGAGCTAATTTAGATTATACTTGTCTAAATCATTGATATATTAATGCATTCAAATTGTTCAAAGGTAATTAGTAAGTCATGAAATAAAATTAATCCATATTACAATATAGGATGTGTCTGAAAAAAACCCTCTCCTACAAAGTATATTAAAAAAAATAGCTTTCATTTATATTAAAGAAAACTCACTTCACATAAATAGTAAATGTCGGTTAAAGCCAAGGGAAATCTCTACCATGTTCAACAGTATTAAAACTGACATAACATGAATGATTGTCAAAATCTGATGGAATCTAGCAATGCTAAGAAATATTAAATAGCAAGAGATTTTTTTTATAATGTTCTACCATTTTTGACAGTTTATATACCCAGAAAGTAGTTAGTTATAAAATGCAACCTATTCAGGTTTTTTTCGTATTCTTTGAGACACTTGCGCAGCTATGAAAAGATGATTTGGGCTCAAGTAAAGGCTTTTGTAATTGTGTCAACTTGCCCACGTATGGTTTTGAGCAGTCTGGACACAAAGTTTGACAGTATACTTACTTCAATACAAAATTAATAAAGGCAACTGAAAGCATAATGCTTTTTCTTAAGGGGTGAGGGAACGAGAAGGAAACTGCTATTTCCACACACTTTTTTCTCTTTCTCTCCTGTTAAGGATCAAAGCCCATTCATTTTGACCTACAAGTTTCATGTGGATGAATGGGTGCCTCTATGAAATAGCCTGGGTCTAAAATACAAACTTCTGAGACAAAAAACAAAGTCTTTGACATTAAGTCATTCTTGGACTTGAGGTTATGGGAACGCAGCATTTACAAATTTGTTCTCTTCCATGTACATCTAATAACACATGATTGATTGTCACTTCCTGTTCTAGTCAAGTGACACACAGCTTTTGTTTTCCCAAAACACTCCTGCTTCTTTATTCCACTATCCCCCACCTTCTCTTCACTTGCTAATTTCTATTCTACAAGACAAAGGACACTCAAGAGGGAAACAGTATCACCAAAATTCCAGTGCTACATCTTAAATTAGTTGATGATTTTTTTTTTTTCACTATTAGGACTAACACTGCCTTAGTATTTAGGGAAGATAATGGCATTTATTTGAAAAAGAACATGAGACCTACATAAAAGAGGATTAAAGCCAAAAAGTCCAAAATTCCCATACTTCCCTCATTTGAAGAATATAGAAGTTTTAGAAGACTATTAAAAAGAAAAACATATATTAACCACTGAAGCTTTTAGCAAAAGACACATTATTACAAAATGTTGCTTTATTGTTTGAAGCTTAATCTGAACCCCAGTCCACAAATTCTCAAGAATATACAATATAAATACACACTCAAGCTAGAAAAAGAAACTGATATTCATAAGGTCATGCAGAAGAACTCCTCATGCTATCAGCATTAGTGGTTTTTCTTTCTTCCCTAAGGGTCGATTGCTAACACTACACCACCAGAGGCTTCCATCGGTGTGATGAAAGAAGAAGTTATTCCAAGACCCAAAACTTACTTTTTCCCATTCAGAGTTGTGTTTTATATCTACAAGATCACATTCTTCAAATTAAATGTTTTCTGATAACTTATATAATATAATAATTATTCCAAAACATCATAGTCTAGACACCAACAACCCTTGAAAGGAAAACAAATATAGTCACATAATTTTGAAACTGCATAGAAAAACATTCACACAACTTCACTCATTAAAGATGTAAACAAAAAAATGAAGTCACAGGTTCACAGGTTATTCTGATTTGGAAGGGACCCATAGGATCATCTAGTCCAACTCCCAAGCGAATGCCCACCCAGGGATCGAACCCACAAACGTGGAACCATGGGCACCACGCTCCATCCATCCAAGCCTCCCATCATCTAGGCCATGTCACTGAGTTCCTCGTCCAGTCTTTTCTTAAACACCTCCAGGGATGGTGACTCCAATCAAAAGTTATTAAAGTATGAGTCGAATGTCTCACATCAAAGGTATATTTGTGTTCTGTTCTGCTGCTTCACTAGGAAAGATTTATGCCTCTAGAAGAGAGATGTGGTTGAGTTGGTAAGACAGGATGCAGAGTGCAGAGGGCAACTGATCCTAGGTCTCCCTGTGCCATTCAGGTGCAGATGTACCACTCATGTTATACAACCAGTCTTTGCTATCTGGATGACAAAATAGGACTGCCTAAAACCTAGAGTTTTATTTGGACCAACACCTCTTCCATTTTACAGTGACGACACACCACCGAAAATCCCTTGTGCAATTTCAGTTTCCTCCACCTTACTTCCAGAAGGCCAGAACAAAGAAGTGTTATCACAAGTGACCACAGCAATTTGTATTTACCCAGCTACAAGAAGACAAAAAATATTCCTCCAGAAAACACACCTGTGCATGCCACAGAGCTGCTAATATTGCTTATTTCTAGTCAACAAAGCGACCTCTCTTACCCTAAAGAAAGTACTCTGAAACTGCAGCAAAGTTGGCAGACAGTTCTGAGGAGAGGTTCTATAGCCATGGTCTCCAAACCAAATGAGTCTTGTCCAAGGTTTAATTAATGCACTCAGTTTATATGGGCAGGCAGCAGGGGAAAAAAGTGCTTTTAGTATCACCTGTCTCAAAGAATTTTTAGGCAACGTGTTCTAATGGGGTCTGGTTGACATGCATCTTTTCAGTTATATAATGACAGCCTTTAGTTATCTGACTCACATCCTACCTCTCAGTGTTAGGTATGAATCAAAGCCATTACTGGTCAGAATGTATTATCCTTTGTCACTGAAACACCATCTGATGGAACAAGAATTATATAAACCCTCAGAACTTACATTTTAGGCAGGTACATTTTCTCTCAGTGGCAAAAAAAATAATCTTGAAAAGTTGAAAGCAGAATTAATTATGAATTTACTTGTTCATGTAGAATAATCTGTCTTTAAAATAGCTCAGCATTGAAATTGCCTCAAAGGCAGAAACATCTGCTGTAGAGCAGAAGCACATACACCCTGACTAAAAACAGAAACCTGAGATTTTACTGTTGAACAGCTTTGCCATTGTGTGTACTTAACATTGGTGTCCAATTACGTGGCAAACACTACAGAAGTTTAGTGATTATTCTGAGTGGCACCTAACATACAGTATTCAGGTAGGATGAACATGTGGAACTAGAAGACTAATGACAAAATATATTCACATAAAACAATATAATCCTAAGAATCCTGTCTCTGCAGCACAAAAAGCTCATACATACATCGATCTCAGAAGGATTGTATTCAAGAAACAGATGGAAGCATGCATATTTTGCAAAATGAAAAGTGAAGCAATAGGAAATAGCCTGCAGAGAGCCAGACAGTCCAGAGCATTCACCACTAGTTTACCATTAAAAGACTAGGAGGGTAGGGAAAGAAAAAATCCAACACTGAACAAAATCTGGTCATCACAATAGGCTGTATTATTTGACACTGAAGTTGCATGTTTTTCTTTATACGAAGGAAGGAAAGAAAGTTTATTGTGATGGGGTCAGAGACATTAGCTGTGCATCTGAATACTGCTTGCAATAATGAATAATCAGCTATAAAGCAATCTGCAGTGGGTGTGCTATGCAGCTTCTTGCCTTGAAACAGCAGCTGGCCTTATTTTGAGACAGTACAACTTCAGCAGAGCCTTTCATACCAATACAAAAATGCCATTCCTTGTTACTTGCAGGTCAGTTAGCAACTGTAGATCCGCAGGAAGTTTTGAAGTTTTGCCTATATACTTCTCCAAGCCAGCAGCTTCTGGCTTTGTTTTCACCATGAATATGATGAGTTTATCGTCATATGTTCACCATCATGATGTGTTCTCCTCATAGAGACCTCTGTTCTTTGTGATTTCTAATACTTTTCACAGTAACATAGGGTGAAGACAGCTTCAACAGGCAATAGTTTTCGTGTTCAACAGACTCACTGGAAATTTATTGCTATTCGCTGTTCTAACCTCCTGCAAGAACATACCTGTTAAAAATCTATTACAGCTTTCAGTACACATACACCGATTTGTTACAGTCAGCTCCTGATCTTATGGGAAAGTGGAGGGCCCTAGAATATAGGAAAACATGGAGAACACAGAACATACACAAGTATAAGTAAGTATATATACAGACAACCCTCTTTTATCACGGTACCGCGGGTCTGGTCCCCCCCTCATGAAGCCCTCCACTTGCATTGATAGCTCATTAATATGTAAATTTTCACTGTCCCCCTTTCACTGCCCCCTTCAGCCCCAGCATGCTCCTGCACTGTTTTGGCACCGCCCCAATGTGTGTCATTTTTTGTGTGGGCTCTTCCCGGCGCCCAAGGTCACCCCACGCCAGGAAAAACCCCTTTTCCACTTGGTCAGGGAAGCTGGTGCTGTCCCAGCATCTCTCCGGGTGGGTAGACCTGGTTTCGCTATACTTGGGGTAGTACGTCTACCTTGAAAAAGTCTTGGACACCATGTCTAAACTGAGAGTGTGCAAATCTTTCAAAACAGTGCAAATCATCCCCGAGGGGGTGCAGGCAGACTGCAGCCTCTTCGCTCCGAGTGGAGCAGGATGGGACAGGGAGGGCATGGTGTGGGCATGGCATGGGCAGAACTGCTGCAGGCTCATAGCTCCGAGCAGAGCGGGGCGGGTACAGCATGGGCGGAACAGTGCTCCTGTGGTCTGTGTGGCACGGTGTGGAGGTTAATTTGAATATTTCTGACTGCCTAAATTGAATATTCATGAGTGTCAGTTCCTGCAGGCACAGTCGCAAATTCCCTGTGAAACAGACCCCTCCAATCATGAAAAAACCGTGATTGGGAAACCGCAAAGTAGAAAGGGTTGACTGTGCAATTAAAAAGTAAGTGAGAAAAGAAAACAACACAGTAAACTCAAAGAGAACTTAAAACTGTATCAGTCACTGTGGATCACAGATGTCCTAGGTGATGTGAAAATGGCAACTTGCTCTGGAAGCATTACAATCCAGAGCATCACATCACCTGTGGTAAAGTTAACTCCCTATCCAAAAGTAAATTTATTGAGTTTAAATTATTGATGTAAAATCAAGGTAACATAATATGTTTCTTTGGAGATATGCAAAGAATTGCAGCTATCCTTTGTCACTGTACCTAAAAAAGGAAAGAAAAAAGAAGAGGAAAAAACATTTATATACCTGGATCTCAGAGTCTTATATATATCAAACAGGAAAACCCATTCTAAATTAGTCTTTTTGTAAAGTGCACCTGAGAAACAGACAGGAGAATTTTTTAGCACTGTTCGACTTTCACCTCCTATGCATCCATAGCAAGGATAAGAAGAAACAACATCTGTGCTTTCTAAATAGCTGCAAACTTAGGATAACCCACCTAGAAATGTGGAAAGCCAAGGTCCCAGAGGGGCAGAGTAGAAAAGAGCTTGTATGAAACTGATTTAGGCCTGGCTCTGTTAACAGCAGACTATATTAAATCAGATGAAATGATCATGAGAATGGTCCTATCCCACCACTGGTTAAGGATAAAGAGACCTGGATGTCCCTAGCTCTTCAGTCTGCAGAGGTCCACTACTTTTCAAAGGGAATGAGTGCAACACATGCAAGTGAAATGGTTATATTTAGCAGTGGATTGATATATTCCACTGCCTGATGAATTAGAAATCAGTGCAATCATTCTGGAATTCAGAAAACTAAGTCCTGAAAAAAATTACACAGAAACCATTTGAAAAATAATCAAATCACAGAGCCCATAATGGAATCTTATTTAATGAGAAAACAAGCAACACACTGGGTTGTTTTTGTTTGTTTGGTTTGGGGGTTTTTTCCCTCTCTTGTTTTTCCATTACATCTTCTGGACAAAGAAAGCGGAAAGCCCTAGCCAAGGAGTTCCCCTGTGTCATAGTTAGTTCAAATGCCTTCCCAAAGTCCCACTGGTGTAAAGGAACATATTGATAGGGAAGGGACATGGTTATACTGTTCTGGCAACCTCCATCTGGCATATTTGTCCCAGGAGTGCTGCAGACAGCTGGCATTAGTTTCAATAGTCAGATTCAAATCTTTCTTTGGACCAATGTGTACAAATCAGACTTGTGACTTTGTTGCTGTGCTCCTGCATAACGCAGACTTTGCCACAAACGGAAAACACAAAGTTATATCTTACTTGTTCATATTTAGCCCTAAAATATTATCCACCAAAACATCAGTCACTCAGCATCATCTTCCCATCCTTCCTTGTCCCAGATATCCTGAAAGAATACTTTCATTAATCTAATTATTTTAATTAATTTGATAATTTAAATACATATCAATATTAGAGCAAGGAGCCCATGAATATATATGAAAATAGCTGTTCATTGCAAACTGTATCTTTATTCAAGACTGTGATGCAATAGTACGGAAGCATGAACAAAACAAATTACCAAAAATGTTAATAAAAAAGATGCCTATTATCTATTGCTATGAAATTTTACTACCAAGAAGAAGTGTAGTAGATGAGATTTCTTTCACAGTCCTACATCAGGGGCTAATAAACTGTCACCCAGTGCTGCAGACATTAGTCCTTGAGAATGGTCCCAGTGAAATTAAAAAGCCTCAAATGTTCTTTATATATTATGCTTAAAAATGCCTTTTTTAGTCAAACACAACTTTTAAATCATGCCAACAGCTATAGCCAATGTAGAGGACACAAATGCTCTTTCTATTTGAAATGCATTCTAACAGAGAAGAGAATTCAAAAGCTGTCTTTTAAATTTAATGCCTTCATTAATGTAAAATTTTCTGATAGTAAGAATAATGATACAGAACTGGATAGCAAAGTACTTTTTTAAAATAAATGTCAGGTTTCCCTTCATGCTATTTGATGAGCCTACCATACTCTTTGCAGTTACATATCAGCAGAGCACCAGTCGACCACAAATTCCAATTCTTTCATGACTCAGCTACTTAATGTGAAATTAGTGTTAAATGTTTATGTCATACTAACAAATAAGAATTTGCTTGAGCAGCTTCTATGTAGAATCATCTGCAAATTTCATGTGGCAGTTCCATTACTTAAAATTTTAAAATATTAAGATCAAAAAGGTCTTGAACCCCCCCCCCCCCCCCCCNGCAACTATATTGTATCGCTCCTGGGAAGCTGTTCGAGCTTGATTATCTGATAAAACAAAGGAAGGAACAAGTCAGGCTTTTAGATTTCTCCACTGTAGCAAGACAAGGGAGATACAGATTTTGCATGGTGTGTTTCTTCCATTATACATATACAAAATACGCTCGGTTATGTAACATAACATTTTCTCCCTCTCTGAAACACTGTTTGCAGTGAGACACTTGAACTGACTCTCACCTACCAACACAGTACTTCTCTGATATGTCCATTAGAACTTCATTGAAATAACTGAGCTTTAAGGAAGTGTGTTATATGTGTGTGTGTGTAAACCTTAAAACCAGGGTGAAGGGAAAGAAAAAGAGAGAGGGGTTGAAATAATGTAATGGAAAGAGGAAAATGAATTATAAATCATAAAAATGGTGTCCAGGAAGCATCAAACTTCACAGATTCAGAGATTCACAGAATACTATGAGTTGGAAGGGACCCACACACCAATGACATTTCATTCTTTAGGTCACAAAAGCTTTTGAAGCAATCTTAACGTTAGTTTCTTCCATTAATATATATCAAAATAACTTCCCTGAATATCTCAGAGTTCCTGAGTTTTTCTCCTCAGATAAATAAAGTCATTTTGACAGAACTGAGGTAACAACTGCAATGGAAATAACTTAAATGTAATACATAGTTGTGATGAAAAATTTCTTGTCTTTGCAGGGAACATTTTCATTGACCTTGGTGAGCTTTGTCTGAGCTCTAAAGGAGATTATTAAAGTATTTTGATTAAAAATCTAACTAAAATGTGGAAAATTAAGATTTGTAAGGGACAGTTTTGTAGTTGTCATAAATTTTCATAGCTCTATTGACTTTTAGAATGTTTCAATAATTAATATTAACAGATTATTTGCCTTAAAAATTCACAAACAACTTTCATTCACCTTCTATTAATCTTCCACACTGCACATATCACATTTTAGAGAGCAAATATGAATGTATGATCAGTACTTTGACTTTATTTTTATTATCACTTCTTAGAACATGAATAAGTTGTGTGCACATTGATTTCCCATTGTTTTATATGTGGAGTGGATAATAAATCCATTGCACATCAAATGTCCTTCAGAAAAAGATGCACTCTGGATTTTAGATCATATAATTAGGTCAAAAAGGCAGTCTGGATAACTGACTTGTCTGAAATCAAAGAGACTATCTGGAAACAAATTGAATATAGCTTGTAGACATTTTTACTGACATAATAAAATGACTGAGAATTTCAAATTTGTACGTATTTTAGTAAATCCATAGGTAAATCCAATATTATTTCCTTGTTATTTTCAATTACAAAGAAAGTGGTTTGAGGATTTTTTTTTTAAAAACAAAATTCAGAACTTCTGATATTGAGTTATTGTGGTAGGAAACAGACTCCTTTTGTAAATATACCTCAAAAAAAGATTTGAGGGCGATGATGAAGACCTATTATAAAGTAGGGAAGCATTTAGTTTCATGATAAAATCATAAAATAACTTAGATTTGAAAAGACCTGTGAAGGTTACCTGATTCAACTCCTTGCTCAAAGCAGGGTCACCTTTAGTGTTAGATCTTACTTTGAATTTAGATAATGTTACTGAGGGTAATATTGTGTCAAGTTTTAAATATTATCAAGGAAGAATCATCCCCCAGATTCTCTGGGCAATCTGTGTACTACTTGACCACTCTTACTCTGAGAGGAGCAGAAAACATTTTGCCATTATTTAACTGGGATATCAATCATTATAACGTATATCCTTTTGGTTTGCATCCTTCAGAGGAGTCTGGCTCCATCTTTCCTGCTATCAGCCTTTCCACACACCTCATGTACTCCCCTTTATTGTCTTGGTATCTGTTGTCTGAGCTTGTTCTACCATGTCAACATATTTCATGTATTGGGGGCCCCTAAACTAGACACCCTTCTCCAGATGAAGTCTCACAAGCACCAACATTAGGGACATAGTCACTTTACCTGAATGGCTGCAAACAACTCAACAATGCAGTCTAGTCTGTAGCTACCTTTTACTGGTGCAACAGCACACAGCTTACTCAAGTACTACATTGCTGACCAAGCTCACATATAGCCCAGGCCCAATCTTTTGTGCCAGTGACTGAATATTAAAGTGCCCGTTCCAGGTTCTTTACACATGATTGAGAAAATTACTTCTCAGGTTCCAGCTTACCCTCTCGTCACACTTTCTATTTGTGGAGGCAATACAGTCATACCTAGGTGCATCACACTTTCTCCATTGTGACCTCACCGAACCATGAAAATTTTCTCTGCCTCAGTGATTTGCAGAGTGATTCGTGGAGCCTGCCAGTCGACTTATGCACAGTGCCTCTGCTTCACATATATGCATCCCTTCAACATTATGTCATAAATTTCAGCTTTGCTTTAAGACTTTTGACCAATCAGCTCAAATGTTTCACATTCTTGCCCCATGTTTTGACTAGAATCCTCTTTTGTTTACCACTCAGGACTGGGAAACAAGACTTTCTTAGCTTTAATATTGCATGTTTAATTTTCAGGCCAAGTGAATGATTTTAAAATCTACAAGTCCTTTTAAAATTCACTAAAATTTTATTATTTCACTAAAATCCCTGAATCTCTAACCTTCTACCTATCTCACTAAAATCTATAATTTTCTGACTCTTCAAATTAGCATATTCATGGAGTAATTTCCATATGTATGAGGCAAGGGTATAAAAATAAGTGGCAAATCTTTTTGCTTTTTGGCACCTGACAGGGCTGGGGACACTGCTGGACAATGCTCCTATTTCCTTGTTTCTAGGGCCAAAAATAAACCTTTTCTATCACTTGCAAGCAACTACCTTGAGTCCTGACTGATTTCCCTTAAATCACCTGCCCTGGGCAGCCACTGAGACCCAGCACAGCACCGCCACACATACAACTGGTGGATGTACGTATCGTAGCTGCCATAGTTAACAGGAAAGAAACTCTGACACTGATGCCACCCCCCACCATAAGGAGTCTTGGGTGTCTCAATGTTGCAAAATTATGTTTTCTGTTGTTGTTCGCCTAGCTCGGAGGACATGTTGCAGCCTGTGTCACATCCTGTGCAACAGTGCGTCAGTTGCCCTGCAACAGGCCCTGGCGTGGGGGTGCGACTGCACCCAGTGAGGGGAGGCAGGGGGGAGCCGGGTCAGGCCGAGATGAGCTGAGCCCCCACCCTCCCTCCTTGCCTGGTAAACATGTGTCCGTTTGCTGCCTGCCCACACAAAGCTCTTCCAGGGATACACAGTGGATACATAAACTTTCACAATGGAATAAAGCTTGTAAGAACAGGCAACCTTGCAACAGAAACTCCTGACAGCATTGCCACAGCCCTTCCATGTCTGCTGCTGTCCCGTCTCCATCTCCCATTGGCCGCCGGGGGGCCGCTGTGCCATGTCATTGGCTGTGGCAGCTGCTCCGGAATGGGACAAGACGGAACAACAGATCTGCTGTAATACAGTGTCCTGGCTCTCCTGCTGGCTCTCAGCTCCAAGTCGCACTACAGCGAGCCCAAGGGCTGGCTACAGAACTGCCCCTTGCCCGTTACTGGGTGCTGCCATAGTCCCAATCTGAAACAGTTTTTGGGATTGCACCTCCCACCTTCTCCTGGAGTTGGTGGGGGAAACCTCCCACAGCTCCCAGCACATATGGGCATTCCTCAAGGGCTTTCTCCCACCCTGGGAAAGGGTGAAGGACCTGTTTGCCAGGATGGCGGAGGCTCGGGAAGTGCAGTTGCCACGCCCCTCCTCCTCTGTGCCCACAGTGAGGCGGGTTCTGCAGCTGGGGCCCGACGGTGCCTGGGGCCACACTTGCCCCTGCCCAGGCCCTGGCCCCAGCCCCTGCCCCTGCCCACACCCCGCTGCCAGATGCAGCAGCCGTCCGTCCACCTCACTGGAGCTCAGCCATGTCAAGCAGCACCCAGGCAACTGAGATGAGCCACTGTTTTCTCAGTGCAGCTCGGCACCTTCACCATGTCTGATCACATCTGAGTTGAGTTTAAAGACGGTCAAGAAGGCATTCCCTTAGGTCTCCTGAGGCAGCATAGAGCTCATTACTGGAGGGAGCGTGGCTATGGGTAGGGCCTAATTGAATATTCATGAGTTCGCTATCCTGCTGGATTCTATGACTCGCTGGACTTGCACAGACCCGACCCCTCATGAGTTCTGGAGATTGACGGTACTGGAATCACTTTGGGCTCTCCATACAGAAAGGTCACCGTTACAGAAGTCTCAGGGAACAAGCTCTTGACAGCTCCCAGCAGGCAGCTGCTCAAAGGACAGAATAAAGAATGGAAAGGAAAGTACTTTGACTCCAACAGGCTATTCTTTACATTGATAAAAATTATCAAAAATGTAGGTGGCCCTTGAGAATTGGAAGAATATAGCTGGGCTTCTTAAAGATCATATTGTTTCACTTCCCAAAAATGAAACAGAATATAACAATGAATCTCATTATCACCACCAGTGGATATTTTACTGCATTAGTCTTTAACTGGACTGGTGACTTAACACCTTCTAGAAATAAGACCACATTACAGAAAATTATATAAAAATTAGGTGATCTGGCAGCTAAAAGATAGCTTTCATTAAAAAAAAACAAAGCACAAATCCAGCCTATTTTTAAAACCTGTTAATCTTGAAAATGTTGCTGTATTATGTAATAATTTTAAACAGAATTACTTACCTTGTAAATCTTTTGTTCTTCCTTCTACTTTGTGATCCCTTTGTTAATGCAAGTACATGGTAATTAAGCATCAGCACTATCCATTCTGCTTATCTGACAACATCACACCTGGTCTAAAATCTGTGAACACAGTCAATCACCCACCCCACTGTCTCGCCTGAGCTGAATCATAAGAATTCAAACTTGTCTTTTTAATATTTTTCTTTCATCAGCAGTAGACAGATTATATTGGTGGAAACAAACAGATGCTGATTTGTCACTGACCTCAGGGAGAATACATAGAAATTTGATTTAGTCTCTGTAGTCTCCTGGCTCTGAAACCTTGTTAAAGGTTTACACAGATGCATATTACATATTCTCTAGGGTAGGGCATGGGTTTGTAACATCATTTTTGAGATGTTCCAAGTTTTGGCTAAAGAGATCTGTTCTGTGACTTCAAATTAGTAATTAGTGTGGCTGTTTGTGAAAACTACATGCATTATGTTCTCTAAAACAGTAGAAGGGAAAACTATGAAAAGAGGAATTGACAAGTAGCATACTAGATTGAAGACACTATCTATGGTATTCCATGCTGTATAATACTGGGGATATTCGAGCCCTTTGTAAAATTTGTGGATATCAAGATTCACTAGTGCAAGGTTCAGGACTTTGTTTGGGTATTTTTGGGGAGGGTTGTTTGTTTGTTTTTCCCCTTTTTGGCTTTGTGTTCTTGTTGGTTTGGTTTAGTTTAGTTTAACTCTATTTTACAGTTTGGGATGTTTTAGTAGTAAGCATATGTTCTAATAAGAGGATATCTATCAGCAATAAAATTTTAAAATACAAAACTTCCCCTCTGAGTCTTTTCCAAGTTGCTTAAGGTGTAATGTTAAATGAAATAAGGAATTGCTTTTTCCTGCTGGAGATCGACACATAGACCAGCAGCAGTAATATTTGACCCCTAAATTTATGCCTTAGTCAGTGTTCTTTGGTTTGATGCCTTTCTAAACTGTGAGGTTTTCACACATCCAACAGCTCTCGCAACACCTAAAATTCAATGTACCCAGAAAAACAACGTACCAGAAAATATAGCTCTTGTAATGTAGAATTTATCAGAATTTATTTCGAGTGTCACACTCAGATATAGTTGAAAACTGCAAGTAATTTAATGTGGAAAACTTTGATTGTTGCTTTTCCTCCTAAATGTGATTAGATAATCTGTGTTTAAAGGTCAAAAGGGTTAAACACTTCCTATGGTCTTGGAGTGGCTAGTTTTCAAAACTAATTCCAACTACTCTGCTATTTCAACATCATGTGCACAAGCATAAGAAAAGTTTTGTAACAGTAGGAATATTGCGGGTTTAAGAATGGGTAGAGTGTGATAATTGGAGAGAGCCAAGTTACACAAGCAGTGTAGTGGCCGATGGCTATAACACTTTCTGATTCAAACTAATTGATATTCAAAAAGCAGTCTGAAAAGATGCTAAGCACAGCTTTTAAAAGTTTTCACTATACCAAACCAAATAACTGCTGTATAAATGATGAATACTTTGTTATTGTTCTTTTTGTAGGCTCAGAATAATTAGCAGTTGATTAGACTTGGAAGGGAGGATTCAAAGATTTCTTCTCGATACAGATATGAAAAAAATATTAGAGGAATAAAGTATAATTCTACATGCCCTCTACAAACTATGGGTTCTACCTGGAACTTCACATAAAGCTGGTCCTCCACTAAGAAGAACCCAATCAGGTAAGACAGAAAAATAAAGGAAAAAAGAAATCTAACCAGCCTTTTATATACTGATACACAGTTAAACATCCGAAAACCCACTTAACTAAGAAAATACATATGTTGCATATCTGTTCAAAATTTAAGGAGGTTCATATTGCCACATGGTAGATATTTTACAGTATAACATGTTAAAGACAATATGTTAGTATTCTTCAGTTGCACAGGTTAAGTTTGAATTCATTTTTATTAGCAAGCAATCACAATGACTACAGTTTACTTCTGTACTTTTTTCAACAGCCCTATAGCAGCAACTAGGAAGAAGGAATCCTTGAATCTCTTCAAATATATCATGAAGAGTAGTTTGAAGAAGCAACAGCGATGTACACTTGTACTGAAGTAGAAATCTTTAGAATTTATGCATAGTAGTTATGAAAAAAGTGGGTTTTAGCAGAATGTTCTTGAACTAATTAATATTATAGGACACATAAAAGGAGTTAAGTCAGTGGAACAATTTGTTGCTTTAAGGGTAAAGTTCAAACCTTGAATTTAGTCAGAAAAATATGGCAATCCCAAGCAGAAATGGATTTTGATTCTGAAAGTTATAAGCTGACAGGGGGATGTTAAATGAAGAACTCTGTGCTACAGAAACTTTCTGTTTGTTTGTTTCAGTATAAATCCTACTAGAAATAAAACTATAGGATATACAACAGGATTTGAAACTGGGTTTTTTTCTCACTACCCAATGTACCGTTGCCATAGAAAAATATGATGTAAGTGCAGATTCCTTCTTGTGAACTCAGAAAAAATGTCTACACGATCAATATTTTAACAAATATGTATTATTTTAATCTTATTATATGTATAATCAGTCTTAGAAAATGGAGTAACTTTGTAGGATGGGTGAACCGTAATAGCAATCTCATTATAACAGAAACTTCAGAGGAGAGAAATAATAAATCAGTGACTATAGCAAGCTATTGCTTTTCAAATGTACAATCTGCTTTTCCGAGGCTTGACAAGTGTGAAATATCAGCAACATAAATAATGATCATAACCTTTCACTCTTGAGGCTGCCAACCACATGAAGCCAAATAGTAAGAAGAAAAGAGCACTTCACTAATCATCCATGGAGGATTATATCTGATATGAAGTTATATGTATCCTCTGGTATATATACAGTTGTACCTCCTCCATCGCGAGNACGGGTAAGGGGTGTCCCCGGAGAGGGCAGATCGGGTCAGAATCGGGAGTTTCCTTCCCTTTAACATCCACACTTCCCGGGAGAGGTAGCGCTGCCTGTACCGCCCCAGAAAGCAGAGACAACTTCCCCCTCCCAGCACACAGCACTGGTCCCCCCTCGTTTGCCTCACTTTCGTGAGTTTAATTCACTTTCCTGAGTCAGGGACGGGAGCACCGCACCACCATTACNGGCCACGCCCATTGCCCCACCCCCCAGAACTCTGCACAGGGAAGGAAAGGGAACTGTTTCTGAGCCCCCTCTGACTTGGGAGACCCGCGCCACTCCGAGAATCTGTTGGCCTGTCCAGGCCACTGCAACTGTGTACTCACAGCACAAACCCCCATGTCGCTTCCCCCCCACCGGCGCTCGCGCCCGGGCACCCCANCCTTTAACATCCACACTTCCCGGGAGAGGTAGCGCTGCCTGTACCGCCCCAGAAAGCAGAGACAACTTCCCCCTCCCAGCACACAGCACTGGTCCCCCCTCGTTTGCCTCACTTTCGTGAGTTTAATTCACTTTCCTGAGTCAGGGACGGGAGCACCGCACCACCATTACGAGCACCCTCCCCGCAGGGCGGGGTGAGTCCCGCCCCACACGCACCGCGGCACCACCCCTTGGCAGAGCAGAGTCAAACTGCGCATGTCTCAGCCAGCTGAGCTCACAGACGGCAGAATCATATTTGCGAAAAAATTGCTCCGCAAATGGGCGAGGTCGTGAAAGAGAAGTCGTGATACAGAGAGGATTCACTGTATTTGTTGTGTTTTGATTAAAATTAAGTAGTCTAAACACCTGGACAAAGATTACGGTTTTGATGTTTGCAAATATATTAAATAAAACTTTTGATGAATAGTGGAGAAAAGAAAGCCAATGTTTACACTAAAAAAATGGAATTGAGGGGAAAGGAGTATTTCAGGTGGATAAGGGAGGCCACCTATCTACCAAAACCTTAATTGGAGAGTCCAGGTGTGATGACCCTTATCTCAGGGACAAACTTGTGCTCAAATTCAAACCTCTCACTGCCTTCAGGAAAAGAAATCAGTTTGCCCAATATTTTGTTTCAAACGCTGCTATACATTCCTTATGTTCCATTTATCCTTTTTTTCCTTTGTTTTATTTTTTGTCTTTTTTCCTGATTTGCAGTTAGTTTGTTTCTGTTAGATTTAAGAAAAAAGAAGTTCATTCTATTGGTTAAAATAATGACCTTTTCTGCAGTCTTTTTTTCTCGTGTGTGTACTTACTAACTGTGCTGAGTTTACTTGGCTTCAATGGATCTAGCCACAAATGAAGTGTGAATGAACTGCAACCGCAGCAGTTACAGCTTTACAAATCTTGAGGTTTTGCTTGTGGGAAGCCATACAGATAAGACAACGTTATTGGAACATACTTTAATTAGTACAAGGAATGAACAATATCTTGATATTGTTTTGATAGAAGGGACTTTAAGACCAATACTCATCCAAGGGAGGGAGCAAGCGGAAAAGGGG
The DNA here is from genome assembly GCA_013390025.1 of Pitta sordida. Taxonomy (NCBI): domain Eukaryota; kingdom Metazoa; phylum Chordata; class Aves; order Passeriformes; family Pittidae; genus Pitta; species Pitta sordida. The sequence goes on from WEKX01021542.1 coordinate 41,043, forward strand.
TCAAGGACTAATGGAAGCTGGACAAAAGACAGGAAAGACAGAGAAGGCAGATATTTTGGGAACCACACATTTCATGATATCTATGCAGTTACATTGGTTCAGCTCCGTTATCTTTCTGCCATCTTTCATCCATCATAATATAATCTCCTGACTACTTTCTCAATTTTGAATTTATCTTCTGATCAGGAACCCATTGGAAACAGGGAAGCAAGTAAAGGCCTGATCCTGTGATTATGACCTGCAGATTGTGATTTAACATTAACCATGCCATTTTTTACAGCCCAAACACAATTCGTCTTCTCTGCATTTGTTCTAGTTCCCCCTTGGAGATTTCTCTCCTCTCAGTTATGTTGATTTAGCTCTTCACATGGTTGACCTCTAAACTGAACCTACAAAATTAAGCACCCAAGAAAACAAAACCAAAAAACGAAAAAAAGGTAAAAAATCTAGTTTTTAAATAAAAACATGCCATTTCAGAAGTCTGAATTATAGTCAGGGAAAAAAAGGGCAGAGTTGGCATAAATAAATGTCAGGGCTCAAAGGGAGGCAGGAATGCATGGCCATTTGTGGAGAGGGAGTGAGACATCTTATATGTTATATGTTCCTGACAGAATAGGAGCATGAGGAAACTACAGGCTTAATTCAGATTAGTTTAGACTTGTGAATAGTGTAGACAGGCGGCAGATTAGACTGCTTAGTAAGGTTATGAAGTCTTTTTTTGGCGAAGGTTTCTAAGAACAGATTAGACAGAAGTCTATCAGAATGTGCATAGCTTATCTGAGTTTGTGACTTCGGGTTCTATAGCTTTGTTTTTGACCAGCTGAGGGGTTGTTCTGGAATCTATTGTCACTACTTTGTTATATTTATATTCCCAGCATACTGCCAAAATTAAAAAAAAAAAGTCTTTTAATTTAGTTTTGTTTGAAGTAGCAAAAATGTGCTAGAATGTTACACCTTTGTAAGGATCCTGTATCTCCATGAAGATTCCTTTCAGCAAAGGGATAATAAAGTCATAAAGCAATAGATACTTAAGCTTAAAGAAAAATAATCTAAAACATTTTGAACTTGAATATCCAAATTTCTGTGTACGTGGCTTATGTCAATGTCAGTAGTATTAAATTGTAGAAATCCATTGTAATTAAGCAGGAAATTTGCTATACGCTGTCAAAAAGCCAGCTTTACAGTGCTTGTGCACCGCAACTGTTAAATGTAATACTGGGTGATATTGGTGCTCATTTCAGATGTCCTGGAGCTGAATTACAAACTTGGAGATGGGCAGTTCTTGGAAAAAAAAGTTAACGTACTTTGGAGACTCACAGATATCCATATTTGAAACACATATCTCCACATCTTGGGTCTTGTAAGAGTCCCGTGGAATATTAAATCCGCGAATTCAGATTGGACATTAATATGGAAAATTATTGCCATAAATATGGCAACTTTGCAACACTGAAACATCCTAGAGCCCCTTACAGTGGTGGGGAGCATAGGAGTAGGAGTTTTTTCCCTTTAACTGCAGCAGCTGCACTGCAGGAGTGCTTTGCTGGAGGCTATGCATATGCACATGCGCACCAGGAAGTCCAGGTTGGCTACCCCAGCTGGAATGGGACCCACGTGGTGCCTTGGGTTACAGTTTAAGACTTCCCCACTCTTGGCAGGGGCAGGCAGTCGTCCCAGCCGCCCGCCATGGCAGTGCAGGACTGCACTGTCCCATAGAACTATACACCACTCAGTGAATCACTGAGTAAGGATGGCGGAAAAAATTTCTGCGAGTCAACGAGGCCTCAAATACAACAGCGCAAATTACTGAGGTATGATTGTAATCAAAATCAGCAAAATAGAATTNTATTATGAGTGGGGCAGGTTTATTTCTCCAGTCTTTTCTTGTGTGCAGCGTTTTAAAAAGCAACAGCATTCTGTGAATTTATGAAAAAGCTACTAAGCCACCAAAAGGATTTCACGGAGAGCTGATTGATTAGTTTTATGTTTTCTGCATACTTATAAACTCTACAGCTATTAATTAGACCATAGCCTGAATTTTGGTTCAAAATCAGAAAATGTAAAGTTGTCTAATACTTTCTATAAAAAAAAAAAAATCTTGATTTTTGTAACCTCCCCAAATTTGAGTAATAGGGGCTTAGAGTATTAATCCTAAGAATTTGACTCAGATTTCAACGTTTTGATAAATTCCAGCGCTTTCAAGTGCAGTGACTTGGGAAACAGCCTACTAAAAAAATAATAAGAAGAAAATAACCAATAACATCTATGGGAACAATTTTTTTAGATTTTGGAGTCCCCAGTGGTTTGGGAGCAAGACCCCCAGATGTCATACAGATATGACCTTTGTGCTACAGANCCGCGAATTCAGATTGGACATTAATATGGAAAATTATTGCCATAAATATGGCAACTTTGCAACACTGAAACATCCTAGAGCCCCTTACAGTGGTGGGGAGCATAGGAGTAGGAGTTTTTTCCCTTTAACTGCAGCAGCTGCACTGCAGGAGTGCTTTGCTGGAGGCTATGCATATGCACATGCGCACCAGGAAGTCCAGGTTGGCTACCCCAGCTGGAATGGGACCCACGTGGTGCCTTGGGTTACAGTTTAAGACTTCCCCACTCTTGGCAGGGGCAGGCAGTCGTCCCAGCCGCCCGCCATGGCAGTGCAGGACTGCACTGTCCCATAGAACTATACACCACTCAGTGAATCACTGAGTAAGGATGGCGGAAAAAATTTCTGCGAGTCAACGAGGCCTCAAATACAACAGCGCAAATTACTGAGGTATGATTGTAATCAAAATCAGCAAAATAGAATTGGGCAGTTAGACATTTCAATGTTTCACCTGGAGATATTTGAGCTAATTAGAGTATACACTCCACCTTCCACAGGTCTCATAGAGGAGTTCATGAAGCCCACAAGAATCCCTTGTTCAAAAAAACTGATCATTTTTCATATTAAGAACATCAGCACAGAAATAAGTTGAATATTATTGATAAATTAGGTAATGACAAAATAAACACTCTCCAAATTTTAGAACTAAGTAAACTTACTCATGCTCTATTTTTCATAGTTTTTATAGTTTTTATAGTTTTTTCACCTGAAAATACATGCATTAATTTGCAGTATGATATTCTTGTTTACTGAAACAGTTTGTACTGAGTTAGCGACTGAAGGAATAAAAGCCAAAAGAAAACACATTTATAAAGAGAAAAATCGTGGGTACTACTCTTCAGGTATTAGATGCCAAGGGGAGGAAAAAAAAAAAAAAGGCAGGCAGGCAGGAAGGCAGGAAGGCAGGAAGGCAGGAAGGCAGGAAGGCAGGAAGGCAGGAAGGAAGGAAGGAAGGAAGGAAGGAAGGAAGGAAGGAAGGAAGGAAGGAAGGAAACAATATTATGAGTGGGGCAGGTTTATTTCTCCAGTCTTTTCTTGTGTGCAGCGTTTTAAAAAGCAACAGCATTCTGTGAATTTATGAAAAAGCTACTAAGCCACCAAAAGGATTTCACGGAGAGCTGATTGATTAGTTTTATGTTTTCTGCATACTTATAAACTCTACAGCTATTAATTAGACCATAGCCTGAATTTTGGTTCAAAATCAGAAAATGTAAAGTTGTCTAATACTTTCTATAAAAAAAAAAAAATCTTGATTTTTGTAACCTCCCCAAATTTGAGTAATAGGGGCTTAGAGTATTAATCCTAAGAATTTGACTCAGATTTCAACGTTTTGATAAATTCCAGCGCTTTCAAGTGCAGTGACTTGGGAAACAGCCTACTAAAAAAATAATAAGAAGAAAATAACCAATAACATCTATGGGAACAATTTTTTTAGATTTTGGAGTCCCCAGTGGTTTGGGAGCAAGACCCCCAGATGTCATACAGATATGACCTTTGTGCTACAGATATGTCTTTTATTTTTTCTCACATACAAACGTATTTTTGTGGGAGGAGATTGACAACACATGGAAATCACTGCTCATATACTTAGTAGGTTAGAACTATTTTTTCTTGATTATCTTGTTGTCAGTTGGTGTGAATCAGCTCTGGGTTGTTGTGTGGCTTACACAAGCACTGATCTAAGTCTGTGATGTAAGTGCAGGGAACTGATATCCCAGCCAGTTAGTTGCTTGCCACATAGATCAGGTGGCAAGGAGACAAAAGGTAGGTCCACTGTGTGCTATTGCACATGCTCATGGAGAAGCAGCTGTGAAGCAGGAAGAATTCTTGAATGCTTGGAGGTGAGGAGGGAGCCTTGTACAAATGATGTGGGCATGGAACAGGAGGCTGTCAACAGGACAGTTCAGCCAGAGATGTAAGAGACGGGGACAAGATGAGGAGAGGGTTTCAGATTTGGATCCATTAAATGACTAGGATTTACTGGGCATCAATGGGCCTCAGAGGTATATTCAACGAGAATATCTGGAAAAACATACAGCAGATATGGAGCCAGGAGTCTAGGAACTGAAGACTTGGAATGGAGTACCCAAGACAACATTAAAACTGAAGATGCTGAGCAAAAAAAGGGAAAGGGCACCATGAGATAAAAAAAGACAAGATGGGTGAAGAGGTAGCTAAAAGACAAGTGGTCAGGGGAACCGCTATTGGAGAGAGTTCCCACAGAGTTCATCATTAATCATCCTTACTCTGGAATCAAGTATGTTGCAGCAGAAAGAAAAGCCATCCAGCAATTTAGATCTTAATACGGAAGTTATTTTAGAATATGATAACAGGAATGGGGACTCATTATGTACAATGGCCACTGTTCAAAGTGGTACAGTCAATCCACTGGATTAGTGGATTACAGGTCTCCCGAGAGTCCTGTGGAACCTTTAATCCACAAATTTGTTGGATTGAGATTTGGTTGGATAATTGAGCTTAGAGGGCGGTCAATGGTCCAGTGTCCAGCTGGAAGTTGGTTTCAAGTGGAGTCCCTCAGGGCTCGGTGTTGGGACCAATCTTGTTTAATATCTTTATTGATAATCTTGATTATTGCTTAGAATCCATCATCAGCAAGTTTGCAGATGATAACAAATTTGGGATTAATATAGATCTCATAGAGGGCAGGAGAGCTCTGCAGAGGGACCTTGATAGGCTGGACAAGTGGGCTGAATCTAATGGTTTAACAAGTCTAAGTGTCAGGTTCTACACTTTGGTTACAACAATGCCATGCAAAGCTACAGTCTGGGAGATGAGTGGCTCCAGAACAAGCAGGTGGAAAGGGACCTGAGAGTGCTGGTGGATAGAAAGCTTAACATGAGTCACCAGTGTGCCCAGGCTGCCAGAGAAGCCAGTGGCGTCCTGGCTTGTATCAGATGCTTGTATCAGGAACAGTGTGCCCAGTAGGAATAAGGAGGTTATTCTCCCACTCCACACAGCACTGGTGAGACCTCATCTTGAGTACTGTGTTCAGTTCTGGGCTCCTCATTTTAAAAGGGATATTGAAATCCTCAAAAGTGTCCAGAGAAGGGCAACGAGGATGGTGAAGGGGCTGGAACATAAGTCCTCGGAGGAACGACTGAGAGAGCTGGGACTGTTCAGCCTGGAGAAGAGGAGACTGAGGGCTGATCTTATAGCTCTTTACAACTTCCTGAAAGGGCGTTGTATACAGGAGGGGGTCAGTCTCTTCTCTCCAGTTACTTGTGATAGAACAAGAGGTCATTGTTTAAAGCTGCGTCAGGGCAGATTTAGACTTAATATCAGAAAGCATTTCTTCACAGAGAGAGTGATCTCTTATTGGAATGGGCTCCCTAGGGAGGTGGTGGAGGCATCGTCTTTGGAGCTGTTTAAGAAGAGGTTGGATGATGCACTTAGTAGTCTGACTATCAGGACAGTGGTTGTGGTATGTTGATATCAGATTATGGAGGCTGGGTATCAGGTGTTAGGTTAGGTTTTAGGCCTTAGGATAGGTGTTTTAGTTGGGTGAGGTTAGGCTGTGGTTGGACTGGATGACCTTTACCGTCTTTTCCAACCGAAATAGTAATTCTGTGTAATTCTGTGAATACTGGCCGGACATTAATATGTCAAATTATTGCCAGAAGTATGGCAACTTTGGAACACTGCAACATCCTGTGCTCCTTACGGGCAGTGAGGAGCCTGGGAGTCAGGGTTTTTTCCCTTTAACTCCAGCAGCTAGCAGTGGCAGGAGTGCTTTGCCTGAGGCTATGAATATGTGCACATGCACATATGCAGATACACACTGGCAAGTCCACCCTGGCTGCCACAGCCTGAGGGCACAGAAGCCACCTCCTGGTACAACACCGGTGGCATGGACACAGCCCACCGCTGCCCTGTCCCAGCACACAGCACTTGGCCCACTGCCGCTGTGGCCAGCCCAGTCTCACTGTCATGGGGCACTTTCCCCGGGGCTACATCTATCACCAGGTGCACTGGGTGCGCAGCCCCCGGGAACACGGCACGCTTGGCTTCCATTGCTGTTGATATCATCTTCCCTGCCTGTAGCCATGGAAACAGTAACACAGACACAGACAGACACACACGCACCCAGACACACAGACATACAGACACCTGCTGTCCCACAGTGTCGTGGGACTATAAATGCCACGTAACCTTCACAACACTCATAAGGGAGCAATCTGTGGCTCTCCTCAGCAAGCGAAAGGCCCCATTTGTCCACCCCATGGGGAGCAGCAGCGCTACCCCTCCATGAAGCAAAGGAACCATGCTTGCATCAACCAGACATATTCGTGAATAACCCATTAGGTTTGTGGAGAAATTTTTCACAAATAGCTGAAGCAGTGAACCATTATGCACAAATAGTCAAGGTCTAAATGTACCATCAAAATCTGCATTAGAAATTAAGAGATTGACTCTTACTGCGGAAGAATTACATTACATGACTGGCATACATGAAAAATCAAGTAGCCACCAAATCAAACCAGTTTACTGATGGAACGCTATCTGGTGTCTTTTGAGAAGTTCAAGTGAGGCTGCCCTGCCAAGCAGATACTATGGGGCAGCAGTAGCAATGCTACTGTAGTGACAGGTCCTCATTACAGGAATGAACAAGCTAGGTTTGCTCAGGCTCAAAGCATGAGGACATACTTGAACTCATTTACAAGTTAATTTCTGTCCTTCACATAGCAGAGTAGTATTAGTACCCTTGAGGAAATACTGTCTTATTTAGTTTCTTAAGTATTTGCTTTGTCCCCCTGTGCCTTCCATGAATTCACTGAACAATGTGAACTTTACAGTAGAGTAGGGAGATAGATTAAAAACTGCCTGCAGCATCCGAAACAATTTACATTGGGTAATTTATTCAAACAATTTGCAGCTCCAAATAACTAGATCTCTCTATAAAGAATTTCCTTTAAATTAAGCATACCGTAATAATGACAGTAACATGCATATAGGTTTTGCTAAGAATCTATCTATCTGATAACTGATCTCTATGCAGTATCTTCTGTTTTGGAATTCACAAAAAGCTGTCCCTGATTTGAACAGGTTGTAGAATTACTACATTTTCACACATTTGTTTTCAGTCACAATTGGCTTAAAAGGACGCCAAAGGTTGATCTTACAGTCAGTATGTTTGGATGAAATTAGGGGTTTTCCCATCCAATGTAGTCTGCCAAAATTCTTTCTATTAGTGGCATCTTTGCTTTTTACAATACTAGTATCACAGTGCCCTATAATTAAAGGGCATTTATGTCTCCACATTCTCATTAGTATAAAATTTACTTGCACAGTCAAAATAGCTGAGGGAAACTGATACTATTAAGCTCTCTGAACTGTTAAAACACATTCCTAACAGATTAAGGGTTATGATTTACCTTTAACTGTGCTCGCATAAATATGCTGCAGTTAATTCTATGGAACTTGAATAAAAAATGACACCATTTAATTCTCATATGAGTTTTAAGTAGCCTGTATTTTCTTTCCTTGAACTGAGGGGTTCTGGCCAGCATATGAGACTTCTGCAATGTTTTATGGAAAGTAGATTTAACACACTTTACCATCACTACTTCCTCATGTGTCATTGATTTCAGGCAATTTAATGCCAGACAGAACATTTGATCATTGGGCCTGACCTCCTGAATATCACAGTTCATTACATGTCATCCATGGGCCATGATATTTTGACTGATTGTTTGGGGTTTTTTAAAATTTTGTTGACTAATCTCTTGTGGAAAACAGAAGCACAGTTCTTTGAAACCATAGCAATGACACAGAGTTGAGCAACTACGGCATGCCGAGTTAAGTGCACTACATGACTGACACCACACAGTGAAGAGAATTCTAATGGTATCTGGTGACCTGTGGTGGGAAAACATTCCTTTGTGGTCTCATGAACACTACAGGGACAGGCACGTGAACGAGGCTGGCCACAGAAATGTATTTTTTACATTCTCCTTAACTACTGATCAGCAACAGCTAGCATGTTATTCCAGTTGCAGCCTATCTCTAAAAGCTCGAGAAGAGATGACAACCCCAAATACATGGGTTCTTTTTCCTTTTTGTTTTAGCTATAGAGACTTAAAAATCACTATGTAAAATTATACAGAATGGCTACAGTTAAGGCTGTTGGTTTACACATTGAGACTCCGGGAACCTTCAGCTGGCAAAGCTATTAAAACTAAAAAAAAAAAAAAAAAGAAAAAAAATACGCAAAAAAAAGAGAAAACTACCCATTACAGAAAACACAAATAGTTATAAGGCCTTACGCTACGCCAGGGGAGGTTTAGACTGGATGTTAGGAAGAGGTTTTTCACAGAGAGAGTGATCTCTCAGTGGAATGGTCTCCCCAGGGAGGTGATGGAGTCACCATCCCTGGACGTGTTCAAGAGAAGACTCGATGAGTAGCTCAGTGACATGGTCTAGTTGGTGGGAGGCTTGGGTGGATGGAACGTGGTGCCCATGGTTCTACACTTGTGGGCCTGATCTCTGGGTGGGCATTTGCTTGGGAGTTGGACTAGATGATCCTGAGGGTCCCTTCCAACTTAGAATAACCTGTGAACTCATTCCATATTTTTATGCTCCCTTCCAGGAGAAAAGGTTACCTACTCACACAAAACTCAGATGAAGACTAGTTGTGTACAAGACATTTATTATCTATTAACCGTTCTTAAGAATATTGAAGTACAAAAAGTTCTTTCATCTATAAAAAATATTAAATTTACTTTTTCTGTGACCCTATTAGTGTGAATGACGTTAATCTGTATTACCAAATACTCAGGCAAAGGTGGCTGCCAAGTAATAAAATGTATGTTCATTTTCATACATCTGAACTAAAAGTAGGAAAATAAGATGACTACTACTGAGTCCTCCTTCTTTCTCAAAAGTACCCCAGCCATACTTCTGATTTCATACAGGTTATCCAAGGGTAAGCATCAAATTGCCAATGCTTTTGGTGGAGTATTTTGTTTTCTGAGACACAGACATGAGTGAAAATGTAGCAACTCTTCAATATTACATAGCCAATTATAAATACATTTCAGGTATGAATTAGCAATGCCCAGATCAGGGAATCATTGTATCAGATGTTAATTTTCAACATGAAGTAGAATATATAGTAGAATAAAAAGAAAAAAAAAATCCACTTTAGTACAGTGGTGAGTGTCTCCGCCTCTCATGCAGGAGACTGGGGTTTGATTCCTGCCAGGGAGGCAGTGGTGCCACTTAAGAGTTGGACTTGATGATCCTTGTGGGTCCCTTCCAACTCAGAATATTCTGTGATTCTGTGATTCTATAGCTAACTACAGGGTCCAGACTGTTCCATTGTGAAGACAGAGGATGTCTCTCTTTTGAACTTGATAAATGTGAGAACTGAGATAAAGTACCATATTTTTCAGAAAAACTGAGTGAAAGTTAATTGGAGTAATAACATTGTTAGCTTAGTCTGACACACTTCAGCTCAGGCAAAAACAATGAAGGACAGGATTTCTGAGAAGACATGCAGAGGAAAGCAATACCCCATAAATTCTAGATAAAAATTAGGAAGAAATACACAGCATTGCAAGTTCTTGTTAAAATCCATAAATGCACACGTGTCTGAAAAGGCAGGTTTGCTTTGAGCATTTTCTTTCACCATTGCAATTAAGTTAAGCCTACAGATTATGCAAATAAAAAAACATCAAATCCACAACCCTTAAATAAGCAACTAATTTTAAAGTTTTTTCTGTGCCTTATGTATGCATAAGTCAATATTTATCTATGTCTATCTATAAACCTATCTATAGATCTATATCATATATATTTAATCTATATGTAACTTGTCTTGAAGACATTAATATAAATTTGGAATTTCCAGGATGCAGCACAGGAGTGTGACCTCAGACAAAGAAGGATACAGCAGAGGGTATCAGAAGCTTCAGTGTAATCAAAAGATCTTTATTTATTCAATTGAAATCAAACCAACACCTACAAAAACCCAGCAAGTTACAAATAGCTCATTCGATATGATAAGTAAACCATAAGGACCAGATGAGAAAAGGTAAGTGCCAATCTAGAAAAAAATTCAGCAACAACTTCCAAAGGAACAATATAGGGAGGCTAAATATTGGTCTACACAGAGGGTTTTTTTATATATACAAATTTACACATCCACTGCAGTTATTACTTTTAACTTTTTTAGTGAAAGTGTTATATTGCTATAAGGTCTCCTAAGACCACTTACATAGTAAAACCTTTTCTCAGGTCAGGGCCAATGCAAGAGTTCTTTGTGCTAGAACATGACAACCAAAATACTTCTCTTAAGAAGGCAACTGAAATCAGCAAAACTGTTTCCAGTCAGTATACTTTACTCCAGCACACCTTTCCTCTTATGATAAATAAGTTATCTTGAAAGCCTGGTTGCACTTAACAAGTTTGGTTATAAGAGCTATACTGATAGAATTACACCAGTCACTCCTTTGTAGTACTGAAACAGATTGTTACGGTTTAGGGGGTTTTCTGCTGCTCTGGCAGTGAGGGGGTTAAGAGCTCAGCTCTTGCCTGGGCTCTCCATGCTGCCAGGGCCTTCAAGGTTATAGAGATAGAGGCGTCTCTGTGAATAACATACTTGGGAGAGAAAAAAAACTTCAGTAGCAAGATGTAGAGTGCCGGTTCAGAACCTGCGTCGGGAGGCTGAGTGATTGAAGGCCCTCAGGCCCACGAGAGAAGGGGTAGAGATGTTCTTCCAGGCATCCCGCTGCTTCTTGTGAATTGGACCGACCATAGTGAAAACCTGTGGACCAGAGAGAGGGAAAACCAGTACTGTAGAATCCATCTAAGCCACGACTGAAGATGGAGAGGTAACGCTGGACAAACTGCTGATGTTTTTGGAGCNATTCTGATAAATAGCTTTCTTTGCACGTGCAGTTTAAGCAAGCTCCTTGAAGAAAATAACATATACATATTATTAAAATGTTTTTCTCCGACTTTTTCACTAGCACTTCTGCCCACATTACTGTTTTGATTAAGGATGTTATATCTAGGATGACCAGAAATGTAGCATCTTTGAATGTACACTATCCCTGACAAAAATCTTAAAATTCTTAACTGCTTCTTTACATGCTTTTAGACACCTTTACTCCCATAGATGTGTCAGCAAGAGTGTGCACTGTCAAAAAAATCCAAAAAATCCTGTAATGTAAATTTGGCCTTAGAGCAGTGTGACTTATTCCCTTTCCAGGTGGGATAAACCCAATATATATGTCCACCATATATGTCCAATATATATGTGAGTGTTGAAATCACAGATTCTATCAATAAATCTTAGTGTATACTAATGCATTAATTTGAATGTTCCATCTGCAGGGCACAATTGCATTGATTTTACATAAACTGGATTTCAAACTGGCATAAATTTTTAAAACACAAATGTAGTCCTGGGATTCAGCTGCTCTGATGTTCTCACGCATTATCTTACTCTGCAGCATCCACCATACAAGTCACAGAATCACAGAATCAC
>WEKX01021543.1:0-10661 GCA_013390025.1 Pitta sordida
CCCGTGCACCGCTATCGGCTGGGGGACCAAGTGCTTCATCAGAAAGAAAAGGCAAATGAGGTCTTCAGACATCTGGAAGGAGCCTTGCATGCTTCCAGCTTCAGCTCTTATGGAGGTCTGTTATGACAGGAACTTGTGCTCTCTGCCAAAATGAAAAAAAATTAGAGTCAAGGTCACAGACAAACTGAAGGACAAGTAGAGCAAATATTGAAAGAGCTCTCATAGAAAACTTTTTGCAGACCACTTCTTGCAAAGCAACATAATTCTTTCCCTGAGAAGGAAGAGGGGTATTAACTCACCAAGCACTTTTTTCTTCTCTAACATTTGTAAGGGATTTCTCAAACTAGAATAGAAAGAAAAGGGAGCAGCAAATGACCAAATGTATTCTATGTGCTAAGGACTGGGGACAAAAAATGAGGACCACTAAGTACAGTGACTATGCAGCTAATAATCAACATCACATGTTTTTTTAACATATGTTTGAACATATGTTCACAGATCAGAAAGAGTAATTGATAAATGCAAAATTGTGCTTAATTCATGGAATAGAGATGGGAGAGACCCTTTTATTATTTCTATCTTTTTAAGGTAATGCAGAGAATTTTCCTTCTCTGTTAAGGACTAAGGCAAACATAACCACAAGAGGCACAATAGTTTTCAGAATTCTTTTTGGTCAGCCTCTTCATTGTCATACTCCATTACTCAAATCTATTGTTTAAACTGAGCTTAAAAACCGACTCCAGCTGTATCTCCAAAGAGATATGTTATCTTAAGGGACTAAGTCAATTCAAAAACAGAAAATGGAAGTATTCCTTGGGGGAGACATCCATTCTGGTAAGAAAGTTTTTAAATATGAATATCTCCTTCTAGGAAAAGCTAGAAGAATAATCAATTCTAACTAAAAGAAAAAAAATCCTAGGACTCCATGGTTTCAGAAAGAAATCCTGTCAATTGATGCAACTGCATTGTAGATGAACATTTTAAATAACAGTAAAATATTGTTTGTCCATCAGAGCTGCAGGATTACAAATGCCCATGCCACAATTGTGATACCTCTTAGCTGAAACTTAGCTGCTTTAACAAGACATTCAGAATGTTTTAGAAGCAGGATACCACTGCATCAGAATGGTAACAACATTTACCACTGTAAGTCAAGTCCTGTGTATTCAATCCAAGATGTGTAAACATGATCTGAGTAGCTATGAATGCTATTTTCCCTAACCTAACATATTTTTTTCAAATTTTTCCCTGTGCAGTACCTCTACATACACCTTAAACTACATTTTTTCTGCATTTTACTCAATGCAAACAAGTATGAACCTCTTAGACAAGAGCAGCTGTTTCTTATATCTCTATTGCAGTAAGAGCTAGTAATTATAAAATTTGAATTTCAGTGCTGAGGAGGACATTGTTTTTTTCTCCCCCTGGCCACACAGACTTCTGATCTACCAGTAATAATAATACCAAATACACTTTGTGTGCTATGAATAACTCATCCACATCAGACAAAATCATGGGCAGTATGAGAATTTGACTGTCCGAAGGAGAAAACTTCAAATGGTCAGAATTTCTTTCTCATTTTCTTCCAGTGCCTATAATATTTCACTCAGACATTACTCAGGTTAGATCTGAAGAAGAATTTAGGCACTTAAGTACTAAAGAGACTTCTTAAGCAGGATACCTATTTATCACCTAAAACCATAGATGCCTTTTGTTTTCGCAGTAAAATCACAATGGTTTTGTTTGTGACAAGAAGTTCTTGAGTGACATGAGGAATGGGTAGCAGTAAGGCATTCCTCTGCCTGCTTTTTTCAGCATGCTCTAGCATGCAAACTCTGAAAAATGTACTGGCTTGAGAGCTACAGAAAATGCTACATGCTTCAGTAGACGCAAATCACATCTCTCAATTTAAGGTTATGGTTCTCCTGGGAAGTTTAAGTCTTTCCCACTGCAGTTTGGGCAGTCAAATACCAACAGGTCAGTGAATACATGTCAAGGACATCTAAGCACAAGAACTCTACTCTGCATTTCGGTTCTGGTTTTCTATTTCCATGTGCAATGTGTTTCTGGTTATTACAGTCAAGTGAACTGAATAAAAACATGAAGAAATATGTTGCAATGGTCTATTTTAACAGAAATTTCTCTCACATATTGCACTAAATCCTGTATTCCAAGCCCATATATTTCATATATAAATAGTTACTATGAATAGAGCTATAATTTTAACAAGATTTGTCTATTAGAAGAAATATTTCAATGCTGAACTCACATTTATGAAATTAAAAGATTTTTTTTCCTCATTTTTCCTTTATGTTTTATTCATAAGGTCTCCTTTTGCTTTTCTCAGTTTAAATAAAAAACTGTGATTATCTGTTAAACTGATTGCTTAGAGTAATTAATCATATTCCTTATGAAATCTCCTGCATAAATTAAGGTTTTTATAATTGAAGGTTCTTCTCTTATGTAAATGGAACACACTGAGAGCTTGACTGAGTAATAAATGTACTGCCCAGAACCCTAGAGATGCTTCTCTTTTATTCTTTTACTAGAACTAATAGCTGTCTGGCAGTAATGCAAGAGAATATTGTTTTAATGAATAGAAATACATTGATATTTTCTTAATAACACTAATTTTCTACAAAAAGTACTTAGCCAATTTTTTATATTATTAATCTAATAACAGCATTACTCTTGTACTCAGAGTTTACATTCAACAAACAGAAGATAACTGCTATTTACTTAAAGATATTCCAGCAATCCTAAGAAGTTATTACAGTGGCTTGCTCAGTTACACCAGTCTGGCTATTTAATCAAAAGAGTTCCCATTTTCTTCTTGATCAAACCCAATACACACTAGATAACATCTGGCAGGGAAAAGGAAGGCCATCAGAAAATCCAAGACATTAAAGAGGTAGAATGTATATGTGCAATTATGTGCCTTTAAGCATGCTAAAAAATGTAAATAATGAGACTGACAAAATGGAGACCAAAATCTGTCTGTTCTTTGAGGTCATAAGGAATCTCCTTCTGAGATTCTTAAGTATTGGGAAGGAGTTGAGTAAGCAAGACATGACATTCTGTATCTGCCATACCCACTGGAATAAATGCTTGTAATGGTGATGGAATGGTTAGATTCAACCCCCATAGGACAGAAATTTGGATCACAAATTTAATGAGAACTTGACAGGGATACAATTGTAATAAGGAATTGTTTGTACTGATGTTTGAGACTAATTCAATTCTATTGTAAGTGAAAAATATACTTCTCGGAAGGTGACTGCTACTCAGAGAATTTTCTCAGAATGAATGTGGTGTTTAGTTCTTATTTACAGCATCAACAGAAAAGCTACAGCATGGTAGTGAAACATTGTACCTAATAGGTTCATCAGAAAAACCTGCAATTAGCATAGTATTACTGATCTAGATTTTGAAGCCAAATACTCAGTTCTTGCCAAGCTGCTGTACAGATAACAGGTAACAAGAGCTCTAGAAATTACCATGAAATCTGAGATATCATTATAAACAGGGCACTCTCAAGAAGGTAAAAATATCTGCATCCATGGTCTATGTGACTTTCTACTACAGTGTCTTAAGCAATAGTCCAAGGTATCCAGTATCCAAGAGGGAGAACAAAACAGAATTATTGATTTCTGTACGGGCTACCATAATCTATGCTTTTGTCTGGAAAGACGTTGTTTATGCAGGTAGTTTGTGTGACTACTCAATATAATGTAGTATTTTGGCTTTGTGCCTGAAATGTTAGGATCGAAAACAAACATCATCATAAGTACGGTAATTTCAGAAGCTAAGTAATACCAGAGCTCCATAAAGAAGTAAAATTAAAACAAGACTAATTCAAACCCTTGTCACAACACCATTTGCATTTTATGAGAATGTTAAACAATTTAGAATATTTGTTTTTATTATTCACAGTCTTTGACTGTGCTTGGCTGGGGTACATGCAGAAACACAAGAGCATTGAGCTACTATTAGCCTCCCCTTTCCTATGGTGCTGAATATGAATAGGACCAGATAGGTATTACACAGTCACATTCACGTGATTCAAGTCTCTCATGTCACAAAGATTTTGAAGAGGACAGGATTTTTCTGACACTTTATATATGGCCAAGCTTTCTGGGCTATGGAGCAACATATCCAGTACAGACATTCAAGCCAGGATTAAATAAATTAACACGATAACTGATTGCAGCATATCACAGCAACTTCCTAGGAGGTCACGTTCTTGCTCTCAAAAGATTTAATTAGGTTAGACAAAGCGTAACGATAATGAATCTGTGCAGCTTCTTCAACTTGAGGAAGCTTGAGAAATGTTTTCTATGTTAACTAAAAATTGCTGAGACTGCTCCATCTTGGTCTCTTCGGAGAAAGGAGAAAGCAAGCATACAAAACTACACAATAACTCTTTGGTATTTTCTCTTCTTCTTGCCAAGAATTGATAGTGACTTTATTTCTTTAGGTGAAATATTGAGAGGTATATTAGAGATCTTATTTCTATTATTTGGAGTGAGATTTGCATTGCTTTGAGTATTCCAGGTTTGAGCATATTTGGGTCAATTCTCAAAATGTAAAACAGGAATTTTGAGAGTTTTAAATATTGGAGAGTTGCTCACCCAAAGACATAGACATAGAAATGTACGATTATTATAGACAGGCTACTCAAAAATGCATTCTTATGGTGAAACACCAAAATTTTTTTATTGTTAAAGGAAAAGCTCCTGAGCTCTAACACAGGCTCAGCATTTTAAAAGCCATTCTTTCATTCTCTTTGCATAATAGATATATTTACACAATTTAAATTAAGAAATAAGCGCAAGAGGATAGCATTTTGATTCTTAGAGAGTTAAGTCTTTGTTCATACTATAAGCATAAAAACAACTTTATGAAGTGTGCAGCATTATACAAGGCTGCATGCCATAACTTGTAAAATGTTTTTTTCTGGAATCTTATAATTAATTCATCATCAGAATAGCTTTGGGGCCTTATTCTGATCCATTTTCTAAACAGTGTTACCAGGAAATTATGTTCTGTGCTTCTGTTTATTCAAAGAATATCGCTTCTGAATTTACAACAAGCAAACTAGTTAAAGAACACCTTTGGGGGAACGTTCTAAATTAAAGATGAAAACAAAATCAGAGGAACACAGAATTTACAACCAGGAAAAATCTCAATAAGGAGTGTACATTTGGAGATTTATATAAATCAGACACAGCTTCTGTAAATACTTAGAGCATAATAAATAAGTGCTTGCTGAGCTTGAAGACTAGGAAGTTATGTTATCTTACTTGACTGCTCCATCCTGTTATAATGGGAGACTCCTATGTGGTAAAGGAGAGGATTTTGTTTGTTACTGCAATGAAGTAACATGAAAAGTCAGATTTATCTCCAGTTGCTGAAAAAGGGCCTGACCCAAATAGGCTGAAGGTGATAATGGCCTTTCCAAATAATTCAAGGGTTTTGAATTAAGAGATACATTATATTTTACTGTAGATTTACTCAGAGATTCTTGATGATGAATTTCAGTGATGTCACCTTCATTTACATTTGAGAAAAATACTTTTTCAAACTGAATTCAATATTACTAGGAAAATGTATATGAATTAAAAGAAGTCAATAAGATTACACCAAATATGAGTCTTCACATTTCAATAACATTAGAAAGTTTATTTTAACAATCCTCCTTAAATAGCAAAGTTGTAAGTTCTGGATAATATCTTTTACTTCCAATAGTAAAATTTCTGTTAGAAAATAAGCAAGAACATAAGTTACTAAGGAGAAAAACGCAGGTTTCCATGTAATGTATTCTTGTTGCAAATCTGATTCTACTCAACAGCTTACAAGCTGCCCTGCTAATAAAGACTTGCTTCCACTTCCACAGTACTCTTGCAAAACATGAGTTGTAGTTCTAGTCAGGACTTCAATGAAGATAGCATAGTAGACTGGTCAGCTGGAAGTCAGTGCTTCAAAGGCATCATTGATTAAAAGTACATAACTAGTATGAGTAGAAAGAGACAACAGAGCAGCAGTAGCTCACCAGCTACACACAATTTTAACGTTTGATGTATCTCTCATGCATTGTACTGATGTCTCTGAAGTATGCTTCCTACAATTTTCACCTCCTATCTTCCTATCTTCTACATGTCTTGTGACTTCAAGTGCACAGTGTGCTTCCCATTCTTTCTATGCTCTGCTGAACTTAAGAAGCAACCAGAGAAAACCCTGTTGAGACTAAGGCAAATTGAAAGGATGTCAGTAGTCACTTGAATCATCTTACAGATCTTCAGCTGAAAAAAAAGAAAAAAAAAAAAAAAAAAAAAAAAAAAAGGATTTGTCTATGAAGTTCATTCAGATGACAGTCAGCAAGAAATAGTCTCTAACTTGACACTCTCATATATGCATTAAAACCCTGAAGGAAAAGATTAAATGCATCATGGAAGTAGAAGCAGCACTTTGTAAGAGCAGAAATGGGCAGCATATTGCCGGCAAGTTACTTAGAGAAGGAACATGAGGCTTACAGAGTTAACATAACACCTCCAAAATTTTCGCTAAAAGGTTCGCAATCCTGTAAGCCACTTTCCCAGTTGGCCAAAAAAAGTTCATCACGATTTTGTTAGATCACTTGTACTCTATTTCAGATCCAGTGTTGCATTCCTCTCAGTGTCATTTTGTACAGATAATTCTTAGCTAGAAATAACAGGAAAAGTGCAAATATAAGATAGTTAAGGTGGTCCATCGTTCTAAGTCTCAACAAAAACCTGAAGAGTCGCAAGTGTTAAACTGTGTTTCTCTGGGGCAAATTACGCCAAGGATTTATTTCCATTTGCTAGAAGACAGAAACACTCCATCTACATAGCAGACCCTGTTTGTTTTTTTTTGTTTTTTTTTTTTATCAAGGACAATTATCAACAAAACTCTGCTACTCTTAAATTCACAAAAAATTCCATTTAACAGGATGATACAGGACAACTGTAACTAATTAACATATAAAATTCATAATGAAAAAAGCCCACACTATTTTTATTAGGAAAATTGCAGCAAGTTCTAAGTGGATAGCTTTAAAATAGTTTTTCTTAGAGGTTGCTTCCAACCCAAGATATTCTGATACTATGAAAATACTATATTTGGTATGTTCCACCAGCAAAATTGTGCCTTGTTCCTCACAGCTTCTGCTTGGAGTCTCTCAGGCTTCTCATTGCTCCTTTCCCTGAGGTACACTTGTCCCATGCATGGAGGGCACTGATAAATGCAGAGCAAGTTCATGGTTAAGAAAATTTTTTCTGACAGTTGTTGACTTCAGGGCAATTATTATGTCTGATTTATGACCTTTATAATCTTCTTTTGTGTGTACAATTCCCAGTGCTCAGGGATTATTTTTCCTTTTTTTCTCCTTTTACCCTACCTCTACATTTGACCTTACTTTGTGCAATCTTGGATAGTCTTCTGGCAGCACAAAAAAAATAAGCTGTTTCTCACCAAACTCATGAAATATCCAACCCGAAGCCAAAGCAGCATCTTTTGAACATTTCTATTTTCAGGATACAAACTACTGGAACTGGAAATTATTTACATCAACAAATCTTTCAGGGCCAAATCATGAGTTGTTAAGCTATCTTGATGTTACAGAACCTATGCTTGTAGGTTGCTGTAACGGGTTTTACCCTGGCTGGATGCCAGGGGCCCAAATGGTCACTCAGTCCCGATAATAAGATGATATACAAAGGGTGGTTTGGAATAAGGCAGTTTAATATAGAACAAATGAAGAAAAGCAAAAGCCCGCGCAGAAGCAAAGCAAAAGAACTAATCTCTCCTTCCCCATCCGCAGAAGTATCCACATCCAGGGAAGCAGTCATCCAGAACCTACGCGTCTCAGGAAGCAGTCATCCAGAACAGTGAATACCCCCCATCCTTGCTCCCTTCCTCCGCTTTTTTATCTGAACTGATGTCATATGGTATGGAATATCCCTTTGGTCAGTCTGGGTCAGCTGGCCTGCTCGTGTGCCCTCCCAGAATCTCATCCTCAGTTAGGGGGAAGTGGCAGTGTGCCCAGCTGTAGTCAAAACACTTGTGTGTTATCAACACCCTTCCAAGGCACAGTATTGCGAGGACTGCTGTGGGCTTAGACAGACCCAATACAGATGCTCCAAACTCTTTGAACCCAGGACTAAACATTCATGAAAAAGACAGGATTTACTACTGTACATTTTGGGTTATTCAGAAGATTTAAATAGATTCTTTCTTTCTTATCCCACACACTACATAAGTATTTGAAATAATGTTGTAGCTCAGGTATGTGATAGTGGTGGGATTAGGAAGATGTTGGACTAGGCTAAGGAGTCAGATTTTATTATTGAAATGCTCCTGTCCTAACTGTAGATACACAGGCTTCAACTTGGACTAATTCCTGAGTATCAGAAAAATGTTACTGGAGATAATCCTCTTCTAGCTACCTTACAGTTAAGATGAAAGATTATTTGGAGACTGATGTCCAAAGACTTCTGTGTCAATTTTCTTTTGAATTCCATGGAAATTAAACAAAACCTGTAATCAAATTAAATATCAGTCTTAGTGGATATTTCCTACTTAATTGGAAAATGCTAGGCAGTTTTCCCCCAGGTAAATAAAATACCTTAAAACAGATTTGGTATTGTCTTTTTGTGTTCTTCGTCATGGGAATTCTGTGACCTTGCAATTTTATTTATTAAATATATAAACTGGAAAACTACAATGGCATGGATCAGATAGTTAATTCTTTAAACAAGGAAAAAAAAACCAATCTGGCCACATGAATACAGTTATACTTCAGTTATTTGTGCTGTCATATTCTCATCCTCATTTTTCCACAGAAATATTTTCCACAGTATTTACTCAGTTATTCACAGAGTGGTGCATAATTCTGTGTGTCAGCATAGTCCCACTCTGCCATGGTGGGTGGCCCCAGCTGGCACTGCCAGGAGTCAGGAAGTCTTTAACTGTAACACAGGGATCCAAATGGGTCCCCTATTCCGGCTGTTCCATCTGTGTCAGCCAGCCTGGACTTGTGCATATGCACATATTCATAGTCTCAGACAAAACACTCCTGTCAGGGCTAGCTGCTGCAGTTAGACGGAAAAAGAGACTCCCACACTCCTTGCTGCCATAAGNCATATAAGTGAAATACCCAGAGAGTCAATTACTATGTGACTATCTCAGACTCTAAATTGGTTGACAAATGTCAAAATGATATTTTGACACTGTAACAGTCAGCTATTCTGCCCACACTATTTGACAATATAGGAAACTTCTAACACTCTGATTAGAAGACTTTCAGAGAACATCCTAGTCATTCAATAAAAAAACACTAACTTAACAATTGCATTTGATCTGCTTATAAATTGCATGCACTTCAACCTTGCATGAGTAATTTTTGTTTTCTTCTCCTGCAAGAGTTGATTTCAGCATGGACATCATAACATTGGTCTTTCTAGAACACCAAAAACCTATATACATATCAGTCTATGAAGCCTGTCCTTCCTGCAACTGCTGCTTCAAGAACACTCACTCTTTTCAAATATCAAACTATGTACTCTTTTAAGTTTCTGCTATAGATTGTGACACCTTCTACTATAACATTAAGTAGACTGTGCTTGAAAAACCATTTCATTCCTGAAGAAATTTTTTGGAGCTACATAAAAAAAATATGCTTTATGGTTTAAGTGGAAAACAATTACACTTAGCTATATTTATATCTCAAAGACAATATTTTTATGACTTATTTTATTTCCATGGTGATGTTGAGAACACAATGCCATCTTGTGGTTGGACGAAATCTGGGGTGCAGTGATCATGAGATCATAGAGTTTTCAATCGGCAGCGTAACAAGAAAGGACATGAATCAAACCTCCATGCTCGACTTCCGGAGGGCTGACTTTGGACTGTTTAGGAAATTGATTGAGAGGGTCCCATGGGAAAAAGCCCATAATGGCAGAGGGGTCCAGGAGGGCTAGACATACTTTAAGAACGAGCTCATGAAGGCACATGAGCAGGCAGTCCCAATGGGCCGAAAAATGAGTCGGAGGGGCAGAAGGCCAGTCTGGATGAGCAAAGAGCCCCTGAAAGAACTAGGGGAGAAAAAGAGGATGTACAGCCTTTGGAAAAAAGGGGAGGTGAGTCAGGGTGTGTTTAAAGAAGTTGTTAAGATGTACAGGAGAAAAACCAGAGAGGCAAAAGCTCAGATGGAACTCAACCTAGCTGTTTCTGTCAAGGACAATAAGAAAAGTTTCTATAAGTACATTAACAGTAAAAAGAGAGGCTGCAACAACCTCCACTCCTTATTGGATGCAGAGAGTAATAGAGTAACCAAAGATGAGGAAAAGGAAGAAATACTTAATACATGGGATCCATCCAAGGGTGATGAAAGAACTAGCAGATGAACTCGCCAAGCCACTCTCCATAATTTACCAACAGTCCTGCCCCACTGGTGTCGTACCACAAGACTGGAAATTGGCCAATGTGACACCTATCCACAAGAAGGGTAGGAAAGATGATCCGAGCAATTACAGACCATTCAGCCTGACCTCAGTCCAATGCAGAGTTATGGAACGGATGGTCTTGTCTGCTATTATGCAGCAACTACAAAACAACCATGACATTGGATCTAGTCAGCA
>WEKX01021543.1:11030-24787 GCA_013390025.1 Pitta sordida
TCCCTGGAGGTGTTTAAGAGAAGACTCGATGAGGAGCTTAGTGACATGGTCTAGCTGGGGGGTGTTGGGCTGGATGATCCTGTGGGTGCCTTCTGGCTCAGAGTGGCCTGTTAGCCTGTGAGGGAACTAGGTTTATGTTCACCACTCTGGGATGTGTTTTGAGTCTCTGTATGGGTGTTAGATGGTGAGTTGGACTAGATGATCCTTGTGGGTCCCTTCCAACTCATAGTATTCTGTGAATCTGTGAATCTGTGAATCTATCAATCATCATCTATAGGATCTAATTGAATCTAATTAAAAAAAAAAAAAGCAATAAGGGATGAAAAAAGATAACAA
Organism: Pitta sordida; assembly: GCA_013390025.1. Taxonomy (NCBI): domain Eukaryota; kingdom Metazoa; phylum Chordata; class Aves; order Passeriformes; family Pittidae; genus Pitta; species Pitta sordida. The sequence continues at coordinate 11,367 of WEKX01021543.1, forward strand.
CAAAACACATTTTTGAGATATTTCTTTCCCAAATTTAATTGTCTATTTCCCCTTGATGACTCAGAAAGAACAGTTCTCTCACTCACTGGGTAAAACCTGCCTAAGATGGTAAGGTGGGATAAGAGGGATTTTATTGTGTTGCAAAAATGCATGAGCAAACATTTAATTTTATTAGGACAGAAAATTCATCTAAGCCTTATCATATTAAATGTGGGTATTTTAGAAAAGAATGCTTCTGTAAAGAATAGCTATGTATTTCCAATATGACCCTGTGATCTAGTATTTTCCAGATATATAAGCAAAACACTGTGCTGTGAAAAGCCATGTCTGTGCAGTACTGATGAGAAAACTGCTTCCTCCATTTCCTCTGCAATTCAGAAAGAGCATTCAGAAGCATTTAATATAACAAATATATATATATGTTTGAACAACAACAACAGTATCAAGACCAATGGAACAATGACAACTGTAAGCTGGGAAATAAACAAGAATGAGGCGGGTGCCTAGTTCAAGGGAAACCAGGGCCTCTGGGATTCCAGGGGCAGGGGAATAGGGTTCAGGGTACGCAAACCAGTGGAGTAACAGTCAGTGATGCTTTCCTGAAATGTCCAAGGACCTGTAGGGGAGATCCAGTGGTCAGCAGGGGAATAACTGTGATGAGATGAGGAGTCAAAGGTCTACGTGGTCCTGGGCAAAACGGCAGCGGTAGAGATCAGAGGTGAAAATGAGGCTTCCACAGATCAGAAGACCCACAAACTCCCCTCCTGAGGCCCAGGAGCTGTAGTTATAGTGCCTCAGGCCCCTCTCATGTCACATGCTTTGCTGGGAAGGGAATATAAGAAAAACAATCCTGCTTTGTTTGTCCAGTAGAAAGGAGAAAGACCCTCCCCATGCCACATGCCTTGCCAGGAAGGAAAGATAAGGCACAGGATACTCCATTGTTTGTCAGGTGAAGAGGAGAAAGCCCCTCCCCTTGCCACATTCCTTTCAGGGGAGGGAAGGGGAGATAAGGAGAGAAACCTATTGTCTGTTCCAGTAAAAAGGAGAAAAGTTTTACAATAGAAAAAAAGGGCTCTCCCCATGACACAACAAAACTGTACGTTAAGTAAATATCACTATAAAATTTCTTCTCTTTTAATCTATGCATAAAATTAGTTCTTTCCTGAGAACAATCTGGGTTGTAGATACCCATTTTGAGTATTATCAATTTATATGATATACATGGTGCAATGAAAAGGAAAAGCAATTTATTATATGTTTCTTAAAATTTCATGCATCAAAATGAGCCCATTGGATTGATCCAAAACTTCCAGTGGCAAATTAGCTCTATCAATTTTTAATTTCTAGCTGTAATTACAGACATTTTGCTAGTTCCAGTGCTAATAAATTCTAACCCACAAAGACATTTCTTTGGCACTAGTCAAAATTCCAAAAGCTATGGATAGTTAACAGGTTAAGTAATTTTTTATTCTATCATACAAGTCTTTATGAACAAAAAGTCTGAGGGCTTTGCACTCTCATAAGAAAATATGTAAAATATATAACTAAACATTATCAGTTATGGGATAAATAAATGCACAGTATCCAGAGACTGATGGCAACTTTCAAACTCAAGGAAAATATACTGAAGATTGAAGTGCAACTTTATAATTTACACTTTTCACTCACAGTATTCATATACACAACTCGGTTCTCAAATATAGCTGAATAAACCTAGCTCAATGAACTCAGTAGATTCAGTAGTTAGGACAGGAGTTTAAGTTTCTAATCCTCGTACAAGATAAGCAGGGATGCTACATTGACATTCCAGTGAAAAATATTTTGGCAGTGATGGGAGACACATTCTGCTGGAAGGCAAATCCAGTGCAGACATCTGCTGTGGGGGAAAACTATTCAGCTAGAGGAGGTTAGATCTTTTTTGTAAGGATGGGTAATTAACTGGCAATCCCTGAACTATACACCTAGGATCAGTATCAAACGTGCAATAGATAAACCACAATAACAGATAAATAAAAACTATTGAAATCAATACCTAAAAATGTTTAAACTCACTTCTATAATACACCAAAGTTGTAGTTACACACATTCACAAAGTGATGTGCAAAACCTCATCTCTTGCAAGCACATGCACCAACTTTTCTTGGATCTCTAGTTCTCCCATCTGCACACCTCTTGCTCTGGAGTTGTGGGCACTCCAGCTTTACATGAACTTGTAAAGCTTCCTGAAGTCTGTGGGTTGTGCCCTGCTGGAGTGAACTCCTGGAGTTCCTGCCAATGGACTTTTGCACATAGGGCACAGGGTGAGATGGAAGAAAGGACTGGTTTAGGAAATCCAATTAAGGGACAGAAGCAGCAAAATTTCTGACAAAGTCATATTTCACATATTTTGGGGATGTGCGGGGTGGGGAGGGGGGGTTGCATTGGTAGCACTCTACCTGTTCCTTTGCACCTTGAGTTTGCATTATTTACTATTTAGAAATCAACACTCTAAAGTTTATTTGTCTTACAAAACCTCTCTGACCACACTCTAAACAGAAACTACACTGAGGTTTCATCTGCTACTGCTCAATTTATTTTAATGGCTCGAACACCTTTTTTATTTGTCCAACTATACATCAGAAAGCTTTTTTTGAAGGTTAACAAATCTATTTTACCATATGAAATGAAATATATTTTTTTAGAGTCTGTCCTCCAGATAGGTGACATGAAGGATCAATACTCTTTGTATTCCTGATGATTCAATTGCTACATAATGTATGAGTCACTGAAAATGTTCTATTAAGCTTTTATTAAGTGCCCCAAGGCCAAGCATACAGATCAGATCTCTGGAGGTTTTGGTAACCATGTTCATGATACAAATATAGTTTAATAAAATTCATTTTAATTGAAGTATTTTCTCTGTAGTTATTCCCTCCAGTCATAGGACAGGCAGTTTCCTCTCAGATAGAGTCACATACTGGTATAAAAATAAAGTATTTCACCCAGTACATAAATTAATTAGCAGCAACAAAGGCTACAATCTACCTGGAGTAAATGGTATTAGGTATAATTAAGAGTAAACAAATCTTGTCCCTAAATTCTACAAGGCTATGTACACTTGGATTACAGCAATTCTATTGGACAGTAACCTATTTGCCTACAAATTGAGACTCATACAAGCACTATAACTACATTGATTAATTTTGCTTACAGACACTATGATAGCTTAATTAAAAGATCCATTGTAAATAATAGCAGTTTTTTACAAGTAGCCCAGAAGGAACTGAACTGTTACCTCAAAAGGCATGACCTAAACAGAAAATATTTAAGGTGAACCATAAAAATCCTTTTGAAAATATATTTACAGATAATGCAAAGAAACTAATCTTAATTTTTAAAATGCCATGCTATGTATTAATTATTTGGCTGTATTTTTTACTGACATAATGTCCTATGCAGTAAAACAATTACTGAAACATAAAATCTGAATAAAATATTCTTGATATCCTATGGTAAAACACTAAAAAGATGTAGAATTGGAATATCTTGCTTACTTAGTTTGCAGTTGGTAACTAAAATGTGAGCACTCCTGCCTTTGAACATCTTCTTTCTCTAACATTTGGCTCTCAAAACTCAGAGACTTTTGCTTTGCAAATAAGAGATTAAAATTACTGTAATTTATCAAAACCACTGAGAAATACCTTGTTAATTTAGTTAAAAGTGATTTAGAATAATATAAAATAGATAAATTCATATTACCAAAGGTTCTGCTACTAAAGACAAAAGATATACTGGTAGAGAGTTCAGGTATAAGGAAACAGAGGAAAAATTCTGATACCTCAATTAAGACTATTATTACAGAATCACAGAATATTATGNAAGGATCAGATTTTAGTAAATTTTTCTTTAGTGACAAAAAATTATATAAAACAAAAAGAAAAGAAGAAAAAGAGGAAAGAAAAAGAAAAGAAAAAAGAAAGCTCTTTGAATAATGATGAATCCAAGTGAATGAATGAATGAACAGTGAATGAACAGATGATGATGGAACCATGCAAACCATAGAACATACATGAGAGATACCAAATGGGTTCCTTTCTCTGGTTCCTATAGTGTACACAGATGGTAAAAAGGATAAGTGAAAGAACAAAAGAGTCCTTCACATGACTTAAAATACTTCAGTGGCTTGTTGGCAGTTAGTTTCTGTTACCCTTGCATGCCTTGATCATTATGAAAGGTATTTTCCAGATGACTAATCAAGTATGAGAAGACTAGACCAGGCCTGCTGAGGGTTACTGAGGTCTCATACAACCCCAGTCAGATCATTCAAGATCCTGCTTTGGGCTTATTTCCCTGGCAATGTGGAGTGACTGAGATATCATTATGAGATAGTCCAGATATAAAGGCAAGGGCATGCACTTCAAGCAATCCAGCCTTCATCCATCCATCTTATGATTTATATTGGTGAAGTAAATTTCACCTTTGTTCAAAACAATTTTTATTCAATTTGAATACACCCACCTGCTCTAAGTTGTAGGCATCTGGCTAAACATGAAAAGCATCTGTCACAGGTTTGATCAAAGTTTGATGCCTTCCACTTTCACAGCTGATGAGTCCTACTACCCAAAGAGTGGTCACTGAATATCACTTAATTGCTATCCAAAACGTAGGCTATTGTAAGACAAGTTTGTGTACATAAGTCTTGAGCTCTTGATATACCAGGAAGACTAAAAACACTGACTGGATGATGCTTTTAAAAATGTGAGACACAGAAAGGTCTAATTAAGGTATCCCAATTCTATTTATCTTCTGAAAATTGTTAAATATAGGAGCAGATACTGAAGACAGCAGTATGGTGAATGAAGATAAAACTTTCAAATTTTGAAAGTTATATCTCTAATAACAAAGATACTATCAATGCCTTCATAAGCACACCTAATATAATTCTATGAGAGCTAAAACAGATTTATCCAAACTCAGAGGTGACCTCATTGCTGTTTGCAACTACCTGAAGAGAGATTGCAGTCGGGTGGTTGTAAATCTCTTCTCTCAGGCTACCAGCAGTAGAACAAGAGGACATAGCCTTAGACTACGCCTCGGAAGGTTTAGACTGGATGTTAAAAGGAGCTTTTTCACAGACAGAGTGATCCCTCAGTGGAATGGTCCGCCCAGGGATGTGACTCACCATCCCTGGAGGTGTTTAAGAAAAGACTGGATGAGGAACTCAGTGACATGGTCTAGATAATGGGAGGCTCAGATGGATAAAGCATGGTGCCCATGTCTTCAGGGTTGTGGGTGCGATCCCTGGGTAGGTGCACGCTTGGGAGTTGGACTAGATGATCCCTGTGGGTCCCTTCCAACTCGGAATGACCTGTGAACCTTTGTGAACCTGTGAACTTATGACAGGATATTTAGCTTCAACAGAAGGAGAAAATACTGAGTCTATGAAGTTACAGAAATTTACATAAATAACTAACTGTGTAGGTGGACATTGATTTGTATTTTAACTGTTTAAATGTTTTTGTGGTTTGTTGTTTATTGTAGCCCAACAAGCTATAACAATTGTGTCTATTCTAATTTTCTCTCTGAAGGTTCTATTTGACACTTAGCTGATTTCTTGTTTTCCTCCTCTTTCAGATTACAAGCTGCTCAGTAAAGAGTCGTAAAATACTAGCTCTCCCCCTCTTACTTTTTCCCTCTTACTTTTATTAATACATTAAACATTTGGACTTACAAATTTGCTACTGTTATTTCAGAGATGATATGAGAGTGATTAACTTTTCTCTGGATTCATATGAGTAGTAAGAACCATGATATCATCTAATTTCCACCTAAGACAAATCAACATGTAATCTCATTTCCACCTGTGATATTCATCAGAAAAAAAGAGTGGTAGTGTATATCCAGAGAAAGAAAGGAAATAGATAGTAAAGTAGCATTTGCTGTTCAGAGGTTCACAGGTTATTCTGAGTTGGAAGGGACCCACAGGATCATCTAGTCCAACTCCCCACCAACTAGACGAATTGGACCATGTCACTGACCACTTCATCGAGTCTTCTCTTAAACTCCTCCAGGGATGGCGACTCCACCACCTCCCTGGGCAGACCATTCCAATGAGAGATCACTCTCTCAGTTAAAAACCTCTTTCTAACATTCAGTCTAAACCTCCCCTGGTGTAGCTTAAGGCCATGTCTTCTCGTTCTGGTGTTGTCAGCCTGAGACATGAGATCCTCACCCACCTGGCTGCAACCTCCCCTCAGGTAGGTGTAAACAGCAATGAGGTCACCTCTGAGCCTCCTTTTCTCCAGGATGAGCAACCCCAGTTCCCGTAGCGGCTCCCCATAGGGCTTGTCTTCCAGTCCTTTCACCATCCTTGTTGCCCTTCTCTGGACCCTCTCAAGCAGCTCCACATCCTTCTTAAACTGAGGAGACGACAACTGCACACAGTACTCAAGATGAGGTCTGACCAGCGCTGAGCACAAGGGAAGGATAACTTCCCTAGTCCGACTGACCACACTCTTCCTAATACAGGCCAAGATGCCATTGGCCTTCTTAGCCACCTGGGCACACTGCTGGCTCATATTGAGCTTTCTGTCAATCATTACTCCTAAGTCACTTTCCATTTCACCACTCTCCAGCCACTCATCCAGCAGTCAATAGTGATGCATGCGGTTGTTATGTCCAAAGTGAAGAAGCCGGCACTTAGTCGTGTTAAATCTCATACTGTTGGAGTCTGCCCATTTCTCTAGCATGTCAAGGTCCCTCTGAAGGGCCCTCCTACCCTCCGGCATTTCGACATTTGCCCCCCGCTTGGTATCACCTGCAAACATGCTGATGATAGACTCTATTCCCTCGTCCATATAATCCATAAAGATGTTGAACAGTGCCGGGCCTAACACTGACGCCTGTGGTACTCCACTAGTGACAGGCTGCCAGCTGGATGTGGCACCATTCACCAACATTATCTGAGCTCGTCCATCCAGACAGTTCCTAACCCAACATTAAATGCTCCTATCCAGTCTGTTATGGCAACTGACATTTTAGGGCAATGTAAAAAATAAGTAACAGGAAACAAAATCTACTTATTACAGTGAGAAGATACTTTTGGAAATATACAGATATTGAATTCTCTCTATCCAACCACACTAATATGTTAAAGTGAGAAAGTTTAAGAATCAGGGAACAGCTGTGACATGAACTTCCACAAAGGTCACATTTTATCCTCTGGAGATTTCTGTAAGGATGTTATAAATATTGGACATTATACAACTACTTCTGTAACTCTTTTCTTGCTTTCCCTAGCTCTAAAATGAATAGAGATCATATACATTTTAGTGCCAACATTGTTTTGACCTTTTTGATGTAATTTCTTTGGTCTCATGTTAGACAAATGTACATTATGTAATTTCAGCCTGAATTCAGTGTTTGCAGAGTACACTAGTCTAGGGGAATTTTATCTAAGACATCTGCACCTTTGTACATCTAAAACTAAAAGCTAAACTAAGTTATTCCTGTTAGTCAAAAAGAGTTCCTTTTATAGAGCATGCTTGCTGAGAAACATGTCCCTTGTCAAAAACAGACACAATAAAAGTCAACAGGCTTCTCACTTGCACCTGTTTCTACCAGTTTTCTTATTTGGCTCAACAGCTACTAATTCAATAAACTGGAAATAAGAACAAAATCAAGGATAATAGAATTAAAAATTAATTTCTTATCTATGATTAAGGTTTGGTATGATTTCATGAGTGCTCTACAAAGCTGAGTACGAAGTTAGAAAGGCCTATTCAGTAATTGAAGCTAGTTATTGAAATAAGTTTACTGTGTGTCCTGGTTTAGGATTTTGCTCCTCTGGCAGTGAGGGGGTTAACAGCTCAGCTCTTGCCTTGGCCTCAGTCACTGCCAGTGATTCAAGGTTATATAGATAGGGATGCCTCTGTGAATAAACATATTTGGGAGAGAAGAAAAAAAACAGAGTAGCAAGATGTTGTGTGCCAGAGCAGGGCCTGTGTGGAGAGGCTGGAAGCTGTGAAGGCCCCCCAGGCCTACTAGAGAAGGGGTAGGAATGTTCTTCCAGGCATCCCGCTGCTGCTTGTGGAACGGACGGACCATGGTGTAAGTCTATGGAATAGAGAGAGTGGAACCAGTGATGCAGAATCCACCTGAGGCACGACTGAAGATGGAGAATCATGCTGCAACAGCTGCAGATGTTTGGGAGCCCAGAACATGAAGCCTGGAGCTTAGAGCTCAGCAGAGATCCTTTGGACAGACATTTTGTGACAGAATTGCATTGTGATAGGATCTGAGCTATGTACTTTGGGATGGGCTCATTATGACGCAGCAAAAAGCCAGTACTTAAAAAGCTGCATCCTGTGCTGTGACTCCTAGACAACAGAGGCTGGAAGAGCTGTTGTCCCTGGGTTGAGATCTCACTTGGGAAAGGGTCATGAAAGACTTTTCCTCTCATGAGAACTTTATGGAAGGGCAGAGAGATGGTTCCTACCCTGGATCTGGTCAGAAATACCAACTTGCCTGGCTTATCCCCTACCCATGTTCCCCCTTTGTCTCCTGGTTGAAAAAGGGAATATTACATCTGCTGTAAGAGAAGGAGGGGTGGGGTGAAAAGGTTGCCTTTAAAATGATGCTTCTCACATTAAGCTCTGATCTTGTTAGTTAATAAATAAATCCTTTATATTCCTCATTTGTAGTTCGTCTTGCTTTTGCCATTGACCAGTTTTATTTTCCATTTTTTTCTCCGGGAGAGGTTGTGGGTGAATCTCTGGCATCCAGCCAGGGTCAAACCACGACACTGTGAATAAACGGGAAAATGGTCACAGCCTTTCTGGACCCCAACAGAGACTAATACAGGTACTGATTGGCAAAGGAACCAGAGTTACAAGACTTAAAACAAAACCAGAAGGAAACATTCCTGGCAGGTTAAAAAAACCTCACAAAGTGCTGTCTTAGATTTTATCTGAAAAATAATTTCTTCTTTTCTTCTTCATATCTAGAGAAAAAAAAATGTCCGTGTATTTCTAATAATTTAGAAAGTATTATCTAATTGGGGCAATACCAAGCCATCACTTTCAAATGGCACTCACCATCACAAATGGCTAGAGTATGAGGGGCTGGGGGGGACCGCATCGTTTCTAGACATGATCGGCCACAGTCAGTGTAGAAAAAACATAACCCATCTCACTCCAAAAATGGGAGCAGCTTTAGTCTGAAAATCACATGCATGTTTTACTGCCATGGAAATTGCAGAAGCACGCCTCCTCATTGTGTAGTGTTGAAGCTATTCAGTTATTTATATGTCCAGCAACCAGACAAAACCTGCCAAAAATATATTCATCACTAAAAATCCTTGTAAAGTTACCTAGATGCCAGGCAGAAGGGGAAAAATGGGATATCCGTTTATGAGCTTTCTTATAGGAGTAACATCTCATTTATGTCCCTAAGTTTGTCACTCAATTGTCAACAATGTATGTGTGGGAATGAAATACAGAGACTATGTTACTTCAGAGATCTCAAAAAACAAATTACAGTGAATCCTCTCTGTATCACGACCTCTCCATTATGACCTCGTGCATTTGCGATGTGAATTTATCTCAGTTTTGATTCCACCATTTGCGAAATTTTGCGGCTCACGCATGCGTACTGCCTCTGCTCCAGCGAGGGGCGGGGCTGGAGCTCCCCGTGAGGCGGCGTTGGCTGGTCCCACGGGGACAGCCAGGAGTCACGCTGTCCCCTGTTACTCTAAGTGCAGCTGGGGAACTGACTTCCCTGCGGGCACGTGTTACTGTTTCCATGGCTACAGGCGGGGAAGGGCAGTGCTGCAGGAATGTGGGGCTGGGCTGGGCGTAGCGGCCAGCGGGACATGCTCACTCTGCTGCCGCAGCTGAACACCCCCGCCCCGCGTGGCCCTGCCGGCGTGTGCGGGACCGCAGCTGAACCCCATGCTGCCGGCAGGGTGCGGGACCAGCAGGACCACAGCTGAACCCTGCGCTTCCGGTGGTGCACGGGGCCACGGGACCGCAGCTGAACCGTCTGGCGTGGTCCTGCACTGGCAGCTCGCGCCAGGATGGCCGGGGACGGGCCGGCACGGGGCCACTGCGCCGCGGAGCCGGGGAAGGGGGAAGCGGCACCGGGGTTTGCACTGTGAGCACACAGTCGCAGCAGCCCAGAGAGGCCGACAGATTCTCGGGGTGGCGGGGGTCTTCCGAGTCAGAGGGAGCTCAGAAACCGTTCCCTTTTCTTCCCCATGCTCAGAGAGTCTGAGGCGACGAGCAAAAATGTGCCTGGAGCCCTGCGGAGTTCTGGGGGCTGGAGCAATGGATGTGGCCTGCACGCATATTAACGACCTGCAGTTCTTTGCGAGGTTAAGGTTTTGAAAGGGCTGTCGTCTGTCCCTTTCCTCACGATGGAGGAGGTATAACTGTATTAGCCCTTCAAAACTTTCATGCAGGCCCAGTCTCCTGTCCTCAGTTCTACATCTCTGACCCCTACATGATAGGGCTAATGAAACTGGCTTCACCAACTGCAGTAAGAGGGAGCATAAGATGTCTGTCATTTCTTACTCTGTAATGTGAGGGGCAGAGAGAAGCACCAAGAAATGCATTTGCTGAAGAAAGTATGAAGGTACAAGTGGAACAGAGCAGGATGGTGTGTAGCTGAGAATGTTGAGGTGGATTGCCCAGACAACTGAGGGTCCCCCCTCACACCCTCACAATCATTTGTTTCTGCTTGCATCGCTAAAAAAATATGCATTATGTTAAGGATATAGAAAAAACAATAAATCACAGAATCACAGAATACTATGAGTTGGAAGGAACTCACAAGGATCATCTAGTCCAACTCACCATCTAACGCCCGTACAGAGACCGAACGCACACCCCAGAGTGGTGAACATAAACCTAGTTCCCTCACAGGTGCACAGGCCACTCCGAGCCGGAAGGGACCCACAGGACTATCCAGCCCTACACCCCCCAGCTAGACCATGTCACTAAGCTCCTCATCCAGTATTCTCTGAAACACCTCCAGGGACGGCAACTCCACCACCTCCCTGGGCAGTCCATTCCAGTGAGCGAACACTCTCTCTGTGAAAAACCTCTTCCTAACATTCCGTCTAAACCTCCCCTGGCATAACTTGAGGCCATGTACTCTCGTTCTGGTGTTGTCAGCCTGAAGGAAGAGGTCCACACCCACCTGGCGGCAATCTCCTCTCAGGTAGTTGTAAACAACAATCAGGTCACCTCTGAGCCTCCTCTTCTCCAGGCTGAACAACCCCAATTCCCGTAGTCGCTCCCCATAGGCCTTGTCCTCCAGTCCTTTTACCATCCTTGTAACAAATTTCGTATGGGTTTGCATCATTTCTCTTGACACAGTTCAAAAATATGAAGGTAGTCTTGTTTATCTATCCTCAAATAAATGCATAGAAAATTAATAATTGCTATAAAGTGAGCAAACAGTCTTCTGAAGAGGAAAGCTTTACCTTGCATTCTGTTTTAATTTGTAGCATTTCTGTCAAAAGAAACCAATTTACATTTTCATTCCATTTGTTTTTTTGCTATTGGAAAGATTTACATTTACCTTTCCCATGGTGGCGGTCACAAAATGATGGATTATGTATTAAAAATAAACAGAAAGCATAGCTGAAAGACAGAAAATATATTGAAATAATGGCTATCTTTTGTGAAGGTATTTGAAGAAGAATGTTCTCTATTTATATTGAGTATTTCTTAGAAAGTGAATTCAAAATCACACCATTACAGACAGAAGAGAACATGTAAAAGAAATTTGTGGTACTTTCACTAAGATACTAAATATTTATTATTCCAGGCAAAACTATTTTTTAAATATAAGTTTAGTGTGTTTGTTTTGTCTCATATCTCATTAATACAGTGTTTTCAAACTGGAATGGACTCAGACTTGGGGAAAAAGGTGTGTGGGGAGGGAATACACTGGATACAAAGATGTGAGCCAGTCCAAAACACTGCCAGGTGATTTGCTGCTGACTGGGCTGGGCTCACAGCACCCAGGCAGCCACTCTTCCTGTCCGACAGGTGGCTACCGAGGGACACTGTGTGAACTGAGTTTCTACAGCCGAGAAGGCAAGGCCATCCCTGACCAGGGCTTCCCACTTGTGGGTATTTAAACAATTAACATTCTCAGGAGCATGACAAATTTGACCTCGTTGCTGTTTGCAACTACCTGAAGGGAGGTTGCAGTCAGGTGTGTGTACATCTCTTCTCTCAGGCTGCCAGCACCAGAACAAGAGGACATAGCCTTAAGCTGGATGTTAGGCAGAGTTTTTTCACAGAGAGAGTGATCTCTCATTGGAATGATCTGCCCAGGGAGGTGGTGGAATCGCCATCCCTGGGGTATTTAAGAAAAGACTCGATGACCAGTGACATGGTCTAGATGACGGGAGGCTCAGATAGATGCAACATGGTGCACATGGATCCAGGGTTGTGGGTTTGATCCCTAGGTGGGCATTCACTTGGGAGTTGGACTAGATGATCCTTGTGGGTCCCTTCCGACTTGGAACAACCTGTGAACCTGGAGCATGGCAAACAGGAGTAGGCAAAGAGTGGCATTAACTGCAGGGGCCTTGAGTAAGTTGTCATGGTTACTTACAGTGTTGAAATGGACAATTTATAGAAAAGGAAAAAAAACTTGGGGGTTTTTTTATTCTTTCTTTTTTTTCTCTCTCTCTCCCTCTCTCTCTCTCTCTCCCTGCTTGTGTTGTTTTATTCTTTCTGGTGCAGAAAAGGGGTAGCAAAACCACTCCCCTGGAAAGGGAGGGGGAGGAGGGAGGTGGTGTTTTTGGGGGGCTTTTGCAGGGCTTGGGAGGGAGGACACTCTCTGGCTTTGGTGGTGCTCAGAGGAAGAGGAGAAAACGCAGCAGAAGCTTCTGGACGCCAGCAGCCTTTCAAAACAGGTTCACTCTCCCAGTGAGTCCCTGTGCCCCACTGGTTTCCTTCCCCCTCTCCCCCCCCAGCCCCTGTTTCTCATTTGCCCCTCCATAACTGCAAGAGCACCCTGTTTCCCCCACCACACCCTCCCCGTTGGTGTCTGTGTGGGTTTATTTTTGCTCTCTCTCTCTCTTTGCATTCAGTGTTTCTTTTTCTCTTCCTGGCTGGTTTTGGGCTCCAAAAAAACCCCGCCATTTTGCACGTGTTTGAGCCTTTGTTCTCACCCCCTTGCTCGGGAGCGCCACCCCTCCAGAGAGCGAGAGAGTGGTACTGCAGCTGCGAAGCTCCCCAGCGCCACCTGCCGGCCAGAGGAGAGCCCCTGCAGCCACGGGGCTCCCCAGCGCCACCTGCCGGCCACAGGACAGCCACTGCAGCTCCTGCCCAACACATCGCCCCCTGCTGCATCCCGGTGCTACAACACCTGGTGATTTGAAGAATTAGAAATTCACAAATTTAGTATGTTAGGTAAGGGCA